>CAJPEV010000081.1:115945-201321 GCA_905338385.1 Darwinula stevensoni
CCCCTAGTCGCTCCTCCAAGCTACAGACTCTGCATACCTGGCATACCTCTCGTTCACTAGTCCCACCTACCCAATCCCCGCAACGAACGCATCTACACATCCTAGGCATCTTACTTAATGTTATTGATCCCTATTGACACTCCTACTGCTTTAGACTTATACTTTGCAGTACTTCACACTAGTTGTAACCCGGTAAGACTGTACTGTCCTAGTCCTTGTAGTAAAAGGAATACTACGAGTAATGAGCTAATACTTAAAGTAATTAAGCTGATTTATACTGATCTAATGTGAAGTTGGAGGTAGCTATCAGAAAAACTTATGAATACTGCTACAAAGTAGCCAGGTAACAACTAACTCACGACTTAGCTGACAGAACCTCGAGAGTATCCTCCAACACGTCCTCACGCTACGAACGCTCGACCAAGACCTGACTCTTCAAGTATTAAAACGGGAGGTAACCCAATGGAAGCTTTCGCTTTCCCTCCCAGATAAGCAGTATTGTCTTGGGGGATGTACGTCGGAATGTCGAATGCGGAAACGCAGAAATGTAAAATGTCGAAAGAAGTGAATGTACAGGGTGCCCGGAAAAAAAGTACACCCTTATATATTTATGAGTTTCTCGGATTCCGAAAAGGTTCAAGTAGCGCATCGAAGCCGGAGGTGGCCATTTTGAAAACAAGGGATTCTATTGTGATCCGGAGATTGTAAAATTTATTTGTTCTCACTGGTTGGTTATACAAATTTGGTCATTTTGAATGAGTTATTTCATTTTTTTTATTTTGTCCAGGTATTTTTGCCGCACCCTTTATATACCTATATTTTTGATTGATTAAGGGTATTTTTTTTAGGACTTACCTAGTGAAAAATACACGGCAGTGTATTAAACTGAGATGCTCAGTACTGTGAATTTACAGGGCAAAAGTTGTACTAACGCGCAAATTTGACGTTGTAAATGACAAATTATGGATCATACGATATCAATCCGCCTGATATTTTAAGGAGTGTTTCCTGACTAATTGAACTCATGTTATCATATTTGTTGGGCAATATGGTCTCCTGGTTCCTGTGTTTCTCGGCAACCAAGAGACCAAATTCATCTTCAGACGTCAGATTTGAGCAAAATGATAACTTTAGTCCAGGAATTTCACAGTATTCGGTATCAAGATTAATACACTGCCGTGTATTTTTCACTTCTGCATCTTCGGAAAGTTGTCAACGAAATTAACAACTTTCCCTGACCCTCTCCGAAGATAAACTAATGCGCTGATTGTTCTTAATTTGCAGTGATTGTTTCTGTTTTTGGTTTGAAATAAGGTGATCAAATAAACCGTTTTGTCTAATTACAGGATCATTTCATTAAATGATATGAATCAGGGTTCAAGACGAACTGATCTGCCTAATATTTTAATAACTGTTTCCTGACTATCTGAACTTTATTCAAATTTTTAGGCAATTTCATCTCCATGTTCCCGAGAAATGCATTAATATATGAGGGTGTACTTTTTTTCTGGGCACCATGTAGATGTCTGAAAATGTAGCTTATACTTAGTGTCGAATGGAATGGACTCAGAAATCTAAAACATCGATGAAGAGGAAATGTCGAATCATATCAAAAGATGCTATTTTTAACGGATTCATCCTCCAATGATGAATCCGTACAATCTTGATTTGATTGAACGATATGCTCCTCGACAGGGGTGATGAAGGGACAGTGGAATACCAAGAATTTCATAGCATAAATAACCTGAAAATGAAGAGGTCACTTTTTGGTGGCGTGCTTTTTGAGAAATGGTGGAATCTGTGCGATTCAGTTGGAATCTTCCGGCGATTGCACATAGCTACTAGATATACCAGGATTAGCTGCCATTGTTGAATTGGAAAAATGGTTCCACTTGGTTACGTGATCGCGACTGCCGTGCTTCTTGAAATATCGTCGAATCTGTGCGATTCAGTGATTTTCCACGAGCGATTGAACTCCGGTGCTAGATTCACCATCATTAGTCGATTTCTCTTAAAAATTCTCTTAGATTTCTCTTAGATTAGAAAAATCGTTGCACTTGGCAACGTGTTCGCGGCTGGCTTTCTTCTTGAGGAATGGTTGTTTCTGTGCGATTCAGTAGGTATCTTCCTCCTATTGCAAAGCGCTGCTTGATTCTCCTGGTTTGGTCGATTTCCCTTCATTAGAAAAGGGGTTGCACTTGGTCACGTGTTCGCGGCTGGCGTACTTCTTGAGAAATGGTGGAATCTATGCGATTCACTAGATATCTTCCTGCAATTGCACATCGTTGCCAGATACACCAGGATTCGCTGACTTTGTTGAATTAGAAAAATTGTTTGAATTGGTCACGTGTTAGCGGCTGGCGTGCTTCTTGAAATATCGTCGAATCTGTGCTATTCAGTCGATATCTTCCTGCGATTGCAAAGCGCTGCTTGATTCTCCAGGTTTGGTCGATTTCTTTTCATTAGAAAAATTGTCGCACTTGGTCACGTGTCCGCGGTTGGGGTGCTTCTCTAGAAATGGATCTGTGCGATTCAGTCGGTATCTTTATGCGATTGCAAAGCACTGCTTGATTCTGCAGGTTTCGTCTGTTTCTTTTCATTAGAAAAATTGTCGCACTTGGTCACGTGTCCGCGGTTGGCGTGCTTCTCTTGAAATGGTCGTATCTGTGCGATTCAGTCGGTATCTTCCTGCGATTGCAAAGCACTGCTTGATTCTGCAGGTTTCGTCGATTTCTCTTCATTGGAAAAATTGATGCACTTGGTCACGTGTTCGCGGTTGGCGTGCTTCTCTAGAAATGGTCGAATCTGTGCGATTCTGTCGGTATCTTCCTGCGATTGCAAAGCACTGCTTGATTCTCCAGGTTTGGTCGATTTCTCATTAGAAAAATGGTTGCTCTTGGTCACGTTTTCGCGGCTGGCGTGCTTTTTGAAATATCGTTGAATCTGGGCGATTCATTCGGTATCTTCCTACGATAGCACATCGTTCCCAGATGCACCAGGATTCGCTGACTTCAAGTCAAGTGAAGTCAAGAGTCAAGATAGTGACATCAAGAGGCGATTTCGCCCATTTCGATATCACGTGTCGAGGTCGATCGTTCCTTAATTTTAGGGTAGGCCTAACCCTCTTCAAGCTAAAAAATGTTCGTATTTTTTTTTTGACTATCCTAGTTGTTTACTGTCTAACGTCAACATTGCCTCCCACCATTTTGCCTGTCCATAAAAGCATCTAGTTTCTTCTCAAAGTTAGTCACAGATTCGACGATATTTCAAAAAGCACGCCAGCCGCGAACACTTGACCAAGTGCGACAATTTTTCTAATGCAAAGAAATAGACGAAACCTGGAGAATCAAGCAGTGCTTTGCAATCGCAGAAAGATACCGACTGAATCGCACAGATTCGACGATATTTCAAGAAGCACGCCATCCGCGAACACGCGACCAAGTGCGACAATTTTTTAATGAAAAGAAACAGACGAAACCTGCAGAATCAAGCAGTGCTTTGCAATCATAGGAAGATACCGACTGAATCGCACAGATTCGACGATATTTCAAGAAGCACGCCAGCCGCGAAGACGTGACCAAGTGCAACAATTTTTCTAATGAAGAGAAACCGACGAAACCTGGAGAATCAAGCAGTGCTTTGCAATCGCAGAAAGATACCTTCTGATTCGCACAGATTCGACCATTTCTAGAGAAGCACGACAGCCACGAACACGTGACCAAGTGCAACAATTTTCCCAATTCAACAAATAAAGAATTCGAGATCGAAGGATACGACATCTTGCGGAAGGATAGGCTCGTCAGAAATATCGTCGAATCTGTGAGATTCACTGATTTTCTATGAACGATGGAACATAGATGCTTGATTCTGCAGGTTTCGTCTATTGCTTTTCATTAGAAAAATTATCGCATTTGGTCACGTGTTCGCGGATGGCGTGCTATTTGAAATATCGTCGAATCTGTGCGATTCAGTCGATATCTTTCTGTGATTGCAAAGCACTGCTTGATTCTGCAGGTTTCGTCTGTTTCTTTTCATTAGAAAAATTGTCGCACTTGGTCACGTGTTCGCGGATGGCGTGCTATTTGAAATATCGTTTAATCTGTGAAATTCACTGATTTTCAATGAACGATGGAACATAGATGCTTGATTCTCCAGGTTTCGTCTATTTCTTTGCATTAAAAAATTGTCGCACTTGGTCACGTGTTCGCGGTTGGCGTGCTTCTCTAGAAATGGTCGAATCTGTGCGATTCAGTCGGTATCTTCCTGCGATTGCAAAGCACTGCTTGATTCTCCAGGTTTCGTCGATTTCTCTTCATTACAGAAATTGTCGCACTTGGTCATGTCTTCGCGGTTGGCGTGCTTCTCTAGAAATGGTCGTATCTGTGCGATTCAGTCGGTATCTTCCTGCGATTGCAAAGCACTACTTGATTCTCCAGGTTTCGTTTATTTCTTTGCATTAGAAAAATTGTCGCACTTGGTCACGTGTTCGCGGCTGGCGTGCTTCTTGAAATATCGTCGAATCTGTGCGATTCAGTCGGTATCTTCCTGCGATTGAAAAGCACTGCTTGATTCTCCAGGTTTGGTCGATTTCTTTGCATTAGAAAAATTGTCGCACTTCGTCACGTGTTCGCGGCTGGCGTGTTTCTTAAAATATCGTCGAATCTGTGCGATTCAGTCGGTATCTTCCTGCGATTGCAAAGCACTGCTTGATTCTGCAGGTTTCGTCTGTTTCTTTGCATTAGAAAAATTGTCGCACTTGGGCACGTCTTCGCGGTTGGCGTGCTTCTCTTGAAATGGTCGTATCTGTGCGATTCAGTCGGTATCTTCCTGCGATTGCAAAGCACTGCTTGATTCTCCAGATTTGGTCGATTTCTTTTCATTAGAAAAATTGTCGCACTTGGTCACGTGTTCGCGGTTGGCGTGCTTCTCTTGAAATGGTCGTATCTGTGCGATTCAGTCGGTAACTTCCTGCGATTGCAAAGCACTGCTTGATTCTGCAAGTTTCGTTTGTTTCTTTTCATTAGAAAAATTGTCGCACTTGGTCACGTGTTCGCGGCTGGCGTGCTTCTTGAAATATCGTCGAATCTGTGCGATTCAGTCTGTATCTTCCTGCGATTGCAAAGCACTGCTTGATTCTGCAGGTTTCGTCGATTTCTCTTCATTAGAAAAATTGTCGCACTTGGTCACGTATTCGCGGCTGGCGTGCTATTTGAAATATCGTCGAATCTGTGACATTGACTGATTTTCTATGAACGATGGAACATAGATGCTTGATTCTCCAGGTTTGGTCGATTTCATTTCATTAGAAAAATTGTCGCACTTGGTCACGTGTTCGCGGCTGGCGTACTTCTCTAGAAATGGTCGTATCTGTGCGATTCAGTCGGTATCTTCCTGCGATTGCAAAGCACTGCTTGATTCTGCAGGTTTGGTTGATTTCTTTTCATTAGAGAAATTGTCGCACTTGGTCACGTGTTCGCGGATGGCGTGCTATTTGAAATATCTTCGAATCTGGAAGATTCACTGATTTTCTATGAACGATGGAACATAGATGCTTGATTCTCCAGGATTCGTCGATTTCTCTTCATTAGAAAAATTGTTGCACTTGGTCACGTGTTCGCGGTTGGCGTGCTTCTCTAGAAATGGTCGAATCTGTGCGATTCAGTCGGTATCTTCCTGCGATTGCAAAGCACTGCTTGATTATCCAGGTTTCGTCGATTTCTCTTCATTAGAAAGATTTTCGCACTTTGTCACTTGTTCGCGTCTGGCGTGCTTCTTTAAATATTGTCGAATCTGTGCGAGTCAGTCTGTATCTTCCTCCGATTGGAAAGCACTGCTTGATTCTCCAGGTTTCGTCTATTTCTCTTCATTAGAAAAGTAGTTGCACTTGGTCACGTGTTCGTGGCTATCGTGCTTCTTGAGGTTTCATGAGAACTTTAATAACATATTTCATGTCATTTCACAAAAGGAAAGTCATGGTTTGTAAAATGTTTGCATACACACGAGAATGTTTGCATTTGACACAAGAGACGTCTTATGGGCTGAGGTAACAGGGTTTCAGTAAGAAACAGATATAAGGATCAAGTTTGTTTGTGTTAATTTTGTTTCGTTTTTTGTGATGTGCACTTATCCACTCAGTTGTTGTTCTCAATGATGAGAATGTAAGACTAAAGTCCGAGGATGTGTAGTGTACCATCTTCATCAGCAATTCCAATGGGTCCCCGTACCGTGTTGAATCCCTCTAGGTCTCCACGTTGTTTCCATTTGGCGTAATCTCCATTGATGGCATTCTTCAGTTTTGACTGAAAGGAACTCAAGGGCAGGGCATATGGTGCAGTTAAAATCACATCCACAAATAATAAAACTATCAGAAGGGGATGAGACAAGGTTTTGCTCTAATTTAGAAAGTAATTCGAGAGCAAGTTCATCATCATCTTATGGAATATGTACCTTATAAAATATTAAGGGGACATTATCCCAATGAAAATCAGCTCACATGAGATATCCTTGAACTCTTAGGCTGTTCCAAAATAAAAGTCCGAATTCGATCGCAAACTTTGAAGGGTAACTCAGCTGATAATGAACATTTTTAATCGAAGTAAGCACCATCCGCTTCGACAGACTTCTGCCAACGAGATACAAGCTTGTTGATCCCAGTCGAGTAGAAATCCTGGGTTCTGGAGGCGATGAAAACTTAGGGGCAGCTGATGGCCTACGCCCATGACTGGCAAAAGTGGTTTTTAAGGTGTACTGCACCCGCAACTCCCAGACGTGGCACACAGAATGGCGTGTGTGTTATCCCACGCTAAGCAGACACTCCTGACCAGCGGGATATACCAGGACTAGAGACAGCTTCCATGTTAAAATCGTCTATGGGAAATTGTCCAACAGAGGATAAATTTGTCTCTTGTAATAATAAAACATCAACATCAAATTTTTTGCAGTAAGGTAAAGGATTCTTGAAATCTATGGGGGGATGCAATTCCCCTCACATTCAAGGTCACAATCTTCATTACTTGAAAAAGAAGTGAGGGGAAGAAAAGAGACTTACAAAGAGATTTATATTCTCCAGCTACGAGAGGGAATCAAGTTTATTTTGAGCGTAGGAGTTTCTCTTTAATAGACACGAGGCGTTTCTGGAGTTTCTCGTTGGTTGTGACATTCACAAATTTGGATATTATTTCAGATAGAGCAGAAAGATTGTGTGTACTTGAGGGCAATTGGAATTGGTTTTTGTTTGTGCTTCATTTCGTTTATGAAATTGAAGAAGTCTGTGGACGTGAAAGTTGAAGAGTCTAGTTCAGAAAGAACTTCTCTTTCCTGAACAGTCAGGTCTGTAAGAGTGAAAGGCAATGGTTGTGGGTCTTTGGGTTTTTTCTTTTCTTTTTCTGTCATTCAGTGAAGATAACGTTGAGGAAGGTTTTCCGGTTTTATATCAGATTTGATCAATTTCTCTTCATTAGAAAAATTGTTGCATTTGGTCACGTGTTCGCGGGTGGCGTGGTTCTTAAAATATCGTCGAATCTCTGCCATTCAGTGATTATCCTACTGCGATTGCATTTCAGCGCTTGATGCACATGGATTCGTTGACATAGCCGAATTAGAAAAATTGTTGCACTTGGTCACGAGTTCGCATTTGGTGTGCTTTTTGATATAGCGTCGAATCTGCAATTCAGATATAATCTTACTGCGATTGCACATCGGTGCTAGATGCACCAAGTTTGGTCGATTTCTCTTTTGAGAAATTGTTGCACTTGGTCACGTGTTCAAGGGTGGCGTGCTTCTTGAAATTTATTCTAATGACTGTGTTTTTTTCTTATTTCGATTACTCACCGATGGTCGATGTAACAGGTTTCGTTGATGTAGGTATTAGAAGAAATTGTCGCAATTTGGGACGTGTTCGAGGGTGACGTACTCATTGAAATATCATCGAATCTCTGCGATTCAGTGATTAACTTACTTCGATAACACGTTGGTGCTAGTTTCTTCCTTTTCATAACATTTAATTGTATACGGAATTGTTTTTCTTTAAGCAGGATCGTTTTACAATTAAAATTGTCACGAAAATAATTACTCATTCCAGTTATTGTGGAAGTGGAAAAATAATTTTATTTAATGCATTTGTCGCCTCATGATGCGCAAGCTCAGGCTTTCTTCACAAAGTTCTCCCTCCCCGTTTCTAGAAATATTGGCATTGCCATGGCATAGAGTTCCAATGCCCCCCCCCCCTCTCTCAGACCAACAACTGAGGCGCGTAGCACCACCGCAACTCTTGTGATTAGGGAATTTTCCCTGGAAGCCTTCAGGGGGGGAAGCCTTCAGCGAGCCGGAACTGAATGAAATTATTTTGTTACATTTGTAACTAATCAATGCCAAGTTAAGGCATTTGCTACCAATGCTCATATTATCGATCCACACGAAGACACCGTAATTTTATACTCCTTTGCTATGGGAGTATAACAGATTCAATTATTCTTATTATTATAGGGATACCTATCACAGTGTATTATATTATACGAGGTATTATGAAACTTATGAATAAATCCCATTTATTAGGACACACACTGTAGTCTAGGTGTAATCCTAACTCCTGGACACCGCCTGGTATGGTTTCCGTCGTTTCTTGCCTTGATCGTGGCTCGATCTTACATAATCTCGCGCTTGTGATCGGGGGGAAGGTGCAGACCTTCGCAACGTGTAATGAAGCCTACCATGCCTCCAACTATCGAAAATGACATCCATTCATCAGGACAGCTCTAATTTTTATTCTCATTGCCGTTGAGAGTCAGTTGCCAAGCCCGCTCTCGTAGTTTTTTTTTTTCATTTTCTTCGTTCTACACAGTCTTTGGACATCGACATCGGCAGAAAGCAAACCTGCCGATGGCTCCATACCGGCGGTTGCCGAAACATTCCTACAGCCCTCGATTCAAACGACTTCCTTGCAAAAAAATTCCCTTTGGGTCAAGTATAGAGGTAAAATGCCCCAGAGCAAGTTAAAAAATATATACCCTGTATATATAAAATTAAGCCTGCTAAATCCTAAAGCCTGCCTAACTAAATAGAGACAGGAAGGACAGAGAGGGGATGCACGTTTCGAAATGAAGGGTGTAAAAGAAATATCCACTTTCACATCATGCACCAGATGAAATCGAGCCGAACACTGAATCAGAATAGAATGAAATATTTTCGGTCTTTCCTCCTCCTTTCCCACTTCCTGTCTCTATGATTCTAATGTATTTTCCTTTTTCCTTCCGTCTTTCATATAGTCAGTCCCAGCATTTCCAGAATTTGATCGTGATAAGAAATTGCAAGGCTTCATGGGTCACGTCGCCTCTTCCTTTCCCCGCCCGGACGAGTTGTATTGTACTGTACTCGTCTCAATCCAATGGGACCTTCAAAAATGTTGCCAATACATCGACATAACTATCGATACCTCCAACCATCGATAGTGGTATCGATGCATCGGCCTATCGTGACAGCCCTTCTTGATGCCCACTGCCCAGTCGCAGTGTGGAGTCATGTCGCATGTACGAGGGGAAGGTTTGAGGGGGAAACTTCTGCCCTCTTTTTAAACTATTATCTGACTTACCGGTACGCTGGTAGGAGGCTGCACGGCATAATATGAAGCATCATTAATACTTTTAGTTTTTAAAATCTTTTCTATCGTCCCGACTAGCTACTAGTTCGCATGAAGTAGACGCTAACCACGTAATTTAAAACATTTATAAGTTTTAAAATTTTGTGTTTCTTTGCGAGGCGCCCAATTAGTGCATCCTTCTTTGAGAGCCTTTGTGAATTATTCGCTTATTGGAAAAGGAATGTTTATACTATTTTCCTTCTGAAAAAATTGAAGAGACATGGGTGTGATCACTCGGCAGCCACTCAGTAGTGGGAGAAAAATTAAACGATTGCATTGTTCAGATGGGCAAATTCGGCACGACCTTTAATTTACATAATAGTAGCCAATGTTGGACTGCGTCTGTCCGTCGGAGACATGCACTGGTCGTTATTTCTGTGCCACAACTAATCAGCTTGATTCGAATCGTGGCCACACCCGAACCGAAACATAATCGCCGATCCATTCATATTCTTCCTACTCTTCCAAGGTTGGGTTTTCCGAAGTGAAAAAATAACTAATTTAACCATAGAACTGCCAACCGTCGATAAAATCGACGTTGGTTGGCCGCCTTGCTGTTTCTGGCAGTTCCAGTGTTAGAGCAGATATCAATTACTATCTGTCCGTTTTTCTTTTCCTTCAAAGAGTAGCCATACCTGGAAGAGTTTTTGGGAGATGACAAGGACAAAGGAAACACACGGGCTTTCAGATCCAGAGTCGCATTGTGTTTATTGGCGACTTACAGCATTTTATCATTGAATCAAAAATTACATCCCAATTGGACTCCTTTGAATTTCTAGACCACCGTGTATCGCAATTATATTACATTTCAATTACTTCACCTATTTAATTTTACAATTGGTACCGGACTCTTCCGTTCGCGCTGAGCGGTATGCACTATTTCATTGTTTTTGAGATGGTGTACGATTGAAGCAGTGACATCTGCCATGTGGAGGAAATTACCACATACAGCATGAAGGAGTCCCGAGTCATAACAAAACTTACTTCTTTTTTTTTAACCTACACAGTCTTTCCACGAAACACATTCAAAGGAAATAGTTTCTGTAGTGCTATTTTGGGAAGAAGGTTTGGAATTTCGGAATCTGCATTCCATCCCGTGTTGTCTCTGCAGAAATTCCATAATCTCGGGATTGCGCTTTAGCCAGGTGTCGCATTGGATGGGGTTCCCTGAAATATCGAGAGAGAGGTAGTGAGAAGGCGACGCTTGCAATGTAGAATTCGGATCGAAGAGTTTCGCAAGCCTGCTGTAGAACCGACCGGAAAGTAGAATGCGCCCATGCATCCCCTGGGAGAGTACCTCGAGCACGGGCCGGAAGGAGTCTTCCGTCAACTCCGTCATATTGTTGTCGCGCAGATCAAGCCATGAATCTCTCGTGAGACCTGGAAAGTGAATGAGGCTCTCGAATAGTTGATATTCCCTTTTTTCCATCTTGCCATGAACACGGACTACTAATCGCATCCTTCAACCCCCTAAAGCCCTTTGAAAGTGACTCATGCATGGGAAACTACTACGGGATCGTGTGGCGTAGGATATTTTTTCGTTCAATCTCACGAAATATGAATCAAATCCACGTGACAGGAATTGTGATTCACATTGAATATTCGATTTAAGTAATTTACCATTAGCTCCATGAACTGGCAACATTTTAGTAAGTTGGGAGTTTATTGACGTCGTTTTTAGAGCATTTTTTCTTAATAGACGCAAACATTTTTTTTTAAAGGACAGGACATTTGACGGACGTACACGGTAAAGGACGTAGTTTACATGACAGAGAGGAAGAGGGTGCCCGCTTGACAGGAGCACCACATCTGAATCACAGTCCTTTAGGTGGGGACACCCCTCTACGGTAGAATGAGGCCTTAGGGGCAGCTGATGGCCTACGCCCATGACTGGCAAAAGTGGTTTTTAAGGTGTACTGCACCCGCAACTCCCAGACGTGGCACACAGAATGGCGTGTGTGTTATCCCACGCTAAGCAGACACTCCCCGTGAAAGCAGGTGGGTCGCCTGTCGGCGGAGAAAGAGCCCGCCGCCACATGGACTCGATCCATCGCCAGCCAGAACCACTCGGGCACCGAACTCCGGTATTAACGCAGAGAGCAGAAAGTTGGCACACAAAACGCCAGACACATTTGTCACACGCGTTTCCATGGGATTCGTGAGTAGAATTTCAAGGGGTAAAGAACACTTCTCATCGACTTTGCTACCTAGACTTCGAAATAACCCGATCCAGGTTACTAAACGGGCTAGGTAATGTTTCCGTTCATTTTGAGATGTGTTTTTTCTCCAGTGCTAGGGGACTCAGAAGATGAAGTCCAAGCAAATGTTGTCATCAGGATAGTTTGGACTGAGCTTACACGACAGGTGGAAGGATCGTGCTCTTATTTCTACTGAGCCATATGCTCAGTAGAAATAAGAGCGGATTGAAACGGATGGAAACATGAACGGATTCTAACTCTAGAGATACAAAATGCATATATACATTTTTCCCTGAGACTTCCACTGATCAATTTGAACAACAAGTGTATGTCCGTAAAATTGGAAATTTGGAATAAGCAAAATTAGTCTTCCGCTCGCATGAAAACTTCATTTTAAGCAAATATGCTATAATAAAAAATTAAATATAAAAAATGACCACATCCTACCAGGACTTGAACCTGGATTCTTCCGATTCCGAGTCAGATGTTTTATTCATTACGCCACGAAGCCTCCGCCACCCTTTTTGAACCTATCAGCACAAACGCTTGGACATGAGTCCTTTTCCTAAGCACCATACACTACAAGAAATATCATTTTCCGTTCTCTTTTTGAATGTTCCTCTTTTTTTTTTGCTCTTTCTGAATTTTAATGTTCCATTATGTCTGCCTGAAATTATCATGCTATTTCTCAAATTATCGCGGAGGGAGCAGGAACATAGATCAAATAACCGGTTATGGCTTCTGGTTCCAGTCTAGTGATGCCATTGCTGCCGAGGAATACTTTGACGTGGAGTTCGCTCTTGAATGCCAATGATCCCTTTCTCAGAGTTGGACCTAGACGGCATTGAAGCGCATCAAAGGACTTCAAGTTTGACATCCCGTCGACCAGTCCCAGAGGGAGATTGGAGATGGGATTTTTGCCTGAAATAAAAAAAAATGAATAATTTCCGCCATGCCTAATTGAGAGGCGTGTGAATGATGGAATTGAGAGTGCAAATCCCATCACAAATCGAAGACACTTCATGTGTTATCGTACTCACTGATGTCTAGTGTCTGCAAGCTGGGCAGTAACCAGCCTGGTTCCAGATAAGGTATTTGATTGCTCCGAAGGCGTAGATGGTATAGACTGGGATTTGCAAGGGCCGGTAATGACTTCAAGGCATTGTACATGAGGTCCAGCATTCTGAGATTGCCCAATTGAGGGAGGATGTGGAATGGGAACCGTTCCAGGCGGTTGTGCGCAATTGAAATCTGTTCGAGTCGATCCTTCGAAGAAAGCAACGCCTTGGCGTCCACGCCGACCAAGCTGGTATCCCAAGTGGTTATTTCGTTGAAAGTTACATTCCCAAAGATCCCATCTGAGAGATCCTCCACTGCCCGATTTTCATGCATGAAGAATCTTCGTCGTCCACCGTAGTTTCTGGGGAAAATATTTTGGACGTGGTCCTTCATGGAAAATGAGGGAGAAAACCACACCTTCACCGCAGACAGCCATGATCCCAACTCGGCCCAAGCGACTTCTTTTGACGCAAGACTCAGTGGGCATACTAATATCACTTGGAGAGAAAGATGAGAGCAAATACCTAACTCTTAAACTAAAAAGGGGGAGGAAACAGCTTCAGAGGGAGGCAACTAGGTTTGGATAGGATAGCGAAGGCACACCTAACCTCCATGAATTAACGTACCTTCAGCCGCGAATGTCCTACTAAAAGCATCTAATTGCATTGAACATTTTACGTAGTGAGTCTTCTGGAACAATTGGATTTACTATCAGAATGTCAAGCCTCCCAATGGCTCATTGGAATATACCCTTCCCGCCCCGGGGGAGGGGGGGGGGGGAAGATTTTTCTCTAAGAAATTTCGCTGGAATAAATTCATGTTTTATTTCTTAACCATAGCATGTGTGGAATAAAATGCCGAGGGTGAGTGTCTTCTTTTATTCGATTTTTCCAAAGATCTTAGTTTTGGTTGCACACCTGGACGAAACTTTGGCTTCAGATTTTCCCAACATGGTACCTGAAATTCAAAAGACTTAGGCCGCTGTGACTTTGCAAGAAATTGTTTTCCTATGTTTTCCTTTTCCATTTTGTCTGTTTGAAAAAAATATCGTTCGTCTGGGAAAGAGGTTTGCCCGAGACGTGAGATGAGAAGATGAGTACAACTAGAGGAAGCCTAAGGTCATTCCATGTAAACGCAACCAAGTAGTGCGCTTCGCCTCGAATTCTGCTATAAACATTCTCGGATTGAGATTCCAATGATTGACCCCTCAACATGTTGGCTATCCTTGTTCACTTTCACAACGCTTTTACACTTGCGAAAATGAAGTTCTTTTCTCAATTGCGAAAAAAAGGTAACTGGCAAACTATCGTGGCTTTTTCTTCCTGACGGCTCAAAATGATATGCAGTTCTGCTGAAAACAGAAGCATTTTGGGCGAAAGAAACCCTTATTTCTCAAGGGAATTTCCTTTCCCAGACCATTATTAAACACATTTCTTAATTACGCTAATACTTTTGAGAGGTGGAGGGAGGGTCGGAGGGGAGGTTGCTGAAGTCAGATAGTTCTCACTCACGGGAGAAGAGTAGAGAGCCAGGGAGCTTGATTGAACGCCAAGAATACCTCCTTCGCATTCGCTTTTGAGCAATCCATTGTGACTTCGTCGAGGGCTCCATCAACTACGCAGACGCAGGGTGAAATAGCGACTGGATCGGGGCAAAGCCTACAGGAAATGAAGATAACAAGAAAATCGATGAATCGTTTCTACTCCCTCTGCAGATAATTTTCCGGAGCTTTCTTCAGTTTCAGACCGAAATTTCCATAGTCGCTGGCACTGTTCTCTATGTCCTTTGTGGAAAGACATTGTCTTCAGTGGAATACGCTAGATGTCTTACTAGGGAGAAACCCTACATCATGACACGCGGATAATCAGGAACGTTTCTAAAGCAACATGGAAAAAAAAGAAGGCCTGAGGTATTTCCCTAAACCAGGTTTTCACCATATTTTTAGTGGTAGATTTGGGGTGCCGATGAGTACATAATGTTATTCGTACCAGTTCGCTTTGTTACCAATATATTTAAATCCGCTACTTCTAATTTGCACTTACAATCATTAAACGGGTCCTTTGGGGATCATGGTGATAAATCTCGAGTTAACAGCAACTGCTTCTCGTCCGAGTAAATTTTGACCCTAGCATAAGATTCTTGAAATGTTCTCGCTGGAAGCAAATTTGATTAAACTATTGAATAGTTCATAATCTATCCACAAACCTCCTTTTTATGTTTTAAAACTAAGCTGCCATCAATTGAGGAAGTTCCTCAGGAAAGCTTGGCTGAAAATAACTAATGCACCAGATCTATTCAGGCTCGTCGAAGAAAGAAGCCCTATTTTGTTGGTTATTTGGACATGTGTTGAAGTTTCATACACGCATTCCACTCCAAGCAGCCTCTGTAGCATATTCTTGAAGTCTGGACTATGTACGGGCCAGGAATCACACTGTATCGGATTCCCTACAATAGACAGAAGCAGAGAGAGAGGTAAAATAATGCGAAATTCCCAAAGTGGAAAAGGAGACCTAAAACGAAGAAACTTGTAAGTTGGATCTACTGACAACTCACCCCAAAGCATGACTTTCCCATTCTCCCCCTGGGAGAGGACGTGGACCATGGGTTGGAAGGAGTCTGCAGTCAATTCCGTGATATCGTTGTTCCCTAGGTTGACCTCGGTGTTCCCGTTGAGACCTAGTAGGGGAATGGAGATACCAACGTTTTCAGAACCTCTCGTGCTGCTCACTGGCGAAGGTTATTCGACTAGGAACAACGAATGTCCAACAAGACCCTTGACACGTCTGCAGCCAACGATACAATCGAAGAAAGCGGCGAATAAAGTATTTGCACTTGCTGCACTTCCTGTGGCCATGCTAAAATATGATCTGCGGAATTTCACATATGCAGTAAGAAGTCAACGCTAGTGTGAGAGATTCATTTATTTCGCATTTCCGCCATTCCGTTTCCCATGATATGCTTCTGCCTCTCGAGTCCATACTGATGATTTGCATCTGATGCGCACCCTTAAAGTTAGAATCAGACGGTTCCTGTCCACCTTGCCTCCAGATGGAAGGATCAGTCTTGGCTCAGACCTGGCAGCTGTACTATCGATTTTAACTTAAAATCCCTTCTGTGTACTTCACATGGAATTAATTGGATCGGATGGATCTATGATGAATAACTCATAATTCCTCCCGCTTACTTCACAAAACCTTCACTAAAAAACACTCAGTCGAACCTTTGTCATCGTATCGGCAGAAAGGTAACATGGTGGACACGGTGCAGAAGATTCTAAACGTGTTCTAATTGTAATGTTGCTCCGGGTTGATCCATAATTATGGACTCACTAACAAAACAAGTAATATGAATTCCTCTTACATCAATGCAGTGGATTCATGTATAGGTCACTCCGCTTTGAAAACAGACTGGCATCAATAGTAGACATGTGAGTGATCGAATTTATTTCGAGGCGAATTTTCGGACTATTTCTTTTGGAACTTTGCATCACCTGGCAAACACATGCAACGTTATATTTAAGGAGGAAGAAATCCAACACATCCAATCCCTAGTGCAGACATATTTCGCCTCATCAGGCATTTTTGCTTGTGCTCATTTATAATTACGAATGGTTGTTATCATATTGATTGTAGCTTCCATGAGGACATGTTTCGGTCGGATGTACTGATGACGGTTCGCGAAACCTTATGAAATGATACGAGTGGCGACTTGTCCCCAATTAGCAATTAGTGATTTTTCATTTGGGAGGGGTGGGGTTTTTCGGAGAGGGAGGAAATGAGATCTCACCTGTAATGGCGTCTGGTTCCAGTCTTACGATGTTATTCTTCTGAAGGTTTACTTCAGCCAAGGCTTCGCTATGGAATTTCAAGGATTCGCTTGACAATGTTGGTCCCAAATTGCACTGTGACGCATCAAATGACGACAACTTCCGCATGCTTTCGACCAATCCTGAAGGAAGCTTGGAGATGGGATTATTACCTACGGTAAAGAAAAATGTGATTACATGTTTTAATCACATGCTTCCAACCTATGTTGCACTTCAATGCTCCTCGAAATCCATCTTCTCACATGCCTCGTTTCACTCGAATGTAAAGCATTTACGAAAGATTGGAAAACTATCTCAACTCAAGAAGAACTTCGTTCACCTGTGACTTAGCTAAATCGTCGATATTTCTGATCCTCAAGGCCAAAGCGATAGCAGCATGGAACCTTAAATGTTGCTTTAGAGTATGTAGAGCATGATTGGACTTGGTGTTAGGTAAGAGCATGATGGGAAGGATTCGAGACCTATTCGAAACCATCACACGTTCAGAATACTTGACATGCGTTCATACTTACTGATGTCCAATCTCCCCAAATTGGGCATGAACCATGCGCCTTCAAGGGTGTCGATTTCATTCTTCCAAAGATACAAATTCTCCAGACTGGAGCTTGTCAGGGCTGGCACAGTCTGCAAAGCATTCGACGCGAGATCAAGTGTTCTCAGGTGGACCAATTGAGGAAGGATGTGGAACGGGAACTCTTTCAACGGGCTATTTGCAATTGACAGGTGTTTAAGTCGATCTTTCGATGACAGCAGCGCCGCGGAATCCACGTTGACGAAGCTCGTGCCAGAAATGTGCACCTCCTGGAATGTGACATTCCCGAAGGTCCCTTCTGGGATCTCCTTCACCATCTGAGTGTTCATCAGCTGGAACTTCCTGTCATAACGAAGAATGGTGCCGAAAAAATTCATTTCACCCGGTTTTGAAGTAATGTGATGGATCGGACTTTCCGACCGCCTAATGCCAGACCATAAATCGGTGCAACGGGTTGCTTCATACTTGGTTTCCACGGCTACAACATTATATTGCTCTTACCGAAACTGCGTATCCCAGAGACGGGAGAATAAATGAACGGATGCGGAAAATGAATGGATTGGAATTGCCCTCGAATGCCCCATGCTGGCGAGTTGGACACAATGTGCAATAATTCCGTTCCCTTCTTGCGCTGGCGGAGTTGTAGATGCAGGTTAGACTTCATTCACACTAGATTTGTGATACAAAATATGAAAATTTACGAAAGTAAAAAACGACCAGATCTAAATACGTTATCTGGTCACCAGCAGACCCGTTAGTAACGTATTAGGAACAGTGTGCTCTTTGTCCAGAAGATGGCGCTATGTTGTTTAATTCTACCACAAAGACCTCGGCAGACTCTCCGTCGCTTAGCATCTGTTAGTTCTCGGATTTCGCCAATATTTGGTGCTCCTTCTAAGTTTGATTTCGACTGTTGGAGCCTTGGAGAACGTTGGAAAAATAACCTGGCGATCTTGCAAAGAAATATATTCGGAAATCTGGCGTTAGTTAGGTTTTTCCTGTCCTAACCTATTCGCGAGAACTCAATCTTTCGTTCGATCAGCCCAAATCTCCCATCCATTCGTCATATCATCCTAATATTATTTCAAAACCCCGAACCGTCTGTAATTAGCAAGACATTGTGAACGAGAAATTTGAAATGCACCGGTTCCGTGGGTGCAATTTAATTCCTCAAACCGATGTCTCATGTACTCGCGCCCTGATGAAAATTTCCGACAAATAGGACCAATCCCCCCATATACGAGGGCCATTCTGGAAACTCCTCCTTGACGGATGAACGGATTTTAGTAAGTGAGGTGTGAATCGGAAGCTTCTGACCTGGATGCGGTACTTATTGGGTCTAGCTGTCTAAAGTCCAAAAAGTCCGCTGCAGACGCTGTTGCGTCCTCCTTTCAATCCGTGCGTCCGAGGCCTGCACGGGTCGGCTTTTCTCAGTTGAAACTCGATCGGCCCGATTCGGATCGTTCCCTCGCACCAGACCGGGAACTCGATCGTTGACAGCTTTGCTGATCCGAGCCGCGAATCGTATTGGGCTGATCTGGTTGGCCCGCTGCCTGCTGAGGCCTCTAAGCTTGAGAACTCTATGCCTCAGATTAAATATTTGCCCTATGGGGTGTTGGAGAGACCCCTCGCAGATCAGCGCAGAGATCTGTGTTCGTTGGAACGGCTCAGAATGAAGGCCGTGCTGCGTAAGTGGGCCGGGTGGCGAAGCGTGCCTGTGGCACGGGAAACCGTGCAAGACAGCTATATCGCGATATCTGAAATTTTCGAAAATGCTCCATAAACCGAATTGAAAAAAAAAAACTCTCCTTTTGGGATTGATTGTGTGATTTCAATGTCCGGCCGTCTCACTTCCATATACATATCCATAACACAATGAGAGGCTGATTCGTCCGCGTCAGGGCGTCATTCCCAGAAACTTCTCAATTACGGATTTACGGATTTTCATGAGTGAGGTGTCAATCGAGCTCCATATGACCTGGAGGCGATACTAATTGGGTCAAGAGTTCAAAATGTCTCACCTTGTTGGCAGTGGCGTAGCGTGGTTGGCATGGGCCCTGGTGCAAGGAATGAAACGGGGCCAATTGAATTATGTGGGAGTCATATGTTTTTGCTAGTTTTCTCCGGCAGCATATACATCGTCGTCAATAGCTGAAGTCAGTGTGGAAGGCAGTGGCGGATACAGAAAATTTTCATAGGGGTTCCTGTTTCCTAGTTTTCAGTCCCCCCCCTCGCCTACCACACCACACTCTCATTCCTATCGCCTTATTCATTTTTCGTCTGGTGTGAAAACCCTGAATATCTATTTCACAGGAGCTAATAAACATTAATTTATGTGCTTTCTAAATTAAAAAAATAGACTGCGAACTTTGCCAGAGGAGGGGCANCCCCCCCCCCCCCCCCCCTCTCCTGATTCCGCCACTAGTGAAAGGGTGGATGCAGGGCCGGATCAAGAAGTTGCGAGGCCATGGGCATGTGAATTCTTGGTCCCCCCCACCCCCTGCTACTTTACACAAATACTTAACGTGTTTAACTTCTTTCGAGGGCCCCCTCGAAAAATGAGGCCCAGGACAACAGCCCCCTTGCTCCTCGCTCCCCTTTTAATCCGGCCCTGGGTGAACGGTTTTGGAGTGGCCACCACTTCATTTAACCACACGAAGCGGCATCCCAGTTGCGAGATTTCAACACGTTGAATTCCTTTGATTCCTTTTGACCTTTTCGACTGCTGGTTCTCACCTCGTCCCGATGCCAAGGGGCTCTCAGCTAACGCCTCCCCCCCTCCTCCCCTGCCTTCTCCCCTCTTCGTAGCTCGGCGTGTGGGCCCCGGTGCAGTCGCACCGCCTGCACATTCGGTAGCTACGCCACTGCACGTTGGCGTTATAAGGCGTAAGGGTAAAATTTCGGCGATAAGTATATCATTGTACTGAATTCCTTCAAGGGAGGGTGCTCTCAACCAACAATGAGAGTATGTGGCATTGTCGGCTACGGAAGTTGCTGTGGCAACTGCCAGCGATGAATTTCATATGTAATTTCAGTGTTGTGTTACCAGTCCCGTCGCCCGTTTACGAAGGTGCCTCACGTAAGACAGCAGCATTCGGTTTATGCTCTGTATTATTATTTTGCATTTTTGCGCTGCTTTCAAAATGCCACGACAAAGGTGGGCAAGTTCGAACTATTCTGAGGCGCGATCTCCTAAACGCGCGAGAAAGGAAGACGTCCTGGAGTCACAGTCAGCGGTTGAGAAAGCCGAATGGCGAGCACACAATTCAGTTTCACGGGCTGTTTCCATGGACAATGAAACTGAGGAGAGAGAGGAAAGCATGCATTCAAGGTTTTCATTCTTCTTATTTCACCCGTGGAGGCAGGAAGGGCTGCATGGTGGTTCCCCATATTGGAGTCCATGTTACCTATGGACATCCTTCTGGGGTTTCAGTGTTCTCCGTAAATTATGCATCCCGTGCCTCATAATGATACCCATCATTTCCTGGTTATTCATAACATGAGTATCTTTATGCGTACAATTGTTGCAGTGTATTGTAGATAAGAATGAGAGAGTAATGAATGCTTTTCTTTTTGCATGTGATGTACAGTGGGGACCGGGGGAAAACATGACTACGGTAAGTTGGTTCCATTATAGCGAAATTACCGCCAGGAGGAGTAAAGAGATGAACATAATCATCCGATTCTCGGTTTCCTCCGCCTCTTCCATTTCCGAACTGCGGTCTAGGTCCCGCTGGCTTCCTCTTTCGAAAGCTGGATAGGAAATGGGAGGATTGCCATATGCTCCGCCCACTTTCACTTATAGGGCGTGTCTTTTTCTCCAGCCGCTAGCAGCTGCTAGCAGCTGCTAGCGAAAAAGACGCGTTGGCTAGGCACGACCACGTCATCGAATGACGTCACTCTTGGGCAAGCAGCCGGCAGCGGAACATAGCGAACTATGGGAGCGCTGAGCAGCTCAGCCCTAACATGACGTCATGGGATGCTGGAGGCCTCAGCAGAGCTAGCTGAGCCGCTGAGAAAAAAGACACGCCCATGGTCTCGTTCCCTTTCCGAAGTCATACTCCCATCTCTCATATTGGGAGAGATTCTGAAAACAGAGAGCACATTCACTCACCATTGTGAGGTGGTGGGCCATACGACGTTGTTGAAGGCGAACAAGATTTCCTCACCGTTCGCTCGTGAACAATCCACGCTTCCACTCGAGTCACAGTTACAGGGCGAAATGACATCGGAATCGGGGCAGAGGGACTGCCCCGTCGTCCCGACGGAATATAAGCAAAAGAGGAGCGCCCTCGACCACGTAACCCCGAATGTCCGCATCATCTGAACGGCTTTCATGGGATGGATGGGAATGCTTCGCTGGATGTTATGGAGGTTAATATCATTCTGGCACGACCTCTGTGACCATCGATCCGTGGAGAAATAACAACGGACTGATCCATAACTAGAGGGTCTGCTTTTATTTTATTTCTTGCACTGCACGCCCATAGAATTCATAATCATTGAGTATTTGGACAGGTTCTCTTTTCGTCTTGGATCAGGCAACGAAGACAATCCGTACCTCATTTCGTCTTCTTTCCCCGTTCACAAAGCTCTGTGGCTTTTTTTTCGCTTTCAGGGAAATGAACACCAAGCTCTCTTCATGTGTGTTCAATCGATCGGAATGCGAGAAAAATCAGACGAACGCATTCGTGCTGGAATTCTCTTCCATCAAGGACTCCAGACGGTACATGGTGAGCCGCCTCTCTTTACAGTACAATAGACTGCCATCGACCAGATTCCCCCTCATATCCATTCGCTTCGTCTTCCTCTCCTATCTGAGGGCATCCTGATATATTTTCTTAGGGGTTACACGATTGAAGTTCAAAGTCAGTGCAAAATATTGGAGTTCTTGCCCATCTCGGCAGCTGTACTTGAGGACGATCATCATTCGACAGAGAAAATGGTTCCGGATTTTTACAAACTGTTTCCTTGTTTAAGTCAAAACCTGCCAAGCCTATGAAACTGTATTCATTAAAAGCTTAGGCAAGTCTGCTCCAGACTTCCAGCCAATATGTGGTAATTCGCAGAAATCCGTGACAGGAGTGACAAAGCATCACTCGAAAGAATCGTCTTTAAACGAGATAAAATAAATTCGAAAATTTCAGGATTTTGCCCCCGATCCCCTGGGCTCGGGGATCCCGGAGTTTCTTTCTACCGATTTTCCTTCTCGAACGGGTCCATCAGGAATTCCAAAGCCAGCTGTACAGGTAAAAAGATCGAATACTGCATGAAAAATTACTGGGGACTCATTCAAGTGGGATTAAGGTGAGGATCGGATGATCGGGGGCTAAGCGCCATCTTGAATCGGTTGGTGGAGTTACGTCATCTCTTTCGATAGAAATAAAAAATACATATATATAAATAATAAATAAAAACAGCAATATTCCATTTTCCTACGTGACCCAAGAAATCCATTCGTTATACCGACTATCCAAGGTATAATAGTGGGAATTCCTGTATCAATCATCCGCTGACATTTTCATCACAGTTTGAAGCGGATTCCCGAATAAAATCACCGAGGAAGTCAGTTATGAAGCTCAGACGAGTCAGCCTTTGGCCCGGTCCGATCGGTTTATTGTTATTCTTAGTGTCAAAATTCGGCCATATTGCATGAACATCAATTACCTTTCTTCGACCCCTTCTGGCAAAAAAAATTCAACCGTCTCGTATTCCTCTCTGCCAGCATCAGCAGAAACGAAATTTAGCATACATTTTCCTCTCACAACACAGAATCGCTCCGGAAAATTTGAAGCTCCATCTCCCCGGGGCTGTGATCACTGAATCCCGCTGTTAGGGGATGTGAATTTCGTTCCGGTATATATTATTTATTAATATATACCGGAATATATTATTCCGGTAATATATTAACTTATTAATATATATAATATATATTTTTTCCCCCCTGGGAAGCCACTCCAGCGAAGTTTTTGGAGGAAAGAGACCAACCAAACGAAAAATATTGACTGTAGGTGACAAAAAGTGTCCTTTTTGTAGCTTCCAGTGCACCATTTTAGGTCCTTTCAGCGATGGAACGGCCCCGTCCGCAGGGTTGCCGGATCTCGTGTCGAGGTTATGTCAGATTAATGAGCCTTAGTATCGTTGTCTGGATCTTCTCTTTCGATGTAGGTGACATATTTGTGCCGAAGTCATGGGATGACCTGAGATCGGAGCGGCGGTTTGCAGTGGCCGATGGATTTCGTGGAATACGGAGATACTTCATCCGTAAATCCCTAAATTAACGTGATGCCGGCCAGCTCGTGTGTCTTGCTTTCTAAAGGCACTTTCTTCTCAGAACGAGTCGAGACGATTCGACGAACTCTGGACCGGCCCAATGTTCCTCGAACGCACTGAAATATCTCATGAAACTCGAAAAAGACCTATTGAATACATTCGGTCTAACGTTACACGTCCTCGACGAGGTGTCTCGAAGACCAGCGATTAATCCTTATAGGCCTAATCGGTCCGTAGGCCGAGGATAGAGTTTCTTTTGAACGGAAAAAGGTTGGCCTAGGCCTAACGTTAGTGAGTTCCTTATAGAATGTGGGGGGGCAGGGGGCGGGGGGGGGGCGGGGTGGGGGTTAAGGCTGAAGGAAGGTGAAACCATTGAAAATTGATTTTCACATTACTGCGTAGGACGATTTTTTAGACTTTTGATCCAAAAAGTATCGACTCCGGTCAAAAGCTCTCGATTGACATCTCACTCATGAAAACCCGCTCATCTGTCTAGATGTTACCCCGGAATGACACCCTGACACAGACAGATCATCCTCTGATGTATTATGCATTTGTATATGAATGACAGACGGCCAGGCATCGAATTCATACACCCATCCCTAGCAAAGTGCTTCTTTTGCCTTTGGGGAAATTTTCATGAGTTTCAGATTTCCCGATATAACTGCCCCGCACGGTTTCGATTTACGAAAGGCACGCTTCGCCACCCTGTCTTCTTGCGCAGAATGCCATTCGTTCGGAACCGTTCCACCCGAAAATGCGTTTCTGCGCGGATCTGCGATCTACTTACAGAATTCCAAGGGGAAAGCGTAGGTTCATAATGTTTATTGGATAAATAAAAACATCTAACATGTCTTACAGTAATTCTTCAAGTCATCAGGTCGTTCAAATATAGAGCAAAGTTTATGCAAACTTCATTAAAATTTATTTTTTCCATCAACACTTTCCCATACGGACGCCACGTAACTGAAAGACAAAGAAAGGAAAAAATCCTCTGGAGCACTATTTTGCAGGAGACTTGGAACTTTTGGACACACATTCCACGCCCTCCAGTCTCTGCAGAAACTTCTTGAAGTCGGGACTACGTACGAGCCACTCGTCGCATATTACTGGATTCCCTACAATAAGAGAGAGGGAGAGAGACATGGTAAGTTGACGAGATCGAGGGGAAAGTGGCCTGCGAGTAAAGTGGAGGACAGACCCCAGAGAAAGATGAAGCCGGATGTCCCTGAGGAGAGATGCTCAAGCATGGGCCGGAAAGAGCCCTCCGTTAAATTCCTGATTTTGTTGCCTCTCAGATCCAGACGTGTGTCGTTTCTGAGCCCTGCAATGGGAACGAGACTTGGCAATGCTGAAACTCTTAACTTAACGTAATTTATACGAGCTTACGCGACGAGGAACAAGATCTCCCGTGCCAAACGACTGAAAAATTCAACCGGTAGCCACACGATCTACGGAAAACTACGCCTGTCAAAAACGCAAAAGCAAGATTTTTATTTTGCTGCCTGTGAGTCCAAGGCCAATAGGTCTTTCCGTTAGTATGTGTATATCAGGGGTGAGCAGGCGAATATAAGAGTTTACAAAATGCCGGCATTCAGGATAGTAGCTAACGTTTTAATGAAATCGTAATCCACTTAAAATCGTTTTTCTTACGCGGTCCATTGATTTACGGCGTTTCCCTGACAATCCTCAATGTCTGAAGCTTTTTTTTTTTTTACACACAAATTGCGTCCTGGTACGGTCTGAACATTGATACCAGATCTGACCTGTGATGGCTCCTGGTTCCAGTTTGACGATGTCATTTTCTTGGAGAAATATCTTAGCCAAAGATTTGCTCTGGAACGCCAAAGATCCATTTCGTAAAACCGGTCCCAGATTGCAATGTGACGCATCAAAAGACATCAAGTTCCTCATGCCTTCGACCATTCCGGGAGGGAGATCGGAGATTGGATTGTGGCCTGTGGGAGGAAAGGGGGAACATGTTCGAATCGTGTCCTTTCTGTTCCAGATGCATTTTCAAATGCTCTGAAGATTTCCAGGTGTTGACATTCTCTGATGGAACATGGAAACAAAAAGAACGGTCCATCTTTTGATCTTGCGAAGTATGACTGGGTCAACCGAACAGAAGATGTTAGCATGAAAAGAGAGATTCCAGAGATCAAAGCCAATCGAGGACTTATGTCAATTGCAGTAAAATCGTGCTCACTGATATCGAGTCTCTCCAAGACCGGCATGGACCACCTAGGTTCGAGTGCATGGATTTCATTGTTCCAGAGCAGCAGATTCTTCAGACTTGGGCTTTCCAAGGCGGGCACCGACTTCAAGAAGCCGTGCGAGAGATGCAGCGTCCTCAGACGAGTCATTCGAGGAAGGACGCGAAACGGGAACTCTTCCAGGAGGCTGTGGGAAATCGTCAGGGATTCGAGGCGGTCCTTCGACGAGAGCACGGCCGACGGATCCAAGGCGACCAAATTGGTGTTCCAAATGTGTATCTCGTCGAAGGTCATGTTCCCGAAGATCCTCTCCCGGAGGTCCTTCACCACCCAGTTATTCCGCATGCTGAATCTTCTTCGTCCCTCGTGACTTCTGAAAAAATATAAAATTCCAAGTATAAAATCGAGGGAGTTGGTTGTACTTCCCTTCGACAGACAGTCACGACGCCAAATATATATATATATATACCTTGTCTTGCCATAAATACTTTTACAAGGATAAAAAGCTATTAAAATGTTTGATTTTACGGGAAAAACAATTTTGATTCTATATGAGACCCACAGCTGAATACAGATAACTTATAGTCACTCAAAATGGACTCCTTTCGTCCGAGTACAATACCTCAATCTCTGGGGCCACATATCGACCGCTGCACGCATACTTTCCATTGGAAAATTTTGCGACTGCTCGGACCAGAGATTATTTCAGGCTCTCCAAATTAGGACGTTGTCTGTGGCAGGCCATCCTCTCCAGTTCAGACCACAGCCTGTAGTCCAGTGGATTGAGATCCAGACTCCCAGAAGGCCAATCTGAAGCTGTGATGAACGCAGAAACGTTCCTTTCCAACCACTCCTGCGAAGACTTGGCTTTGTGGGCAGGAGCCGAATCTTGCTGAAAAATCCAGTGTTGCCCTCGAAAGAGCGTTTGATTGAGGGGCTTCACCGCTTTTTCCAAAATGTCCGTATGGTCATTTCTGGCACTGGTTTTGACTCCTGCCTCACGAAAAATGAAGCTCTGTGACTCCTTCGAAGCTCACACCCCATCAAACCATCACTGATGCCGGATGATGACCTCTTTCCACGTTTTTCACCGCTTCTGATGCCTCTCGAGAGCTGTGGGCGTACACTCTATCATTTTGTTTGTTTAACTTTTCTTCAATGGTGAACATTTTTTTCATCCGTAAAAAGAATCTTCCTGTGCCTATTTCCGGCGAAACGCTGCAGCAAGAGTTTCGATAGCTGGTGCCTCATTCTTTGAAGAGTTGGTCTTCGGCGGTGGCCAGTACTACTTCTGAAAGCACTCATACCAAGGTCAGCTTTGATAAAGCGGGACATGATTTGGGTTGAAATATCCATTTCCCTGGCCATAATTGTTTGCTTCCGAAGAGGATTTCGTCGGATTCGGGAAGTCACAGCTTTGATAACATTAGGGGTCCGAACCGAACGAGGACGTCCGGATCTTGGGTTGTCTTCAATTCTACCAGATTCATTGTACCTTTCTGTGGTCCGGAACACAAATATTCCAGTAACTTTGTGTAATGCGATGAATGCAATCCTATTCTCTTTGTTACCCCACTCTATTTCCTTCCAGTACGGAATATGGATTTCAACTAACAACGATTTAAGCTACATTGTGTACTGTGTAAACTGCATAGGTTGGGAGAAATAATCCCATTACAGGTACAGATAAAAATGTAAACGAACTTTTGTAACAGTATTTATGGCAGAACTCGGTATATCTCAAGTATACTAATAAACCCCATAAGAAATGCTTCGCCTTGGCAGATGTCATTGCTCAACAGAGAATGGGTCGGAATGGGAAAAATTGTCCAGCGCAGACCAGAAGGACCGGACACAGACAGACAGGCTGACAAACGAAAGCACAGGCAAACAGACATCGCATGCATTATGTAGCTAATCCAGCATTGGCGTTACTTGTCCTCTGAGTAAATAAACATTCTTTCCTTTTTCATGCACCTTGTGCACGATCAAGTCAATGGCCCAATGCTGATCCTGCAAATAGTCAAGGCTCATGAAACACTGGGGTCTTCACATGCTCCCTTCTTTTCTGATAATGGACTTGTAGGTGCGTGTCCTCCTCGAAGGAGTCAATGTAAACACCATGGCCCAACCCAGCAGGATGATTTGTTTCTCTGATGAGAACAGGATGTCGCTTTTGTCTCACAGTGTCTTGATCGGTGTGCCATTTTCAAGGAAAGAGACTTTCCATTGTTCGATTCCTTCTGGTGATTTTCTGAGATTCCCTTAAAAATAGAAAGCTCTCCTGAATTTGGAAATTTACATTTTAGCCCGACATGGGTTGAAATTAACGATGAACTTTCAATGGCATCTTTACTTCCTCATTCATTTCTGTGGCAGGAGCTTCTTATATGATGCATCGGAGGAACTCAAAGTTTGTACCGTCAAGGATTCCCCGTCCTGGATGCTGTACGACCAGTCCACTTTCCCAATGCCTTTCTTCACCTTTTCCAAAGCAATCTGAGAATAATACTTCTGGCGTGATAGAAATAATGTATTCCAGACACGAGATGGCATGCATGGGATGAGGATGGGCAGAAAATTGAGAGACATTAGCTTAATTACATGACGTTAATGAGCGTTTGAGGAATGCGAATTTGCTTTTTTTATTCATGTCGTATCACTCCCTATGGTGCTTTAAATAAACATGTATTCGTTAATTTCAGAAATGGCAATGTCAGGTGTGCGATATTTTCCCCCTGAAGAGTATTCACTTCCTTTCGAGAAGCATTTTCCCATGAAGTTTCAGCATGTGTGCAACGACATCAGCGAAGAGTAATTAGTTTTATTGTCATACAACTAATTGTCAATGACAACTAGTGGGAAGAATTGGATGCCATGAAAGGAAAAATTAACAAGAGGGAACAACAGGTACCGAACCAAGACCTTACAATCGGCCTGGTGTGCTACAACTCCCCCGAACCCAATATATTCAGTAACACTTCGTGTCATTTCTATCACTACGGTTATATAGTAAAAGGAGAGCGCTCACTCACGCAAGAACTGCGGAGAACGAAGGGACATCATTGAATGCCGAGTATATCTCACTACTATTCGCATGCGAACAGTCCATGGTCACAGTGAAGGTTTCATCCGATGAGCAGGTGCAGGGTGAAATTGCATTTTGGTCGGGGCAGAGCCTAAGGGAGACGCAGCAAACGAGAATGGTTAGGCAATTAATTGAAAGCTGGACTGAATGGGATAATTGTCTGAAATTCGTGTACTGTAAATGAATGGGTTCACCTATTATTTCACAATATTGTGACATCTCATCGGGCCTAGTACACTAAAAAAAACTAGAACTGTACAATAGAATAATTTATCGTTTTATTTACTGTACTTCGGGTGTCCGGAAAGTAAGGAGAATCATTTGTAAATTTGTAACTCTACAAGCAATGCAATTCTCACTGCTCAGACATTTAGATCAATATGTAGTCTGTGATTGCCAATTTTCAAGTGAATCTGTTGAGAAGTGCTTTCAGAGCAGACCTCAAAATACAGCTCTATAAGATCAGTGCAACGTGGGCTGTTTTTAACAATTTGAATATGGCTACAAGCGCTGAGAACTTTCGCTTCTACGCGTTCACGTGGTTCACACTTGGCATTGCGGCCGCTGCCTGTTACAGGGAACTGGTCCCTGTGTATGTCAAGTCTAGTGTCTTTCGGTGGTTCGGCAACTTCAGAGAAGCAGCTGAAAAGGAGGAAGAGCCTTCCTTTCTCGACCAGCCCACAGTAGCCGTCCAAGGTCCACCCAGACACCAGAGCTTGTCGAGACGTTGCGAGAGC
This sequence comes from Darwinula stevensoni, assembly GCA_905338385.1. Lineage (NCBI taxonomy): Eukaryota > Metazoa > Arthropoda > Ostracoda > Podocopida > Darwinulidae > Darwinula > Darwinula stevensoni. The sequence goes on from CAJPEV010000081.1 coordinate 145,506, forward strand.
TGGTGGATGAAGACTGGCTAGTGACTACTCGAGAGCTGGATGAGGGACTCGACGTTGGGAAGAGTACTGTCCACGAGGTGCTCACACAAGACCTGCAACTGCGCAACATGGCATCAATCTCGGTACCGCACCGATTAACCGAGGACAACAAAGCGGCTCGCATCATCTGTGCCAAGCACATCAGGGACATTTTTTCCCACGAAGGCGTGGAGGCTTTCTGCGCAAACGATTCTCATTTATTTCCGGACACCCGAAGTATTGATATATAGATCGAGTTCAGAAAATTTCCAACCAGCGGAAAGGATTCGAAGAGAGAAGGTAGCAATAAGCCGTTTTGCTGAGCGAAGGAGGAAGCAGAAGGTATGTCCTCTTAGGATATTGACTTAATCCCAACGCAAGGGAAATTTATAATTTGACACTTACAAAAATTAATTCACATAACCAAACCGCACCGCAAAAGCTCACATAATTTCTCTTTATTTCTTTTTTTGCATTACTTTATCATGTCATTTAACTAATTTTAACGTCATTACAAACCTTGACCAAAGCAGTTGTAATCAACAGAACTAGTGGCATAAACCAGATGTCATGATTCCGAAATTTACTTGCGTTGATGGTAAGCACATCTCATGAGTCTCTACAAATTCTTTGAGTTTCTAATTCAAATCTGTAGTTTAAAAAAGACCCGACCATCCTAATTAATTTCAACTCCTCTAAGAGCATATAACATTGATTCAACATTGATACAAAGTTGGTTCAACGTCCGGATGTTGAATCAACATTGAGTCAATGTTGAGTCAATGCTAGGTGCTACTTGCGTCATTCCTGTGCATTAATGCTTTCCCGGTAAAATTTACCTCATGACAACAATAGAGACACAAATGACTCTTTATGAGCTATTAAAATAAGTTCATATTATGTGAAGAAGTTTGCCAAGTCTGAGCTAAGTCAGCCTGGTCTGATGTTACACATGAACTAAGTTTCTTAAAAATTATTTCTTGGAAATCTGAATATGTCCATAAAAGACTATATCTCAAAATTCCATACAGGCACTCCTCCCAAGATAGTCTTGGAAAAATCCACGTGAAGTCAGGATCGAGCCTGATCCAGGAATCGCATTTGATCGGGTTCCCTGCAAGAAGAGAGGAGACCGCCCCGAAGCTGCACCAAGCGAGACAGACGAAAGCGATCGGCGAAGGAACGGAACTCACTCCACAGGATGATCGCTCCGTCTTCTCCTGAGGCGAGGACCTCGAGGATAGAACGGAATGAGCCGTCCGTCACATCCGTGATTTTGTTTCCGTCTAGGAAAATCTGGACGTTCCCGTTGAGACCTGCAATGGAAATCCTCTGAAACGATGAAGAAGTAATGGAGGATACAGGGTTAGAGCCATGAAAGTGCTTCGGTATGATATTTTCGAAGACCAAGTACCCGTGCGAAAACTGAAAATGATCTCGTTGATATTACTGCAACAGATATTTCCTGATTTATTCAGGCTTATGATTGCAGTCGATATCTTGGAATGACGACACCTTCTATGTAGATGGTGGCATTGAAGTATCATGCTACTGGCATGAAAAGCTAGCAAAGTATCAATCGAATTTTCATACGAATAACGAAAAAAAAAAAACATGTGACGAGAAACAGACCTAAACGGAATCCCGAACTGCACTCGTTAGCGTTTGCAAGGCGAACAGTTAATTTTCATTTTTTTTTTAAATACTTTTCTATGATCTAGCCCAGGGGTCGGGAACCTATGGCTCTGAGCCAAATTTGGCTCACTAACCGAAAAGTTTGGCTGATTGAGTCATGAATGAAAATCATGTTGCACTTCATTTTTCTCATGTATCAAAGAATGCGTACGTCTGTTGCCAACTTCAGTAAAAAAAAAATATTCTGAAAATCTTTCGCTCACAAGCACTTAGCTCTATCTTAATTTGGCTCACATGGCTAAAAAGGTTCCCGACCCCTGATCTAGCCTATCATGCTCGAAATGGTGTTTCTCAAGGAAACGCGGACACATAAATGTGAACTTGGACACGTGAGGACAGCGTGGATACATTTGCTCAAGATGAGGCCGAGCAATGTGTCAGCCGGCGCGAATCGTACGAGAGAAACGGAGGGGCTGCATACCAATGTCGGCTTTCGAAATAAATTTTTTTTCGGGTCCCATGTGAGTGAACCGCTGAAATGAAGAAGACATTTACTTTTCCCACTATTAATGAAAGCAGGAAATGTAAACAACTTGAGACTTTTTCAAAGCCTTTCTCTTCAATATTCGTTCTCCTAGGATCCGGTATTTCCTAGTTTACGCATTGCACACTGTCCTATCGAGGCGAGCGAAATTCTTAGTACCGCAAGTTTTTTTCCAATATTTAATTGTAGAGAGTGAGCTAGGATATTATTTTTAACCTGTAATTGCTCCTGGTTCCAATCTCTCGATGTTGTTGTCTTGGAGGAACACTGCAATCAAGGCATCGCTGTGGAATGCTAATGTTCCGTTGAGCAAAACCGGTCCCAGATTGCAGGCAGACGCCAAAAAGGATTTAAAATTCGGCATGCCCTCGAAGAGTCCAGGGATGAGCTTGTAGACGGGGTTGTAACCTGCAATGGAAAAATGAAAAGACGTCACAATCACTTTCGCTTTCCGACTTTTGCTCATTTCATACGAATGAAGCATCCTCGAATGAAAGCAACCGATTTAAACTCCGAAGGATGTCAACCAGCTATAAGCTCCCTGGGGCATAGGAATGCTCCGAAGTATACATGGAAAATCGAAAAATGCGGTATGTCAGTTATCGTGCTCACTTATGTCTAGACTCTCCAAGCCTGGCGTGGACCATCCCGGTTCGAGCGCGTCTATCCGATTGCCGAAGAGCATGACATCCCTGAGACTGGAGCTTGCGAGGGCCGGCACGCGCCTCAAGGCGTTCGAGGCGAGGCGCAGCGTTGCCAGGTGGGTCATCCGAGGGAGGATGTGGAACGGGAACTCTTCCAGGAGGCTGTTGGAGATCGACAGGTATTCGAGGCGGTCCTTGGATGTAAGCAATGCCGAGGGATCCACGGTGACCAAGCCGGTACGCAGGACGTGAATTTCTTGGAATGAGACATTCCCAAAAATTCCTTCTGGTAAGCACTTCACTCCCTCATTGTTCATCAGCCTGAATACCCTGTAATGAAAGATAATAAAATAGAATAAAATGAAATTAAATTTAAAGATTACATTTTTAGTTGTTGATGGGGCGTTTCGTTTCCTCAGCGGCCATGCGTTGATTTGCCTCATTTGCGTGTAAATAGTTGCATGGGGGTGGACCCCCTTTATTCCATAATAATCTTTCTCGCCACGAAATAATTTCACATGATCAAAAGTAACAAGCATCTACTCAATGGAATTATTAATATTGATTGCGGGTGGGTGCATGCTTAGATGATCTCCTAAGGAATCCAAGCTCGTGAAGTTTAGAAGCGGCCATTTCCCCTCGTAAAAATCTGACAAATTATCTTGGTAAAACGGGTTGGGATTAATTGCTCAGCTCTATTCACGCAGCTAGCGCATTCAAAATATGGATCTTTATGAGGCAACGAGACTCAACTGCGTTCGCATGTTCCTAAATTCAGGTATCGAATTTAGATTCAGTATTTTTTGGCAATTTTTCTGTCAGGCCCTCTACTCAAAGTTGAAAGCAGAGACACGTACATTACCAAACGGCATGAAATCCTTTCACATTGTGAAGACTCGGATCAGAGGACGAAATCGTGAATTTCGGAGGGAAACTCATTCGTTCTACGCTGCTAATATTGATATATATCTGGGGTTGCTTGGCGCAACTGTGACATGTCGTGCCGCGTCGACTCGAGTCGACGGTGAGTAATTACCTAAAGGTAATTCGACAACTTAAACCGGATCTCACTTCCGGGGTGAATTTAATCCTGCGATCTCAATCAGGTATTTTTTCGATAATGGGCCGACGCGGGATGAGCTCATCGTTGACTCGAAAGGCCTTTGTCGTCGGGACTGCATTTGAATTATCGATCCCCTGTGACTCAGGGCCATGGCTGCATGGCGAAAGGATTCAGGGAAAGTTATGTAACCTTCCCAATCTCGTCTCTGTAACTTCATCGCTATTGCGGAGAGAGAATGCATGAGAGGAAATTCACTCACGATAGCCGAGTGGAGGGCCAGGTGACGTTTCCGAAGGCCGAGGAGATCTCCTCACTGGTGTTTGCTCTCGAACAGTCCACGATTCCATTCGATTCGCAAGTGCAGGGGGAAATGGGATCGGGAGCGGGGCAGAGGGACTCGCCGGTGGATCCGGAGGAAAGGGTGAGAAAGGGGAGGAAAGCCAAGAATCGGGAAGCGACGAGGTCACAGGACCCGAACCTCCTCATCTTCCTTGCGGCTTCCGTGGAATGGAAACCCGTGAGTCATCGAATACTGTGTCGACTCATTTTCTTCTCACGCGACGTCTGACGCCATCGATCGCGGCGCGATAGTAATGAATCGATGTGTAACTACGGTGACCGCCACTCCTCGGTCCTGCGAGCACTCGTGTGCATTTCCATGGAATTTCCATTGACAACGAGAACTATTTGCTCCACATGTCGCCACCGTTCCCTGCCCCAAAATCGCTATAAAAGTTCTCCTTTCCTTTTCGGTTTGAGAACGGAACCCTATTCGTTTTTCAGGAGTGAATTTCCGAAGCTCTTCCGCAATGGCAACGGTTGCAATCCAATGCACAATGCGATCCAAAAAAGAGGAGTGTATTCTGTCCGCTCTCTTGAAGTCATTATTTAATTGCGATCATCACATTTAATTTTCCGATCGTATTTTCAAGGTTCAGGCTTCCAATTGAGATTATGCTCATTTTTGCCGATGTCCACATTCAAAGTCGAGCGAGGTCGAGCGGTCATTCAACCGCTCAACCGGTCATTCAACCGCTCAACCGGTCATTCAACCGCTCAACCGGTCATTCAACCGCTCAACCGGTCATTCAACCGTTAGCATGCTTTCAGTTTTTCTTTCAACTGGGTCCGAGGTGGCACCAAAACTTATCTGACAATGAAGATGATCGGTTTCACGAGTGAATGGAGAAACCGAGTCTGACGAAAGAATCCATGCTCGGAAATGGGATCGGAGGTTTCAAATCCTTCGTGTCTTTGCATTTGATTCGTCAGAACTCGACTTTTCTGTCTTACAGTATATGGTCTCACAAGATTCCTAATATCGTCGGTGCCAAAGAAATGTCTGCGCTCGTTCTTCTGTATTTTTTGCTGATTGATTTATATATTTTCCCGAGCAGGTTACGTCCTTTCTTGCGTCAACGCTCTAGAAAACGGTATTTAAATTAATTGCATGTAATACATGGCTGCTCTCTCGCTTCGAAATCCCGGAAGAAAGGAGCAAACGGAGATCAACTCCCCCTGAAAAAAATTCTGACTCCGGGAAATTTGAGATTCAAATTGGAATGATGAAATCTTTTTGGCTAAAGAACGTTATAAAAAAAAAACTAAAATATCTTAAGTCCGAAAACCCAATCTCAGTTCCTCATGAAAATCAAATTTCCGAGTAAGGTGTGAAATATCCCTTATTAAGTCAAATACTGATTTTGAATATGAAGAGGAAAAGCCCGTTAATAGGAGGACCCACAATTTATTAGACAGATGACAGCCCTCTTTTCTAATTCATCACGTCCACAGCGTTTTCAAGGTTTCCTCTGAGCTGGGATTCCATTTTGATAAAATTACATTGCGACCAAATTAACCTGTAAATTTCCAACCTTTTCGAATATTACAGGAACGAATGCGTTTAGAAGTAGGAGTTGCTTCGGAAGTAGGGCAGGGCGCAGTGCTGACGACCAATTTTCACGCATCGATTTCTTTCTTTTAATGCTCGGGTCTCATCCGCCGTTCTTGCTCTTTCTTGCACGGAAGGCCTTGTAAAAGCCAAGGAAGCAATGTCCCACTTTTTAATGGGGGACTTGGAGAGCGGAAAACAAGCCGACACTTGAAAGAACTGTGGCTAGCATCATGACCTTTAGGACGCTGGACACCTCGACCTTTTCATAGAAAAAATGCGCGTCCCATGCCATGGCTAGCTGAACTTCACCGCTAAAGATCCTCGAGAAGTAATGAGTTCCGCTTTAACCCTTCAATTGTCCGTTCGCCTACCGGATCGAGCAACTTTAACCATGGTAAACCATTTTTTTGCAGCTCTAGTCAATACATGCCAGTACTTGCCGCATCTATAAACACTTGCAACTCTAAATCTCATGATCACGCCTCAAAACATGCATTCAACATTTTGTTGATTGCGATTATTTATGGGAGTGCGAGTTATGGAGAGTTTACGTCATAAGAGTTACGTGCCAAAATCCCATGGATATTTAAAAAATCTGTTTCAGTAGGTTAAAGCCAAAAAGGCGAGAAATCTTCATTTTATCACTCCGAATTCGCGGACAATTTGATGTCTGAGAATCTGGGCGGTGTGGGGAAAGTGAAGTGTCCACCCTTAAAACCTAAACATGTGGAATATGGGTATGGTTCCCACACTCGAATGAATGCCCATACTTGGTCCTGCTATTTGCGCTGTAATCGATTTGGTGCGAAATTGTTGGTAGTCATATGTTGTGATGCAATGAAGCGAAGGAGTTTATTCTATTTTACCGCCACATGCCATTATCCTTTTACATGAGGTTCCAGGGAAGGGAATACAACCATGATTTGATGGCATTATTTGTTCCCAATAAAAATTAAAGAGGAAAATAGCCCAACAGCGAAGCAGCACTCAACGCTCCCTTTGTGACAGCCATCTTCATATTCATTTCCTTTGCTCTATAAAATGTGCAATGATGTCAAAACGGTGGAGGTTGACAGAGATTTGGCGGTTCACTCTTCACACCCACAAAGCGAGAAGAAAAGAAGCCCTCAAGCCACGGAATTCACCCACTGGAACGGAAGGACATTATTAAGAAAGCGAAGGAGGAGGAGGTCCAAGAGCGAAGTCCCTTTCGCGCATTCCAGGTTGTCCGTCACATTCTTGAGGATCATCGCGGCGTTTGGGTGGAGCAAGAGCCAGGACATGCCAGTGTCGCACTGGATGGGGTTTCCTGAGGGAGAAGCGGGTGGAGATAACGAAGAGTGACGATAACGGGTGGAGATAACGAAGACCATGACTGCGATGAAAAGTCGTAAAACTCACCCAGTAAGAGGATTTTCCCATTGCCGAGAGAGAGGGTCTCAAAAATGGGTTCAAATGAGTCTTCAGTCAACACCTTGATATCGTTCTCGTGCAGAAGAAAAGTCGTATCGACCCCAAGACCTGAAAGGTACAACGCTTTCGATGACATACACATTTCTGTACAACATATATTTGGCCTTAAGCCAAAGGAGACGAGGCGATAGAAAGTGACGCAACGGGAAGCGACGATTATTACTCGCATATAAAATGACTGACCCCACAAGAGAGAATTATGGACACTTTCGTTCTCCAGCCGTCACGATTCTCTTCGAGAGCCTATTAATTACTGCCGTCACATTGTATCACGGCATATAGGAAAAAAAACGCGACCGATTACTCTTTAGAGAGCGACGTCTTCCATGAAGACATGAAGTCTTAATTCACATGCGAACATAAAAGTTTGAATGGATGTACATTTTGCATTCAGTCTTACCAGGTTTTCAATATCTCCCAATAGCCTAGTCGTTAGATAGGCTTTGCCCTTAAGCGAAAACTCTCGGTTCTTCAGTAATGAACAAGTTGCTTCGAAAAAGTTCTGGGTGAGATGCGAGCTACAGTTTGACCCATTTCTATATTTCGTGTATGCGGAATTAAGAGTAAAATAATAAACACGGAATAAAGAGGGAAAATCCGCTTCAGAAATGCATATATATATTTTTTTTTTTACAAGAAACTAGATATAGCGTGTGTAAGCATTCCCCGACTTCGGCAGGATACGGACATGCTACCTCACCCAAGCATATCATTGAATGACTTCAGGGGAGATTTGAGTATTCAGCTCTCGCCATCAAATGTGCAGAAAGGAAATCGAATTCAAACCGTGGCAACGAGGAATGATTCTTTAATGGCGACAATACTAGAAACGCTCTTGCTTGTCTGTGTCCCTCAAAGCCTTGCCATATGCTCCTGAAATCGATAGTAGGACTTCGACGAGCACATTCGCCTCTTTAAAGCCGGTCCTGTTACGGTGTTACGGTGTCACGCGTGTAGAAAAAGGGAGAACAAAAAATAATGAATTCTTGGGGAGAGAACGCTCCAATATGCTTTCTGACGTCGACGCATGCAATTCTTACGACTAATATTCTTCCGAGAACGTACAGCCGACGGGGATCCGCATGTCATGCTATTCGGGCTAACACCACTGAGACCAGTATAAGCGAAGCGGTGTGCCATCTATCATCATCTCTTCAAGCGCAATCAACCTCACCATTTATCCATTTTGGAAAAATGTTGCCCGTTCAAGTTGACATCCCTTGGGAAAAGCAGTTTCTCGAATCGCGCGTCGGAGCCCACAAGGCAAGCGGTGTGACATCACGGAGCGAGTCGCGTCACTGTGAGTGATCTCTGCCATGCTCACACGCTTTACCTCCTACGTTCTTGGGTGTTGCTTTTGAGTACATCAACAGAGTTTTTGCATTTCATGGATCTCTAAACTAATAAATATTTTCCCGTTCACCTAAAAATGTTATTATCCATTAACCTATAATGAATATCCTTTTGGAAGAAGCTTCTGTTCTTTTTCCCACCATCTCTTCCAATATTGGCGCCAGTTTCAAAGCTCTAACTATTAAAATCAGCTGAGCTTGGACAACCGGTGATCTCACCTGTGATAGCTCCAGCTTCCAGTCTCGCGATATTATTGCCTCCGAGGGATACCAATTGCAAGGCGTTACTATGGAACGACAGGGATCCACTTGACAAAGTCGGCCCCACATTGCAGCCAGACGCAGAAAATAAATTCAGCTTCACCATGCCATCGACCAGTCGGGATGGAAACTGCGATATCGGATTGTAACCTGTAACAAACAAGGAATGAATTTCATGAGTATATGAGTACATGGCGACAGATATGCAGACAATGTTATTTCTTGGCGGCCTTTTTCCTTTCTCGCTCTAAAAACCCTATGGGGGGACTCGATTCGTTGAATTAGATGGTAGTATACCAATATGAACACGACAACATTCGGTTCCAGATATATTGAACGAGCATGCAAAAATTAAGCGATGAGGAGGAATACGAATGGGTTTGAACGAAAAGTCAGAAAAGTCCTCAATTAGTACACGCGGTGTAAGAATCTGTACAATCGGTACATTCTAGAGAGAGGAAGAGCATGAACAGAATAATTTTAAAAGTTGAGCCAAAGACTCATCTTCGCATTGCATGTATGGTTATACTCACTGAGGTTCAGTATCTCCAAGTTGGGCATGGACCAGCCGGATTCGAGTGTCTCTATTTGATTGAAAGAAAGACTCAGATTCTGGAGACTTTGGCTTTTGAGGGCTGGCACTGACTTCAACAAATTCGAATCGAGTTGGAGTCCTCTCAACTGGATCATCAGAGGAAGGATCTGAAACGGGAAATCTCCAAGGAGGCTGTTGGCAATCGTAAGCTGTTCGAGTCGATCCTTGGACGAAAGCACCGCCGAAGAATCAACGGTGACCAAGTTGGTGTCCCAAATGAATATGTGGTCGAAGGTGACATTCCCGAAAACTCCTGCTGCGAGCTCCTCCACTGCCCTATTTTCCGTCATCAAGAACCTCCGTTGTCCACCGTAGTTGCTGGAGAGAGGAGGGGAAAAATTCCAGTCACAGAAAATAGAGGGAGGAAGCAGTCTACCATAACCGTATACGTCCTCTCAAAACATCCTCCCCAGATGGATTTGGAACACGGTGGATGTCCCTTTTGGAGAAAACCTGTCCGCTGGAAGGGGGTTCCACCTAGTTCCAAATCCACTACCTATTCACCTGGCGTTCCGGCCTGGATGCAAGAGGAGGTGTAACGGGAGGTGACCACGTCACCTTCCACTATTTCACTTTGCCTCCGCTAGAGAATCAATACAGTATGACTCCAGCTCCAAACAATTCAATAGATATGCAGACAAAATCAGGCAGCAAAAATTTCTTCCCAATAAAGATGACCTTAGTCGTATTCACGCATGTATCAACTTCGTATTCTCGTTAAATATTCATCATATTAGTGCCACTTGCTCATTAATATCACGAAGAACATGAAGTGGAATATCTGACAGGAAGAATATCGTTCAAGTTCTAAGAGGATTTTGCGATGAGTCTCGTTACTTAGGACGTGTGCAAACCCCCGCGCCTAAGAGCTCACAGCAACTCCACACCCAAATGACTGATCAATGTACCAAGAAAATAACAATCATGCCATCTCAATGTATAACGACCACTGCAAAAAGTATAGAGATGCTGAATGCCATCACTTACGCGAGCAGAGTGGAGAGCCAGATGTAATTATTGAAAGCCAAGAAGATCTCTTCGCCACTACTTGCTTGCGAACAGTCCACAGTAACCTCACCGGAGATGTCATCGAAGATGCAGGAGCAGGAAGAATTTGCATTTGGATTTGAGCAAGACCTATGGAAGATAAAGGGAAGTAGGAGAATGAATAGAGGGTTCATTTTCTTCCTCAATTGTCTTGCTAACTAAAGGCAGCCATGGAAAAAAAAAGGATTGCAGACTGTGATTATTCAAACCGACTGAATTAAGCATGAGGCTTACCAAGGGAAGGTGAAAAATGTAGGGTTAGCCTCAAGTGACTCCAAGTTCTCTATTTTAATGTATTCCATGCTGATTTTGGATATTAAATTAACTAGACCATTACAGCGTATCTAATGTATTCAACCAATTAACCACAATTGAAAAATAATTGCACAGATATAGTATAACATGAAACGCGCTCCAAACACTAAGGTGCATTCCGCTAGACAGAGTATGGTGTTTTATACTTTTACTACAGGATGGGCCACTTAAAAGTAACCCGCCTCTGGTCCGAGCGTGGCGGAGGTGGTCGAAGGTGGTGAAAAACAATCCACTTGCTCGTTTCTACTGTCGCAGTATTATAGGAGGCGGGCTACTATTAAGTGGCCCACCCTGTACCATGTAAAGCAAAAGCGAAACAATGCCTTGATTTAAATTTTAAAAATTCCACTTTCTCTCTATTAGTTTCCCAACAGCAGAACCATCGAGTTTAAACTTTCCATTTGTATTACTTAAAATTCGATCATTCACATTTTTCAGGTGACAAATATTCTCCCACGTGCCCTTTCCCTTATTTTAATGACAAACGTGTATTGTAACATAACAATATATATGGTAAAGACATCATATAATCCGAGGCATATCTTAATGCCACGACGAAAAAAATCCTAAAATGCGTGGAGATTCCCCACTTTGGAAGGTGCTAGCGGCGAAACTTCGGTTTAAGGTGAACTAATCATTATACTAGGTAGCCCCAAAAGAGTTACAAACTTCGTGCGGCTGCAGACGGGACACCATGCTAAGCATCGTCTTGAAATTTTCAGTGAGTCATACCCAATATCGGTAGGCGGCTTTAAGAAAATTTCAATGAAATTACTTATTCTGAACATGAGTAAGAGCTCTTTCCGAACAAGTCGCCGAATGAGAATGTGTCAGCGCGTTTGCTGGCGTGCTGCTTCGGTCCGCGATCCAAGGAGTAAACATCCATGGAGGACCCATCAAGCAGTTCTTTTATTGAGTTCAGGCGCGTTCCTTTATACACTCGCTCACTAACATGGCGCGGGAGAAAATTTTTTACTCACGTAGTTTACAACCAATTTCACTGAAATTTTTGTTACCTTACTTGCAAACATTGCTCGCAAAAGCCTGTAAATTTCCTGTCGATAACCCATATGATACACCGTCTGCAGGCGTATAAAGTTCGGAATGGTTATTTTGGGACACCCGGTATTGCATCGTCGAGCGCCGAAGATGAGACTATTTCGAGTTTGCTTGCCGTTAGGGAGAACAACTACGTAGTATGCAATTTTAACTGGTCTTTTTGCGACTTTTGCCCCCCCCCCTCCCCTCACTAGGAATTAGCTGTAGGAGTCAAATCCCATTTCTGTTCGTATATTTTAATCCTTTCATATAGTTTGCTAAGTTCTTCCCAGAAGGCGATTTTCTTGAAATTGGCTTAAGGTCTGAAATACTCTTTCAACGGTCCCTTGAAAGCCCTTCTGGAAACCCAAACCAAGATTACATCAATGGAAAGGGTCTCTGAGGTAGAATGAACCTAATCTCATGAGTTCATCTGTGCACTCGATAGAAATTCTCGAACAAAACATCTTTAGCCGCGGAAACTTCAGGATTATTCTGGAGAGAAGTTTAAAAATTTCTAACCCGCAATCTATCCCCTGTAGCCTGTGCATGAACTTCGCGGAGTCCGGATGGAGTACGAGCCAGGGATCACACTGGATTGGGTTCCCTGTAATACGGAGAGACAAAGAGAAAAGGTCGCAATCTTTCAAGAAGGACGAGACAGCGTGAATGGGATTGCAAGTATAGCGGACAACTGGGACTCACCCTGAAGAATAAGCTGCCCATCTCCCCCTTCGGAAATTGCCTCAAGTATGGGCAGGAAGGAGTCTTCCGTCAAGTCTGTGATATTGTTGTCGCTAAGATACACCCATGTATCACCTGTGAGACCTGAAATGGAAACCGCGGTTTGAATTGCTTCAGAACATGCTTATTTTCCCCTGTGATGTATAGGGACACCTTCATGACAAGAAATAACGTATCGCTCGCATCACTTCCCAAACGTTTCCTCTTCACCGACACGATGCCAAGTATGTTAGATTTGATTCTTATAACCAAATTACATATTTTTCATTCAAATTTTCAAAAGACGCATCAAAATTAACTCGAGCGGACCAGGTTACTTTCATGTATTTCATTTTCCATTTTTCTCCATCTCACTGAGCTGCTCAGCATCAAGCCATATTTAATCAAAGAAACCCTACTGGGCGACAGCTATTCCATTAGGAGAGTGCATAACGTCGACAAAAAGGACGGAGAGGATTCACGAGTCCAGCCTGTTTCACTGAGGAATCGTACTGACTAATATCTAAGCAAGGCAGAACCTCGCAGAAAGATACCCTCAACGCCGTGAGTCAAACGTACTCTTTTACGAGTCAAATTTACATTCGAACAAATCTCAAAAATGGGAAAAATGTGCAGAAGTCGACATTCTAAGCCAAAAGTCTAATCAACTCACAGTGAGTTATCTGTATGCCGCCTTAGAGCAGAATGCACAGGGATCGAAGATCTAACCTGCAATGGCTCCTGGTTCCAATCTGACAATGTTGTTCTGCTGGAGGTCAACTTCAGTCAAGACTTCGCTCTGGAATGACAAGGAACCGTTGGACAAAATCGGTCCCAGATTGCAATGGGAGGCATCGACATTCGTCAAATTCGTCATGTTCTCAAACAGTCCAGGAGGAAGTTCGGAGATCGGATTGTAACCTGCAGGGGAAGAAGGATGAATGTTCCAATAACATTTATTTTTGCCACCAAATATTAAGATCTGGCTTAAACTATCATAAAAGGGCTAAAACTGACTAGAGAGCACTCTATTGCTCAATTCTTCCTCAATTCACTTTTTCTTTTGACAAAGAGAGACTTATAATAAAAAAAAGGAGACGAATGGAACTCAAGGTGAATTAAATTCTTCAATAAATGTCACGATGAATTGACATTATTGAACAATAAACGCGCATTCATACCAACTCAAAACTGTCTCCCCTTTGAGTATTAGACCTGTTACTTGAATGTACGTGTCAACGAGGGAAAACGCGTTAAGGGAGCGATTCGAGAAAGAAGGCTACTAAAAGATTTCATTCAATTTATGCATGATCGCTCTCACTGATGTCCAGTATCTTCAAGTTGGGCAGAGACCATCCAGATTCAAGTGTGTTTATTTGGTTGTTCCAAAGACGCAGGTTTTCGAGAACGGAGCTTCCAATGGCTGGAACTGACGCCAAGGCATTATACGCCAGGTCCAATGTTCTCAGACGGCTCATTTGAGGAAGGACGTTGAAGGGGAAATCGACTAGGCGGCTCTGCGAAATCGTCAGTTGATCAAGTCGATCCTTGGACGAGAGCAATGCAGTGGGATCTACGGTGACCAGGTTGGTGTTCTGGATGTATATGTTGTCGAAGGATACGTTCCCAAAGACCCCCTCTGGGAGGTCATTGACTATCCAATTGTTCTGCATGAAGAATTGTCGTTTTCCTTCGTAATTCCTAGGGGAAAACAAAATATATGGTGAGAAATGAGCGAGCAAAGCAGTCTACAACCTCGGCAGATAATCATCTCACCTGTCCACTTCACTTAACTTTTGGAACAGAATCATATCTTTAAAACTATTTTTTAAAATGGTGATGAGTATGAACGCACTTGGCGAGGGAGAGGAGAGATTTAGGAGAACTTGGAGATATCGAAGTTCCTATGGAAACGCGAGCAGGTGACAGAAGTTGCTTTAGGGTTTTAGGTTTCATTCGCAGTTTCATTTCTAATAACAGAAGGGTTTTATTATTAACACTTAGCACTCAGAAACCATTTATATCATTTTGTTCCATTTCAGATATCTGAAGATAATATGGCACTGGAGTGCGTTTAGAGAGTAGCTGCAGAAATGATGTGTGCAGTGGGAAGGTGGGGGGGTATTGGAGAACGAACTGCGTCATTGCGCATTCGAGCCAGTGGCGTAGCCAGGGTTTCGCCAATAATAGGGGGGCTAAGCGGAACGGTAGGGGGACTTACTCTTCTCGCCCTGGGGGGGGGGGGGGGGAGCAATTTGACCTGAATTAGGGGGTGCTTGAACAAAACTTGGGAGGGGGGGGGGGGGCTGAAGCCCCCGCCAGCCATCCCTCCCTCGCTAGGCCACTGATTCGAGCCCAGTTCCCCTGTTAGTAAGATCTCAATTAGGCATTCAACATCAATAGGGAGTATCATCAGTTTTCCCAAACCGGATGTTACCAGCAAGACGAGAGGGAACCGATTCAAGTTGCGTAAGTCTCAAGTGAGGCTTGAGTTGCGATATGACTTTGATACTGCTCGAGGATGAAATGGGTGGGGTGAAGACGTGTTCCAGCTCTATCCGTGAAGTGACTGAGAAAGAGGCAGTAGATAGATACATTTCCGATAAAATTGTAGGGAACCAAAACCATCAACTGCGAAAGCTATAAACGTTTCCGGACGGAGCACCATGCGAGGAATCGGTTGGAAATTTAAAGAAGCCACATGCAACATAAGTGGTTTCTTCAATATTTTCGTGGATTTATATTCCACGCCAGAGTAACGGCTTCTTATCTGCACTGTCAAATGAACGGGCGTAACAGCTTCCCCAGTCGTTCTGTTCTACCTTAGGCTGAGTGGCAGATGCATAGTCAATAAGCCATTGCCATAGTTCGAATAAGGGTGAATCACATTATTCCTGGCAGGCAAGTGCATTGAAGACTTTTTCAAACTCCCTGCAAGTGTATCCTTGAAAATTTTCAGGCACTTTGCCAGAACCTCCCAGACAAAAAGCGAAAGAATAGAATTTCCGGGTCACATGCCTGAAATTCCTGGGAAACGATTCTGGCATCGTCTTGCTATCCGGAATTCCAGGCTTGTAACCCAGAAATTCAATACGTAGTGTTTTAGACTGAACGCTCAGGCGGTACTCCGGAAAATTTTCAAGACCGTATTACACGAGACATCATGCAAATTTCCTGTCAATAACAGGTGTTTAGGTTGCGGCTGCGTTATGACCTTTCCTGGGCCACCGTGTATATGTTTTTAGAGAGATAGGTTATTCTTAAATGAGTGGACGACCCCGCATAACCTAGAGCAACGACAAAACGTAATTCAATTTTGATTTATGTAAGAAGTCTCTCTCCTCAGACTCCTAATCTTACGTACAGTACGAGGTTTTGCTTTTCCGTTATTTCTTTCTATACAGTCTCCCAGAGAAATTCTGTCAGATCATCTATTACGATGGAAAATCGTTTTCCAGGCATATGAAGATCAATTAGTGGTAATGTGCAGAGAAGGAAAATTTTGCCTCACTAGGTGTTGCACTAGAGGAACAGAAAATATTTTACATCCTGACTGGAAGCAAACAAATTAAACCGTAAACCAGAACTTTAGGTTTTCTTCTGATGTCGCCTTATTTTAATATTATTAAGTTCATCAAAAATAACTTAATTTTGGGATATCCATGCATCTTAAAGGAAAATTATTACAATAAATAGCATTCGTTTTCCATTTTAAACATTCTAATAAAACTTTGGTAAGCAATACTACAGAGAAATGGGGAATACCGAAAGCGATTTCTCACTCACATGAGAATAGCTGAGACTGCAGGGACATCGTTGAATGCCGAGAATATCTCACTACTATTTGCTTGTGAACAATCCATGATTACTTCTCCTGCGATTCCATCAGATGAACAGGCGCAGGGTGAAATGAATTCGAGACCTGGACAAGGTCTACAGAAGATGAGGGAAATCAGGAAATTCGATAGAAAAATGTTCCATCTCTGTCATTCAAAATGGACTGCTTTAATGACTACAGGACTGAAGGACAATCGTCTAAGTTATTTCATTTTTTTTCATGCAATTAATTGGCAGGACCTGTCGAATAACCTCCCATACACATATTTAATACACTGTAACCTAAACTGCCTGAGTAATAATGAGTGTACTCATGAAGCCGAGGCGGCACGAATGTAAAGTTTTCTCATGATTATGATTATAATAAGCTTATCTGATGTTCCATAATATATCCCCTGGGGTCTCTTGAAGAAGGGCTTCCAATTTTGAGTTGATATTCAGTGAAAAAGCTTCCTAGTTAAACATAATTTGAACAACTCCCGCACCAGGATTATAACAGACATTTGAAAGAGGATGCCCGATATAGCTGTGCTACTTCGGAAAGAGAACGAGACGATACATACCCGCATTCAACCCCCTGCAGCCTCGGCAGAAATTTCGCAAAGTTTGGATCGAGGACGAGCCAAGAATCACACTGGACGGGGTTCCCTTTAATAAAGAGGGGGAGCGATAGGGTGAGAGACTGGGAACCGTGCAATAAGGAAGAGAATGTGAAGGCAACTCGGGAACATGAGACAGCTGTGGCACTCACCCCAAAGAAGGATTTGTCCATTTGCCCCCTGGGAGAGGTTCTGAAGCATGGGCCGGAATGAGTCTTCTGTCAATTGTGTGATATTGTTGCCCATCAGATTAACCTGAGTGTCACCGTTGAGACCTGGAATGGGAATGGAGATTCGAATTTTCAGCAAGTGTTCCATCCTTGCACTTGTCCTTAATTAATTACTTTCTCAAGTGTTTATGCAAAAAAATTAAAAGGAAAAATGAATCACCTGCATGATTATTGAAAAACCCACCAAATAATCCAGGCGAGAAACGAGAATATGATCAACTCTTCTTGTAACCACTAAAGCAATTTTTTTCATTTCTCAGAATATGGAGTGAATTGAAGCGAATGTAGATGATGCTCGTCCGTTTGAATTATCGTTTTTGTTTCGTGTCACGTGAGCGGCGTCTCCCAGTGCGTCCATCATCAACAAAGCCTGTCATCCCAAAGGTTAATTTGATTCAAATGGATTGGGCCTATGTGGAATCCTCATGTGATTGTATAAATTGGATGAAACTATGCCTTAAGTGGGAGATATCCAGAAACCGTTTTGGCTGAGGGATTGAGTCGTTAACAACCGGTTTCCATGGGGGATTTACGAAGTGCCTCTCGGGCAACTCACGGCATTTTCTCCATCGAATCTGGAAAGTTAAGGTCCTTTCATTCTTCCACTTCCATAATGGTATGGCAACGAAGGACGCATAATGGTTATGGTGGGAACAATGTAAACGTAAATTTTTTTTTTGCAGGAATAGGGAGAAAAGGTAACCCTAGAGAAAAGCCCCAAAGACAGCCTAATCTATCACCTGAGTGCTTTTTGTCTCCGAGATTCTTGGATCAGGTAGTAAAATAATAATATGATTAGTAAAATGCATAGGAGCTATATAAATGTAATGGATAGGGGATTCGTAGATATAGTATATTCCGTATGAAAATAAAAGTGGGAATATTGAGCCTTGAATGATGATTAACATGAGAGAATTAATTGATTTCCCGCAATGCTTTCAGTATAGTCTAACATGAAATCAATCGCTTAATGTTCAATAAACGTTGTATGAATTACCGAATAGGGAACCGTCAGAGGATTATATCCTTATGGCACTGCCTCGTCGCCTTTCTGCGTTAATTCTCTTTCATGGTTTCCAATCCTTATAACAAGCAAAAATTCCAGCACCGTTCTATTCTTGATCCCATGCGCATTTTCACGCAATAAGGCCAAACTTTGACGATAAGAATAACATTGCTCTTAACACCTTCCCAGGCGAAGTGCTCGCATATCATGGCCTGCACCAGACCAGAAACTCGATTGCCAACAGACCAAAACGCCCGGTGCACGGTTCAGATCGATTCCATCGAGCCGATCCTCATCCCTGCCGAGATAATAAAAAAAAATCTTCCCCTATTCTACCTGAGCGTTCGAAATCAGAACGTCTGCTCTCATTTCAGGGCAAAGGAACGGAACTCGCTGAAAATATGCAGCAGGCGATTGGGGATACCCCGGTGACGGAACCCATTCCCGATTATCGATTGAAAGCGTATCTGTTTTAAATTCGAAATATTTGCCTCTCGCATTTTATGAGGCAGAACTCAATGGAAAGTACTATATAAAGGAAATTGGGAGTCCCTGATGTCTAAAACCGTCTGATTCCAGGGAGTTTCAAACTCTTTCGGTGTGTCTCGTGAGAATTCTATAGGTATCTATCGAAAGCTTATCAACTAGAGGCAGCACTGATTGGGTCAAAAGCTCAAAAAGTCTAACTATTCTGACGTTATACGACCTCGTTTCAGCGATAGGAGTGACATCGTACTGAAAGCCTTCCCGAGCGAAGTTCTCCTAACCAACAACGAAAGTACGAGGCATTATTGGTTATAGACTTTGTTGCTATGGTAACTGCTGGCAACGATCCCATGTCATAGTTTTCTCGTGTTGCCAGTCCCGTCGCCGGTTTACGAAAGTGCTTCATGGACGTCTGCAGCCCTCTGCTAATGCTCCACATCATTCTTTTCAATTTTGGTGTTGCCACGAGAAAGATGGGGAAGATTAATTCTTTGAAGTCTACAGTCGGACGTGGTCCAACATTGCCCATCACGCTCCGAGTAAAACGAATCGCAAAGGGTTAAACTATTCGGCGGCGGGACCTCAGGAAAGTAAGAGGGAGAGACGTTCTGGAGTCAAAGTCAGTTGATAAGAGCACGACGGCGTAGAGAAATTGCCGCTACGCAGGCTGCTTTCAGGAACAATGGAACTGACAAAAAGAGAGCAGAAAGGCATGCACGAAAGGCTGCAATACAACTTTTTCACCCATTGTGTAGCCATTTGGTATATATGCCTCATATAGAGGCAGTCTGTGATGGGAATGTGTTTTTTGGAAAATGAATCCACTTCTCCGGTAATACGACAGAAGTAACGCCAAATGAGATGTAAATACTAAAATCAGCTATTTTAAATCTAAAACGATGCCTCAAGAAAAATAAATAGGTTCTTACAGTATTGCATTATATTCACAACAAATCAATGTAATTTCTCGTCGATTCAAGTCAAACCATACCCTGGAGCAGCGCCAAAGCATGAGAAAGGGTTTATATTGCCATAACTAAGAGTCATCACCCATTGACGAAAGATATTCCTGGCTGGACCTGGAAGTGATCAAAATTACTCCCATGCATTAATCATTTTTCCCGAAGCGACTGTTTCGTCTGAGAGAATCCGTGGCAGTGAAGATAAAGGTACTCTGCGTGAAAGATCTACAAAAAGAAGAAATTCCCTGAAACACCACCTATATGGCCGCGCATGTTTCTATCCGTCAATGGTTCCTGCTTTTTCTAGGAAATCTTTAGTTTTAAAGAAAGGTTTAGCGGAGGCAAAAGGTCTTACCAGTAATGGCCAAAGATTCCAGTCCGGTAATGTTATTCTGTTGCAGGTACACCGCATACAAGCTTCCACTGTCGAACTCCAAGGACCCGTTAGGAAAAATTGACCCCAGTTGGCAGCCTGACGCATCAAATAATGTCAAGTTCTTCATATTCTTCACCAGTCCAGGAGGTAGCTTGGTGATGGGATTGTAACCTGTGAGGAAATGACCAAAAACTTGTAATTTAATTCGAGCCAAGGAATCATATCAAAATGCATGTAACCTTATTTCTCCCCCATTCCATTTTGAGGATTTATGAAGAAAACTACGAGGTAGACTGAACTCTCGAGAAATTTCTTCCCGCTATGCTTTTCTTCCATAGAATGATATTTGCCGATTTTAGTGCACATACTTATACACAGAAAGAACCCCCCCCCCTCCTTGAGCAGGGCACGTGTCCCTTGTGCATGCGGATCGACAAAGGGAAACGCGTTAAAGGAATGTCGATCGAGTCAAACCAATTATGGATATATTGATAGTATGATAAATGATATCACTCACTGATGTCCAGCATCTTCAAGTTGGGCAGGGACCATCCGGGGTCAAGTGTATTTATTTGGTTGTTCCAGATACGCAGATATTCGAGAACGGAGCTTGCGAAGGCTGGCACCGACTTCAAAGCGGTGTAAGCGAGAGACAATGTTTTCAGATTGCTCATTTGCGAAAGGATTTGAAACGGGAAGTCTTTCAGGCTGCTCTGGAAAATGGTCAGCTGCTCGAGTCGGTCCTTGGATGATAGCACTGCAGAGGGATCTACCGATGCCAATGTGGTATCCGAAATGTATATGGTGTCGAAGGATACATTCCCGAAGACCCCCTTCGGGAGGTCATCCACTACCCAATTGCTCTGCATGGAGAATTTCCGTTGTCCACCGTAGTTCCTGGCGACAAAGAGGAAACAGATGATATATTGTAGGAATTGATAAATGTAAAAAGTAGTTTCCTCACCACCTCACTATAATTCGTCTCATTTCACGATAACAAAATCGATATGGTTTGTCAATTATCCAAATGAAAGGCTGTAGCCATTCTGACGGCCTTTACTGATGCTTGGAAATGTATACTTGTAATGAGCTTATGCCAATCTGGATTTAGGAATGGATCAAAGATTACTCGAAGCCTGTGAAACGTATACTGGATTTTGGCATGCATGCGAAAACCTCATTGTATGAGAGACAAACGGGTTTTTAGGCTAAAGAACTCTTTTCCCCTCCCCCCATAAGAGTCCATGTATTCTCAAAGGACCGTTAACCGAAGGAGTTTCTGGCCGTAGTCGTTAACTTCGCAGTGGAAACTGGAAATGAGGAACAAGCTTCAGTTCATCATTCGGCTATTGGACAGGCTTCATTTTCTTGTGAGAGACATGTGCATTCATTTTTCATGAAGAATAAAAACTAGTACGAGTAAAGCGCATCCGCAAGTGTTTGCCTTCTGGGGACTGGTGTTGTAACATGAACCTCACAATGTCCGGAATAATAGTTATTTTTCTTCACACCTACCTAATTAATTAGTCAGCGGTTGAACCTTTGGGAAATTTCGATGGAACGTCTTTGCAAGTTTCAAATCAATCATAGGTATATGTTTTTTCCCAAGATTTCAGGAAGACCATACAACATTCGGTAAAATTACATTTCTGTAGGAATTAGTGCAACGGTCGTTAAATCCACATCACCGGCGGATAGGGAAGCACATGAAAAAGATCGTGGAATGATTAGCCTCGTTGCTCATATGACACTTGTTGAATGGCCCTGAAGACAAAAAGTCCTCTTTCCCATTGTTGGCTTCCTTCCTGGAATCGTGATGATTCAGAAGCATTCAAGGCAAAATATGACGGATTCATGACAAAGATGACACCGAAAAATGCCGTTATTTTGAAATTCCAAAACTTTCATCCAAACTGACATCTTTTGAATGAAATGATGAGAAGCTAGACGTCCTGAAATTTAAAGGGGTTGGGTTTCGGACAAGATGCATGACAATATCTTGAATTTCGTTTCTTGCCAAGTCTTGATACGATGTCCTCCACCCTTAATGCCCAGTCAAGAGTCGATAAACTTTTGAATACTGATTTTTTGAAGTTTTTTTTCTCTTTATTTTACTTGTGCCACCATGACCGCCCTTAGCAACCCAAAGGGAAGGTTCTTGACAAGATCTTGCTTTTTTTCTTACCTGGATTTTTTTTTATCAAGTCAAATCTTACTTTTAATACCTTCATTTTCACTAAGGGTACGTCCCGCAATCCTTTTTAAACCTATTGTTTCAATGGAATGCAAATTTCCCATATGAGATCTTCCGAATCACTGTCAGGATAAAGAGTTCCATTTCCCCGATTATCAAAAAATTCTTTTTGGAAGCTACTTGTACATGAAGAGAAAGAACATTCGGCCATGACTTTCAAGAAAGCATTAACTACGAAGGCATATCGCTACTTGATTTCTTTAAATGATGTCATCACACGACAGAATGGTATGAAATTATTTCGATGAATATGTGGCTTCAGACCCAACATTTTGGCGTGGACTTTGATTTTTAAAAAATGCTCCTTAGAAAAGAGAGGTTTCTGAAAGAGGCAAGCATTCTCACGTGAAAAGGTTGAAAATCTCTGGGAAATCATTGAATGCCCAGAAGATCTCACTGCTATTTGCTTGCGAACAGTCCATCGTCACCTCACTGTAGAGTTCATCATACGTGCAGGTGCAGGGGGAAATCACATCAGAGTCGGGGCAGAGGCTACGAGAGAAAAAAACCCCAATGAGATTGTAGGGAAAATTCCTGTTTCCCTTTGTCAGCATGCCGCATGCACCACGACTATGGAGAGCAGATCTGAAGATCTTCTTTCATTGTTGAAATACCTTGGACTCGTATAATATATGCCTACTTACATCATTACTCGTTCATGTTTACTTTAAAATGAATGTAGAGACTTACATACATACGGTCATTGAAGAGCTGCCTCAGGTGTAATCTCGAATGCATGGAGGAAGGGAGGCAGGTTCATCTGTCCGTTCGTTTTTACTATCGAAGTACTTCTACAAATTGACTCTATTCATTGCATTATAATGGGAAAAAACGAAGGGAGTTGAATCAGAGAAAGGTTGAAGGAGTCGGCCATGAGGAGAAAGCAATTTCGCGTCCTGTCATTCGGGCAGAGTAGTCGCCAATTTATAATAAACCCAAATCTGGCAACAGATATATTTCATCTTTCAGTCTGGTCTTCAGTGGAGTGATCATGGTTATTAGGAGACCAAAAGGTGTATCACTTCAATTTTCTTTGGTGGGTCTGGTTTCATGTAACCGATGTGGCCGGTCAATCAAAATGCCTCAAATCTGCAAACCTTTTTCATCAGTGTCATTTAAGACGCTCAAATGTTGCTTACTCGCAATTCGACCCCCACAGCTTCTGCAGATACTTCGTGTAGTTTGGATTGAGAACAAACCAAGTATCGCACTGGATCGGATTTCCTGCAATAAACAGAGATAGTGTGACAGAAGGGAGAATGACGAAGCGAACGCAAAGTGAAGAGACCTGCATTTGTAAATTGCAGGTTGTCCCAGAAGTTACGCTTAAAAAAACCTAAAAATTCGTATATCAGGTATATGTTGATGGAACCGCTAAAGAGCGAAATTTTATTGTATCAAGCAAGCAAGCGCACCGGATTTATAGAATCGTATCAAATCAGAGATATGAAAAATTACTCCAGAGACATGTTAAAGAGTACTGGCAAGTTTAATCGAAGTTCTTGGCTGGTTTCATTGAAATAAACCGCCCACAAATGGAAGAATAATGCTACTGCTGTCTTCCTTTTCTCCATTTCTCACAGAAATAAATATATTTTAATTACTTGTCGAAATTAACAAACCCTTGGGACAAAAAATTGCATTTTCTCCGTGAAAGTCAATCAAATTTCAGAGCACCCCAACGAACAACCTGAGCATTAAAAGTTTGTTCAACGTTACTTCTTCGACACCCTTTATATCAAGCCTTAGAACTCACTCGCAAGAAGGATGAACCCATTTCCCTCCAGATCCTCAAGAATGGGGAGGAAGGTGTCTTCGGGCAGTCCCGTGATGTTGTTGCTCCACAGGTTGAGCACTGCATTGCTGGTGAGACCTGGAATGGGAATCGCTTCCTGTGGCGATTCTACCATTTTGACTCAATATCCCGAAAAATCCAGCAATTTAACCCAAAAATGAGAGACCCATCCTCTTGCTTGAATTTTACGTATTCCGTATTCAGCCTTCTGTGAGAATCCATTGCCGCCATACTCTTTCCACTTTAAATTTCCCCTTTGCGAACTCAAATCTGGAATTTCGTTGCCATCTTACATGGGAAAAGAGACTTTCGGACGAGCGAGTTTCCCTCAATAAATATATGATGCCATTTTTTCTGTCGTGCAGAGAGTCTCTACTGGACGCATTTACCGCTAACTATTAATATATACCAAAGGTATTAGAAAATAATTTGGCACAAGCAATGCTATTAGTCCGACCTGGCACTACAGACAGAGCAAGCTCTCCCGCAATCGACTAATGGCAATAAATATGCGGTGCTCAACAAAAGAAACTTTTCTTAAGTGTAAACGATGCGAGAAAGGGAATATCACAGGCACGCAGTTCCTTTGCTTGCCGAATTCCAATTTTTTTTTCAAACTAGAATTTACTGTTCCTCGACGATGGTTCGGCGCACGATGGCAATGATGACAAGAATGAGAAAGAGGAGGAAATGAACGATCATAAAATAGAAGTAGATTATGATCCCATGAATTCTCCTCCGCAATTCCTACGACAAATTCCTGTTCATCTGCTCCACCTTTCAAACTAACCCGAATCGAAAGACTTTTCCCGGTTAGGCGGTTAGGCCACACGCGTGACGTCATTCCGTTGCTAAGTTGCTTCGCAAAACCCCTCGTTTCTCTCAGTTTCATAAAATCGCAACGCTTTCAGACATCTCTGAAGGCCTCTCGTCGCGATATCGAATTTTAGAGCGGAACGAACGAGATCTAACCCGTAATGGCTCCCGGCTCCAGTGCCACGATTTCATTCTGCGGGAGTGATACTTCCATCAAGGATTTGCTCTGGAATTGCAAGGACCCGCTTGGCAAGATCGGTCCCAGGTTGCAGGCAGACGCATCGAAACGAGTCAAGTTCGTCATATTCTCGACCAGTCCAGAGGGGATCTGGGAGATGGGATTGAAACCTGTCGAAAAAAAAAAATATATATATATACCTGTATATATATATATGTATTTATATTTATTTATTTATTTATTTATTTATTTATATATTTTTATTTATTTATTTATTTACTTATGTATTTTTTAAAGGCAAGTGTATCGTACTCACTGATGTTGAATTTCTTCAAGTTGGGCGTGGACCAGCCAGACGCAAGAGCGTCGATTTCGTTGAGCGAAACGTCCAGATCCTCCAAGCTCGGGCTCGCGACGGCGGGCACGGACGTCAGCGAGTTTCCCGCGAGGCTCAGGGCCCTCAGCAGGGCCAACCGCGGGAGGACGTCGAACGGGAAGGCCGTCAGTCGGCCCGACTCGATCGAGAGGCGGAGGAGGCGGCCCTTCGACGGGAGGAGGGCCGAGGGGTCCACGGTCGCCAGGCTGCCGTTCTGGATCCGGATCTCCTGGAACGTGACGTTCCCGAAGGTCCCGGCTGGGAGGTCCGTCACCGCTTCGTTCTGCATCAGCCTGAACTCTCTGCAATGTCAATGGAGAAAGGGTTCTTAACCTTTCTGCACCTACGGACTCCCCAGGTTAAGAACTCTTGATGAAGATGGGAAAAAAAAACGTGGTCGCATCCAACACCGTTCTCTCGGCCTCATCGTACAAAGAACGGATTGCAGAAGTTAACAGCGATAACCTGTTATTCAGCGAATTCACGGGATGCCCGCGCCGCTCGAACCGCCGACGACCTCGAGTCGACCCAACTGCGAGACCTCCGATACACGAGGGATGAAACTACACTCGCATCTCGCACGGGAGACATCGCAACTGGCGGAACTCATCCCGGTCGAATCCGAGGAAATGCGTATTTAAGCCTCGACCTAACAGAAGACGAATTAAGGTCTGATCATCATCGTTCCAATAGATTCTTATTTCTGTGATGACAGAATCACGCTCCTCTGAACCTTTTGGGAAAACAATTCCACGGGAATCCTGTTTTTAAATAAATAAATAAATAAAAATTTTGGATCTACCATCGATTGAAGAATGCGGTAACGAGATTGGTAACGGTAACGATGGGCCTTGCACCCAAGCACATCGAATGGGGAGAATGTCGGCTCATTTTTTCACCTCCACCTCGCCTTCCATGGCTTCGGATCCCGCCGTTTTTTAAATGTACTTTCTAGTAATTTAAAATGTACTTTCTAGTAATTTAAAATGTACTTTCTAGTACCGTTTAGGACCTTTTCCTCGTCGAGGGTCAAACATCCCATAAAAAAGAATAACGAGAAATTTTGAATAAATATAATACATCGTAGATACGATCATACTTAATCAGCAAATCCATTTTATTAACAGGCAAATTCCTTTGAGGACGAGACGAGAAATGCTGATCTAGGGGATTAGATTAGACTTCTAGGGGATTAGAGGAACCGCTTAAACCAAACCCTTCCCGGTCGGTTTTCCCGCTCTTTCCCGCCGAAATAGGACAGAATCGAAATTCGTGGAATTTGCAATTGGGCAAAATTGTGTTTCCTCGCTGCCGTTTCGCTTTTCGCGGGAATCGCTTTCTCGCTTTTGCACGATCCATTTGGCTGGGCTAGAAGGGGATTCCAAATCTGGAGGGAAAAAAATAAATTCCCAACGCTGGAAAGTAGTCGATGGTGATCTCGGCGGGGGTCGACAAAGCCGACATAGAGGATTGTTCGTCTGGTCGACCTTCTCCGAAGAAGAATGCGCCAGAGTCGGAAATAACTGTTCGCCCGTTTTAAGAAGAGATTACCATTCGGCTTAAGAAGAGGTATTTCTTGAAAAATTGGGCGTCGAAAAGAATTGAAAAAATAGGCGAGGGGTAGGAGTGAGCCGAGCAAAACCACAAGGACTCGCGGGATTTTCGGGAAGGTAGCGAAAATACTAAAATAAAAATAGCGAAAATAAAAAATAGCGAAAATAAAAATAGGGAAAATAAAAATAGCGAAAATAAAAATAGCGAAAATAAAAATAGCGAAAATAAAAATAGCGAAAATAAAAATAGCTAAAATAAAAATAGCTAAAATAAAAATAGCTAAAATAAAAATAGCTAAAATAAAAATAGCGAAAATAAAAATAGCGAAAATAAAAATAGCTAAAATAAAAATAGCGAAAAAACAGGGCCGTTCTAAGCACATGTCGACATTACCATCTGGGAATCCATTTTTCCCCATAATAACGGAAAAAAAACGTGAACGGATAGGGAAAGCAGAAGGTGACGACGTGGAACTCCTCGGGTCGGTCTCATTTTCGCCCTTCGATGAACGGACGTTGATTCCAAGGGCTCTGGTGGACCTCGACCCTCGCACATTACAGTAATGACCATCCGGTGTCTCCGTTCCCATGAAGGAGCGGGCCGGTGTCTCCGTTCCCAGGCTGGATCATCATCGACGCCGTGATTGACGTCAAAACAGAGCCACGCCTCTGCCTTCGCGGTCGACTCAGCATGAATTGCCCCCCCCCTACCCCCCCTACCCCCCCTTAACCCTCCTTAACCCCCCTATCCCCCTCTTCTATGTTATACATGAAGTTCGTGAGGCTCACTTTGTCGTACGAAATGGATATGAACCCATCACTAAGGAAATTTGTGATTCGGAGAGAGCCGACGTCCACCCCCCCCCCCTCACAATTCGCTCACGAAAATCCTGAGACGCTTCGGCGCCGATTTCTTCTTTTCAACCCCCTTCCCGTCACAAAATTCCACTCGGCCTTTCTTGCTGTCCTCTCCTAGGGGGGAGTGTGGGGGAGTGTGGGGGGGGGGGGAGTGAAGTAAGGGGAAAGACTTTGCAAAATTGTTTTCATGTTACTTATCGATAATCATTCCATTCCCAGCAATGGCCAATCCCTTCGTCGTTCACAGCTGTCATTACTACAGGCAACTGCATAATCGTCCAAGATCTCAACAAAAGTTGCGAAGGATCAAGTTAGAAAATGACGTCTTGCAGCTACTTGAAAGATATCCACATTTTCCATCCTAAACCAGATTTGTCGTTTGAATTCTTGAAATGCTCTGCGACGATAACGGAACCGGAAATCGTATTTTTGCCATTTTAAAGTAACGTTACAGTAACGTTCCCTATACGGTCTCGTTCGTAGCCTGATCCAACGAACTTTGCGACACAGAAAAATGTTGAAAACGAGGGGAATTTTCGCTCACGATAGCGTCGTAGATGGCCAAACGACGTCGTTGAAGGCCGAAAAGATTTCATCACTGCTGTTTGCTCTCGAACAGTCCACGATTCCATTTGAGTGGCAGCTGCAAGGCGCGATGGCTTCGAGATCGGGGCAGAGGGACTGGCCAGCCGTCCCAGAGGAGAAGAGGAGGAGGAGGAGGCAGGGGAGAAAGGGGAGGCAGGGGAGGACGGCCCCGCAGCCTTGCATCTTGGCAGGCGTTGAGGGAAGGGAATGCGTCGCGGGATGTATTCCTGCCTCCTTTAGGGCGTCCGCGGCGATTAGCAGCATCGATTCGTGGAGCAACGTCAACGGATCGATTTGTATCTAGGGTGACCTTTGTTCCCGAAATGCACGCCTCCAAAACCTCCATAGGGATGTCCCCGGAAACCAGGCACAAGTGCCGGCCCGATCCGTCACCATGCAACAAGAACGATCGGTGACTCCCCCGGCCCCCCCCGCGGCCCCCCCCCCCGACGGCCCCCCCCCCGGCCCCCCCGGCCCCCCCGGCCCCCCCGGCCACCCCCGGCCCCCTTCCCCCCGCAGAGACAGTCGATGCTACAATTTTTTCTTCAGTCAAAAAAACCTCATTTTCCCACTTCAAGTTGCAACTCCTGCGCTGAAACGCAACGGCGCACCTTACGATACGAAATGAAGAAGCGGGACGTCATCGAGAGAGATTTCCCTGACTCGCTCATTTATTCATCCATTTGTGTTGATCAAGTTTTGCAGTTGGGACGACGAGGAGCATTCTTGCCAAAGTTTTGCTTCAAACCTCGTTCAACTTCGAACGAGCTTCCAATTGTTGATCGTCTGCATGATGGGCATGATGGGCATGATGGGCATGATGGGCTTTATTCCGCGCTCCAAATTCTGCTTGTGCGAGAAATACGAGAATAAATTCAAAAAGGAAAAGAAAATCGTCGAACGAAGAACAAATTAATTCCCGTATAATAAATTATAATAAATGGGCAATAATTGAATTCCTGGAGGAAGCGGAAACTCCATTCTCTCTTCGGAATGGGAATCACCAAACCACGGTACTTCTACGGTACTTCTGCGGTATCCCTTCTCATACCGAAAGACCGATTCCGACTGTGCCCTGGCAACAGAGGAGTCACATTTTTTTCTGGACGATGACAATACGCATTTACGTGTTCCTGCGACTCTTAACACCGACTCTTAATAGTTTCTTCCTGTTTAACCGTTTCTTCCTAACTAAATAAAAATAAAATAAGTAAAATAATAATGGAATTCCCTCCGACGGACTTCACGACCGATCCGCACCGGAACGTTTCCGGATATCTTCGACTTCGGATAGAACCAAAGGGCAACGAACGTCTTCGAAAAAGGTTCCATTGGCTGTTCAAATGCCCGAAATTTAGAGGGCCCAAGAACGTTCTTGCAGTATTTTTCGCTTCCGGAACATTTATCAAAGACGGAATTTTGAATTTTCCCAAGCAGAGAAATCTGTAAATCGAAACGATACACTTTGGTC
Source organism: Darwinula stevensoni (assembly GCA_905338385.1). Lineage (NCBI taxonomy): Eukaryota > Metazoa > Arthropoda > Ostracoda > Podocopida > Darwinulidae > Darwinula > Darwinula stevensoni. The sequence goes on from CAJPEV010000081.1 coordinate 175,490, forward strand.
AATTTTCGATTTGTTTCGTTCGAGAACAAAATGCATCAAAATGGAATTGTGACTCGTTTCAGTGTCTTCCCAATGAGTCTGCCGGACCGAAAGGCGCCAATAGCAAGGTTGGGACAATAGGAGCTTCATTAACGTCATGTCATGACGTCACATGGATGCACGTAGCATCCATGTGACGTCACCCAGGGGAGCCTCCAATAAAGGGAGCTGGAGAGTGGCATGGCTGGGCCGGGTTCGAAACCGAGTCTGCATTCTTTTTTTGGTGCGTCCAAAGGAAAACGGAGAGCCCGATGGGATCTCCTGCCTCGAGAATTGGGATATGAATGAACTGATGAAAGCCGAATTCATGTAACAATTCGCAGGTCACTCGGCTCATTTAGATTTTTTTTGGGGGAGAATTGGAGGGATTTCAGAGTGAAAAGGAATGCCGCCTCGCTTCACGAGTCTTCCTTGGGAAAAGAAAAATTCCAACGTAAATGAGAAATCCATTGGGCAATCTATGGCTCTGGGTTTTTTGGAAGGGGAATTCCATGGGGATCGTGTTCGTCCGATTCTCCGTTTTCGTGCAGAATCAGTGGCCCATCGCTCTTTATGCCGTATGAAGCGCGGAAGACGAAGGAAAGCGAAGGGACTGCATCATTTCTCGGCATTTTTTTTTTCTTGTCAGGATATCCTGCATGCTGGCGGTCCTTCGAGGACGTGGCGCGAACAGATTTGGGAAGACAGGGGAACTTCCCTATTTTTGCAGTTGCGATGGGAGGCTCCACAACCGGAAATCACGCACCTTTTTCCACTTCGTTTACCCATGAATCCAAGTAATTGTCCTGATACGTGCGGTTATTCCCACTCAACGAATGGAAAAAGACACCAATAGCGAGAAGCAAATAGTGGGGGATGAGAAGGAATGGGGATGGACGAAGGAATGAGGATGGACCAATGGACGAGGATGGACCAATGGACGAGAAAGAATACGGTAGGGGAGCTGAAGAGACGACAGACCGTAAGGGAAGGCCGTGTACGCTAGAATGGCGAAGAGGAAGAGAGGTATCGTCCTTCTGCCTCCACTGCTGAAGAAAAATGCTTCTTTTGTGCGCATCCTTGTGACGTCAGTCGGCATGAACGCATATTCGCGACCTTCGCAATGCCGGAGGGTTGGCCTATAACAGAGTCGAGAAGCGGGAATTCGAGTGACCTTGCATCGTCGAGGCACGTGTTAACCTCAAGGGCCCCCCTCGTAAGCCCTCGAGGGCAATGCATTGGCAGTCGAGGGATTGAAACGCGAGCGCATAAGAGAGTGTATGGCCTCTTTCCTTCCGGCCAGTGCGAGTTGCTCGTGGGTCTCTCTGGGATTCTCTTATCGCTTCCTCCGTTTTTCGGGTCAAGTTTCTCTAGCTCGCTGGTCGAGGCCAAGCCAGGCTCCATGCATTGCTCTCGTCTCGCACAGCCATGATACCATCTGCTCGCATTTTTTAGAGCCACCCCTGGCAGCATCGTACATATATTGCTGATTTGTTTGTTGATTTCGAGCAAATTCTTAGGTGTCTTACTTTCGTTCATTCTCTCGTTAGTTATGAAAGCAATGGGAAGGTTTGCATTGTCGCATCCTGTAGGAGTACTTATATACCTATAGTACCTATAGGAATCGACAGGTAGAAAATATTTCCTTCCACGAATTTCCAAAATGTCTAGACAGGAAAAATGAATGGTTTCAAGCGCTGGGAAAAAATCGATCAGAGATACGCTTTCGCATCAGTGGGGTAGGGAGGGGGGGCGGGGGGCGGGGGGCGGGGGGCGATTGGCGGGTTGGAACCCGCCCCCCTCTTGGGCTTCCCAGTCGGTGACACTGAAAGTCATATTTCAACCATAGAGTGAATTTATCAGTAGATGTGCCTTGAGAGACCTCGGCTGCCTCGAGAGTTGTAACTAAGAGTTCCGCCATCTTGGGACGGTCCCGCACGTAGGAATGGATAGCATGATTGGTTCACTGAGCTAAGAAAAAGAACGGGAGATGGAAGCACGATAGAATGGATTTGCCGCAATTGGAAGGCATCTTTGTTGGGGTCTCTTCTCCATTCACTACTATGGGATCTTCATAATTTCCCATCCCAGTTTTCTTGCTGTCGTGAACATGATGGCAGGCATTCATGGTATCGGAGGCCTAATAATTCCGGCTGAGTATCGTAGGGCTGATGACGTGATGTCGGAACTCTTCTTTCGTGTGGGCGAGTCTCCAATTCCTCGAGCGGGCCTCTAAGTTCCAGGCCTGCCTTTGCCAAGATCGCTGGGCCTACGAAGGCGATGACGTCACGCCATCACAGTCGACATATTTTACGACAAGTCACGAAGTCAAACGAACTTCGAGTGAACGTTCAAAAGCAAACACAGGCTAAAGGAGACTGCGGTCGACCGCGAGGTGCATGGTAGAGGTGTCGGCGGGCATGCTTCCGTCTTCAGAAAGGCTGCTGGAATGTTCCCGCGGTACCTGCTCCATTACTCCGCCAATGGGCAACGCAGGCCCGCGTTAGCAAGGTCCCAACCAATATGGTTTCAAAATGCTCCCGTTTTTCCTTATATCACTCCTATGGGCGCGCCATCTCCATTTCTTTTTCTTAGCTCAGTGATACAGGGTGGGCCACTTAAAAGTAACCCGCCTCTGGTCCGTGCGTGGCCCAGGTGGTCGCCCCTTGCACACTGTTCTTACCGACTGTCTGTCTGTCGCAGTATTATAGGAGGCGGGCTACTTTTAGGTGGCCCACCCTGTAGAATCTTGACACGAAAAATGGAGGAAGCGACAAGATTAGAATCCCAGAGACTCACGAGCTGCTCGCACTGGCCGGAGGGAAGGTGATCAGGCGAAGAGGCTATACAGTCTCGCGTGCTTGCGTTTCGATGCCTCAACTGCCAATGCATTGTCCTCGAGGGCTTATGAGGGGCCCTTCTCCGCGGAAGGCGGAGGTCAAATTCCCGCTTCTCGATTCTGCTATAGGCCAACATCAGGCATTGCGAAGGTCGTGAATATGCGTGCATATTCTCAACATTCGCATATTCACTCTCTATGCATTTTCCCCATACTATTCCTATGGGCGCGCCAACTCCCGTTCTTTTTCTTAGCTCAGTGGATTGGTTGGGTCCCGACGTGGAGGTCCCCATGCTTATAGCCCGGGCAAGTTCCCTCTTTTTCTCCTCACCCTCTCCATGTGTCTGCTATGAACTGCTTGCTCGTGCGACTTCAGTAAGATGGCGGCCTCGCCTGGAAGGGTGCAGCGCCTCGCACATTTGGGGAAGCCCCTCCATTTATACACTCTCTGTGATTTCCACCTTCCTTGGGGATTCTAATTTTAGCCATGCATCTTCGAGGAAAGTCTGGCGTCCGTCCACAGACCCAAGATCCCAGACCATGATTTCTTTGAAATGGTGAAATCCGAATAGTGGAGCAAGGCGTTTGGTTGGGGTGTCCACCTGCCGTCAACCCCCCCCCCCCCCCATTGCCGATTTTCTGCCTACGCCACTGGCTCGACCCCCCCCCGCCCCCCCCCCCCCCCCCCCCCCCATTGCCGATTTTCTGCCTACGCCACTGGCTCGTTCCAAATGAGAATGTGACCTTTGGTCAAACGCCATCTCCCATATTCACGTTAGACTCTCCCTCTCACCGTCCATTCCAGCAAGCAGGACTTCTCATCTTTTTAGAATGGAAACAATGATATAAAATCATTGCCCCGGAAGACCGTGAATGATCATTTTTTAGAGGTAGAAGTGCTTCATCAGATATTGAACAGCATTGCAGGCTTATAAAAATTATTTTCAATCAGACGATGCAGCAAAAAAATACAAAGTCCATAAAGATCTAAATGCAAAAGTTCCAATATGATTTTTAAAATCTCTGTTGAAGGGGATATTCACAAATACCCAACTGTAAAATACATAACCAGGTACCTGCATATCCATCCGTTATCTATTAGGACCTTCACACGTCTCAGAACTCTCCTTTGAGATTGAGACATTTGAACATTTGATACAGTGAGGGTGAATCAGGATCGTTAGGAAGGAAAAGCGAAAAAGATACATATCATGTTGACACGAAATGGGATTTTTCATGAACAGCTATGATCTAATGCAGGATGACAGGAGATCGAATTCCTGCAACCCATCCTTAAGATGGGTGTGAAGAATGTTTTTTTTTCGGCGTGGAAGGCTTTTTCATAAGTTTCAGATTTCGCAATACAATTGTATTGCACGGTTTCCCATGCCACGGGCTCGCTTCGCCACCCTGCCCACTTACACAGCATGCCCATCGTTCCGAGCCGTTCCACTCCCCAGAACGCGTTTCTGCGCAGATCTGAGAGGGGTCACTCCGACCTTCCTTCATTTGGGGCCCATCGCCTTCAACGAATGGGTGCTTCCGCGCCTTCTCTCAATCTCAGTCACCTCAGCTATTAAGATAGCCGCCTTCGCAGAGGGTAAAACCATTTAAGTTCGGACATCATAGCAAAAATAGTTAGAAAACATAGCATTCGTGAGGTCACTCTCAGAAACAGCTCTTCCAAGCCACGAAGAACTCTTTCTGAATGAGAGCTCGCCAATGCTTGGTTTTGTAACGATGTACGTGATAGTGCCCGAACTTAGGTACTGTCTGAACTTTGGTTTTACCATATTTCTCTTTAAGCGTTTCAAGGGAAACAAATTGCGCCATTTAGGCCTAAAAGGGCACTCTAAGGGCTTCCGAGACGTCTCGCTGAGGATGAGTAACGTTTGGCATATTGTGAGCTTGTTTCGAGTTTCGTGAACCATTTCAGTGAGGACTGGAACGTTAGGTCCATCTGGAGTTCCCTGAACGAGTTATGAGGAAGGAATGCCCCCCGAGAATCAAGTCCAATTTTGGGCGCTATCATCGGTATTATGCCTTATTATGCCTTAACGAATGGTCACCGCTGGCCTCATCCCTTGAACTTGGCACAAATACGTATCATACATTTAAAAATTGAGGATGCAGACACCGATATGAAAACAAGGGCAGTCACGAATCCTACATAAGTTCAGCACGACATCCGGCAACCGTGAGGACGGGACTGGAGTCAGCACACTAAGCGTAAATGAACAACTGGGAACTTCATCGTGACGAAAAGATTTCTCAGAAACAACAAAAAGTGCACTTCTCTTTCCCCATGTCATATACTCGTGAGACCTTTTCGACCCCTTTCACCTCTTTCGTCCTCTCCATGGGGCATGCACGCAGCCCTCTTCACCTTGGGCCTGAGGACTACTTTCTCTGACAGGTCTTGCCCTTTAAATAGTGGAGGCTTCTTCATTTCGTGGCATTCCCGTCGGAGACTCGGGTGGGACTACTCGAAAAAACGTGGAGTATTCTCGGGGTGCTTGTGACGGCACTTCCCAGCGGCATTCGAGAGTCATTCATCGGCAGAACGAATGGAGGAGGGCAGGGCTGCCCTCCTCCATTCGTTCCGGCTCTGTCCACTGAGAAGAGTGCCTGTTGCTTCTTGCTGGACGTCAAGGCTCTTAGTCCTTGCTCCTCCAGCTTGTGTAATCCGTCTGCTGTCTTCTCCGACGTCGAGCTCGGACTAGGCACGTGACATTTTCGTCCCTTCTTTGCAGACTCTCCCATGCCACATTTCTCAGCCCCGTGACCTATGACCTATATTTCTCAGCCCCGTGACCTATATTTCCTTTGTTTCGGCCGGTGTTGAAACATCCAGTTATCCCTTTTGTCCTTCCTGCTTGCCACATCAGATTTTGTTCACGTGGTATACCGTCCCGAACCTACGCTTTTCTCCACCGCACCGCTAACCCTCGTAACGGTCACATGACGCAACGGAACGCACCTACCCACGTGACACTGGTAGCAGCGATCCCAGTCGCTCACCTTCGGTATATATTTCGTGCGAGCTACATCCGGCTTCACTCTTCGTCGGCTGTGAAATTGTGTTAATTCTTCTACCTTATCATCGGGAAGCATAATACTCTTGCCATATTTGGCTCTTCGAGCCCTCGTCATTGTTATATTTTATTTATCTTGGCGTTCATACTGCTACCAAAAATAAACCATGTTACTAGCTCTTTAGCCTGTTTTTTGCCCCCATAGTGTACTTGTTGAGACGCTTGGTGGAGTACAGGATAGTACGAATGAGAAGAAATCAAATCAAGCTCCGGTCCCGACAAAAAAATTATTTCGGCTTGCGTCCCCCTGTTCACAAGATTGATGACAATGTAGGGCAATACAGTATTTTGCTGTTTGATTCGCATCCGCGACGAGTTGGTAATGGACCGATCATCGAAGAAATAATCAGTTTTCACACGATGCGTCAGTCATTCCCATGGCTGACTCTGGAAATTCCTTCCGTCAGTCGGTAGAGCTTAAACGCATGGTTAGTTTCCATGAACCCAGGCAATAAAGTAGCTCAATATGTAACGTGGAGAATGCAGGAAGAAGAAACAGTTTGTGAATACGAGAAATCTGAGGCTGTTGCATCACGCAGCATCGGGACAGGTGTCCAAGCCAGGTGCAGATCCGAGGTGTCACGAAATTCATTGGTGGTCTTCCGGTTAGGTGGCGTAATTTCATTGGTGCAGGGATCGGCGCAACTAATGGCAGCGCTCATTCTGAAGCGCAGCGATTGGCTGCAATAGAGACGCTACGCGTTTCCGAGCCATTGGTTGGCTCACGGTTTTATCCAATAGTTGTAGTTCCAGAGGCTGAAGCCTCTGGCACTTTGGCTCCTTCCTCTGATATCGCTCAGTTGCAGATGAAGCTGGAGTCTCTGTTCTTGCATAGGATTTATTGCACTGCCATCCCCACAATGATTTCTCTCGGAGTTCTCGTCGGGGAAGAAAAGACGACAGAGAACCATCACACTAACTAGAGGAGGAAGGGCGGAGAGCCTCAAAGGAGGAAAGGGCGCTCTTCTCGGCGGACAGGACGCCAGGACGACTGGAGAAGGACGATCTGCCGAGGGACACAGGACTGCCGGGAGCACGAGGAACTCAATTTTCGTATTTGGAAGGGATAGAAGAAAAAGCGCCACCGCGCACATTTATCTCTGCAATTACAGAGTTTAGTCGTGCGCCATAAGCAGCTTATGAAACGGTAGCTTGCTTTTGCGAGTACCTCCCCGATTCTTCGCGCCTTCGGCACAATCCCGTCTTCTATTTAGAGATGTGCAATACTGTGGCGGTAGCCGAGTGGGGTTTTTGTTTGTTGCCGAGTTGGGAGTCTTCCATTTTAATTCGAATGATTGGGACTCGTGATCTTCCTGTCAAAGCCCTCGCGGGTTTATTTAATACTGCTTTACATAGCAATGTTTGGAGAACTCGCGAGGAAGGGACAAAATGAAAAAAAATATAGGTATACTTACAAAACGAGAAACATGGTCATGGCCATGGTGGAGGCTGGAGGTAGGTGGGCCATGTAAATCAGGGAAACTGTGTTCAGCACGGGGTTACAATCAAGACTGACTCTCTGCCTCTAAGGGCATCCAGAAAACCTTACTACCTCTCCCCTTGACCGTGACCGGGGCCTACTTCCCGATTAAGGACATCCCTTCCACTTCGTCACTGGCTAGGAGGAGGTCGCACGAAAATTTACTACTGCTCGCGCAGCATGACCAATCCACCTCGCAGATAAGACATGGCATGGCAAGCAAGCCTACATACAATTTCTCCACAATACATCTTCGTAATATCTCATTGCCCTCTTTCACCTCTTCTTGAACTCCTTAAAGAAAGTATGAATTTGGAGAAAAAACCATGCTATCGACACATAACCTTACTTTGAAGCAAGGTTTATCATTCAATAATGGCAATATTGAATCCTTGAGTAAAGTAACTACTGTTACTCGCGAGAAACTGCGTCGTCAGCTGGAAGAAATGGTCGTATGTATAAGCTAATGCGATCATCACAATCGATCCGGCTAACTTTCTCGTTTTCCCACGACACCTATTTAGCATTTTCCTTTTGTAATCAATATCTCAATTTCATTTTGTCGATCGTTTTTGTGATGAATGCTACCTCGTGAAGAAGTGGTGTCGTGCGAATGCGTTGAGAAACTCTGAGACAATAAAATTCTGCGGAAATGCGTATATTTCTCAGGAAAAAGGCATAAGCGCAAAGAGTGTGATATTTTATTGGTGGGAGCAGAGAATATATTGAGAATAATAAAATATATGAATAAATATGACAATATATTGCTTCCTCCATCCTTGGACTTTGATACCCAATGCGTTGGAATCTGGCCTCAAAGCAAATTAGCCTCATTCGCTTCACAGAGGTAAAGGTGAAGGGAAATATTGATTTTGCAGGGCACAGCCCAGCAACTCGATTCCTTACTCATACACTGGTTCTTCTTCCGCCCTGGAGTCTACTTTCTTTGCAATTGAGAGCTTGATCTCATGCGAGTCTCACTCGGCCTTGTAATGGTAATGTGTTTAACCTCAGGTTTCGTTGGTTCAAATGGAAACGACTTTTTGAAGCGAGTTCTTCCATTTCCTTGCGCCATCAAGTTTTCTTGTTATTTGCCACTCTTTTCTGGGACGGGAAAATGCACTCAACTCAGTTTCTTTCACCATCAGAGAGAAAAATGGAGCAACAGTGGGATAATTTCGAAGCAACTGATTCCCCCTCTTCGTCCTTGTGCTCCCTATGGAGACTTCAAACACAACTCAGTGTCCCTGCTGCACATCGAGAAGTTCGAAGACAGAGCGAAGGCGTGCAGACGACGAAGTGAGGGCGAGGACGCGGAGGCTGGATCTTCACTCCAGTTGGACCCATCGAAAGGGAAGGACAAGATGAAGCAAACGAAGTATTAAAAGCTCAAGAAGGGAACTGCCATCTGCGCATGAGATGTACGCGACGCTCTGCTTCAGCTGGATGAAATTGGGGTCGAGCACCAGCCAGGCCATGCTCGCATCACACTTCATGGGGTTTCCTGTAAGAGAGGGAAAGGTAATGGGAGAGGAAAACTTGGAGCGAATTGCGGAATGGTGAAGATGATTCGACTGACCATCTACCAAAATCCTCCCATCGCCGAGTTGGAGGGTATCCAGCATCGGTCGGAAAGTGTCTTCCGTCAGTTTCCTCATGCTGTTTCCGTAAAGAAAAACCGTCGTATCGGGTCCGAGACCTGTAGAGTTTCAAACCTTCACGTAACCAACGTGTCTCATCAAGTACAATATTAGCCATGTATGAGGCAATGTAACATGAAGCATTGGAATTTCAGAAAAAAAAGAGTAGTGCACAGAGCAGTCGATATCTTGGGCAGAAAGGTAGAATCCACCCAGGAAGCGCGCACTGATAGTGAGACAACTGAGAGCAGTGGCCTGTGTGCACCGTCGAGAAATTTTCTCACCTAGCCCACGATTCTCTGGCAACTTTTGACTTTTAACTTGTAACTTTTTCAGTACTGGGTCATATAGTCCGACCAGGTCCAAAAAAGACCACTTTGAATCCACTAAGAGGCTCAACTACCTCGTTTTTCTTGATCAATTCCGAAAACCATTCCTTTCCTCTCCTCAAAATGTCACTCATATGTACAACCTGAGGGTTCAGCGGCGTTCTGCTCAGGCTAGGGATGGGGGAAACATTATCCCGAGATGCAAATCCCTCAAAATTTGAATTTTCAACACTAGGCTTCCAAGTCCGGCGTTGTTACTTTTTTATGACTCTGTTCATGCAGAGCCATGACGGGCTTTGATACGTTATCAAAATTGGTTCCTAATTAATGATCCATGCCGCCTGTTCTCTAAGGGTTGATGGAATAACGCCATATGTCCGTTTCATGGAGAGAAATGTACTAGTTCTCTTAAGTCAGCCTGCAAGCCTTTTGGATTGACCTTGAGGGGCTTGTCACCTTGAGTGGACTCACATCGCCCTTTTTGCTGCCCTAAATATTACGATTTTAGGGACTTAAATTTGCCACCGTAACTCTGAAAGCATCGGAGAAATTTCCTTTTGGAATAAGAGGCCTAACTTCAGTTTCTGAAATCCAAAGATACAGGACAAGAAAGTGGTGCTACTAATAGTGGACATACATAAATTAAATCTTTAGTTTACTCGGTATTTGCGTTGGTTTGAACGATATATGACGAATATATCGTTCGGAATATCGGTCAGAATCTGACGAATTCTGACCAAATGAAAGGAGAAAAGGTCAGAATCCTTCCAACATTATTTCCAATATCATGTCTGCTCAGGCGATTCTTAAACCAATCACTTCCTTTTAAGTTTTGTATTAAAGAGTTTAGAACTTTTATCTAGATTAGGAAATATCGTTTTCAGACACTTAACATGAGAGATAATACAATACGGACAAGAGGCCCAACCTGTGATGGCTCCTGGTTCCACTCTGTCGATCCGATTGAATCCAAGGTATACCTCCTCCAAGCTTTTGCTGTTGAACGCCAACGACCCTTGCGGCAGAATCGGCCCAAGGTTGCAGCCACTGGCAGTAAATGAATTGAGGTTTGCCATGCCATCAACCAATCCGGAAGGGAAATTCGAGATGGGATTTCCGCCTGCAATGGATAGTGAAAAGAGGTCTCGATCATGCCTAAAACGATCGTATTGCTCTTAGTTCCCATGTTTCTTCTCCCTGCGCTCTGCTTTGGAAAAAGGCAAGACTCAGCGGGTTAGAAGAAATAAATGGTGAATGTATACGCTTGTCTATACGACATCTCTCATTTTAGTGAGCGACCATTTACGCATCTAGAAGTTCAACTTCAACTCCCCTGGAATTAAATTATTTTTCAATGCCAATCTCATCGAAATTGGACTTTTCCCTGTCTCCATGGGGTGCGCCCAATGCCAAATGGAAACTATACATACATTTCGTGCATGAGATCTCGAAAGAATGGAAGTGCGAAGGAAGGGATTTGCAAAAACAAATAAATATGGTATCTCGCGTGTCATGACGCTCACCGATGTCCAGGTTCACCAGCAACGGCAAGGACCAGCCGGGCTCGAGGCTGCCGATCTGATTGTTCGACAGATCCAGAAGCAGCAAACTCCGACTTTCCAGCGCCGGCACTGCCGCCAACGCATTCGATGAAATTTGAAGCTTCACCAGCTTCTTCATCTCGCGAAGAACCCCGAACGGGAACTCCTCGAGGCGGCCGCCCGCCATCGCGAGTTCCTCCAGCCGATCCTTGGACGAGCGAATCGCCGCGGGATCCACCTTCACCACAGCGGAGTTCCAAATGTGCATGCTGCTGAAGGAGGCATTCCCGAAAACCCCCTCTGGGAGATCCTCCACTGCATCGTTATTCTCCATTCTGAATCGCAATTGTACGGTGTCGCTCCTAGGGGGTAAAGTAATAGGAAAAGTAAAGTTGAAAGGAGGGGGAAATGGATTCTATCCTAGTTGAAAATGGCAGCTGGCATTTTTCCAGCTGTTATTTTTTTTCTGAGAAAACGGTGCATATACATCACGTCATCTCCCCTTGTTTCGCTCTGATTAAGCGGCATAATCTGAATAGTTGACCTTCCATTCAAGCTGAACATAAAAATCAGGTGACACATCTAGGGATGGGATACAAAGAGTGCGAAAATATTACTCTACTATGATTATCACCGTCTTCGATATTTCATTCATGAAGCTACATTCATTTTTACCATCCATCAATATTGAGGAACATGAGTATAAATTTTGCTGAGGAAACAAGATGAGACACTGCGAAATTCAGTTTGTATTCCCCGAGGAGAAAAGCGTGAGCTTTGCTCACCGTTATTACAACTAACGTATGCACATTGCATGAAACACTCGGAAAAGACATCCGCTATGGAATCCCCAAACTCTTAATGATGCTCTCAAATGATAAGTAATAGTACAGCGAGAATCATCAAAGAACATGCACTCCCCGATGAAGAATGGAGAGGAAATGGAAGGAAGGGGGGACATCGCACTCACGCGAACCGGTTTTCCAGCCAGAAGAATTGACCGAAGGCCGAGGAGATCTCCTCGCTGCTCCTCGCTTGCGAACAATCCACGGTCATGTCGCTTGAGGAATCAGACGAGCACGTGCAAGGCGAAATTTCATCGGGATTGGGACAAATTCTAGGAAAATCAGGGGAACCAATATGTATAGAAGAACGTCCCTAACGCTCTTCATCCATCGTCATATAATCCATCATCTCGCATTATATGGCGCCATGCAAAAAGGTTGTGATGATCGTCCTATCATTTAATATTCACGATTCAATTTGACTATTTTTTTCCGAGGAACGAAGGGAAATCATTCAGTCAACCGAATACATTCTGAATATCGGCCGTTGCAATTACTTTCAAAATGTAAACATTTCCCTGTTTCAATTAACATAGTCACTAGTATTAAAGGAATTAGCAAATTTAAGGTTTTCCCCCCTGAGCAATCCAATTGCAATTTACTTTGAGGCAAGGACGGCGGCTAATTTATTGACTTGGAGCAAGATGAGGGAATTAGGTGCAAATTAGGCAGGCGAACGCCGCTATGATACTCTAATAATAATAAAATAAGTTGCTCCAGTAAATTGTAGCCTTCCCTTACAATACCAGACTTTAATCTCCCGCGGTGAGAAAACATTTTTGGATTTCCAAAACTAATGCATGTTCCACAATTTGCAGCAATTGCAACAAACTTTGACCCTTTTGAATACAATCACCCACCCACTAATCCTTGTCATCTCGGCCGATACGAGGCCGAAGTTAATATTTTTCTCATTGAGCTTTAACGATTCAATTATCTGCAGGGATAATGACAGTGAACTTTCAGCCGGGAAGCGTAATAGGAAACTGAAATGGCCGAGGAATTACCAAAATGTTCGCGGACAGGTATTGATAATACGGTAACCGAACCTACAGTACGTGGTATGTCCGCTGTTTTAAGCAACGAATATGCACGAGTGGTAATGCGGGCTGACTCACAATTTAAGGCAATTTTTGCTGCCCCTCCACTCTGTAAAGTTCTGGAGGAAATAATAATACTATCGTTTTCAGTATGAACTTGTGTACCCGAATTACCAGTGGCTTCATAGGGGAGCGAAACGCGAACATTTAGGAGACTACCAAATTTCCCTCTTAAATACCTTCTAAATACCCAAAGCATGATTTCTTTGAAAGGCTTAACGAGACTGGTAGTTGAATGAATTATGAAATTCGGATGAATTAATCCCCTCAAAAAAATTCTTCCTCAATAACGATTGCATATTGCAGAAGCTTCGTACCTGCACGTCAGCCCCTCCAGTCTCTGCAGATATTCCACGAATTCTTGACTGCGCAGGAGCCAGTCATCGCACTGGATAGGGTTCTCTGGAATGGAAAGGCGAGAAGGGAAGCCTCCAGTGAAGATGGCGAGAGCGAGAGCCTTGCGAGGAGAGGAAGCAACCGACCAGAAAGGAAGATTCGCCCGTTTGACCCTAAAGGGAGGGCGTCGAGCATGGGCCGGAACGATTCTTCCGTCAGTTCCGTGATATTGTTTCTGTTTAGATAGACCCTGGTAACATTTGCGAGACCTGGAATGGAAATGGTGCAGCGAAATTCTCAAGTTTCATTTCTGATGTACGATGTATTGGGTCACACCACTGTAAAAGCTAATCTCGTGCTAATTCCCTGGAAAACCCACTGGAAACGACGATGAGAGGGAAAACTAATGTGGGTTATTCCATACCGTCGCACATTTTCATTGCGAGTCCTTGCGTCCAAGTGACCATGGGCCTAGTGACCTTCACCTACCTTACATACACTTACCTTCGCCGAATTTCCGCTAGCGAGTGGCGTATGATACGGGTCTTGGCAAATGATCCCTAAGTGTGTAAAGGTCTTGAACACCAGGGAAGACTTTCCAAGAGAATTGAATCAAATGATGCTGATCCGCAATTCTCTCTTTTTCTTTAAGCCGTAAAATTCATTCTTTAATCATATCGATCCATGATAGAAGAGCTCTTAACCTCTTTGGTTCTCATCCACATTATGAATATATTCATGTGCATGGATTTTATTTTCTCAATAACTAGGAGACTTCCGATTTTAGCTCTCGTGTTCGATCTTAGTCCGTTCTCTAAGCGGAAATTTCTTGGAAAAGTTGAGTGCCTCTCAAGCATTTTCCAGGTGCTAGAGTAAACTGAGGAACAGAAATAAATGAAAAACCTGTTATTGCTCCTGGTTCCAGTCTGGCGATTTGATTGTCTTGAAGAAATACTGCCGCCAAAGTTTCGCTGCGGAACGTCAAAGATCCGTTTGACAAAGTTGGTCCCAGATTGCAGTTAGACGCTGAAAAGGTCTTCAACTTGCTCATGCCCCCGACCAGTCCGGAAGGAAGCTTGGAGATAGGATTGTTGTCTGAAGGGAAAATGGAAAAAGTACCCCTTTAGTACATTACCCCTAAGTACCCTTAAAGGTACCTTTAAGCACGTCCAGGTCATGCGTTGCAAGGCTTTTTAAAAGCTGTTCGAAGTCGTTGAGGTCGCTTTTCGAAGCATCAAGGTCGCACGAAAAATATGCACATCAATGTGACCATTAATTTACATTTCCTTAATTTTGTATGGCTGCAATACAGAAGTGAAGGGGAAAAAATATTCCACTATGCAACTTCGGTCTCCGCCTATTTCTTAAAAGATTTTCCATACGTAAGAATGAACCCCACCGGGAGAAAAATCATTCACGCCTCAAGTATCCCTTAATTGAAGCGTGAAAATCATCCCATATTAAAAGCATATACCCATGCATCACCTATAATATTCCCCTTTATGGGGAAGAGGGAACAGGCGACAGGCAGGGGAGGATACAGGAACAGCCACTGGCGTCACACGGCGCAGAATAATAGCCCATTATCCTTGCCGTGGCAAATATCCACTATGCGATGGGACCCCCTCCCATATTGTTTTATGGAGACGAATACCATCACATTGTGAAATTAAAGGTAGAAATTTGCTTATGCGGGGGGAATGTGGAAAATATACCATTTGCAGGTTTTACTGGCATGAACATAATATATTTTTGTCTTAATTTTGCTGAATCCAAAGTGTTATATTTAATTAGTGGGGGTGTATATATATTATATATTGGGGGATACAAACATTAAACGAAATCAAAACAGAAGGTGGAGTACGTGTAGAATGGGTTTGGGCCAATCACAAAAGGAATTGTTTTCTTCAAGTGGAATATACCTGTACATTCTAATATGGTTTGGAAAGTATCCACTTTTTCTCTTGCGTTCGTTTAAAATGGGTGGATATGTGAACAAAGCAACAAATTCTAATTCGAGAGGAAATTCACTTGAACTAATTTAGCTGAGGCTTTTGACATTATATGAGCAGAAATGAAAAGTTGGAAGCAACATTTTTTGAGTATGTAGCGTGCGAGTCATGCGGATTGTCAAAGGGAAGAAGACGCGATGATAAGGATAATTGATTTTCGAACTAATTACGGATTCATAAAGTCCGTATGATCGTACTCACCGATTTCCAGGCCGTTCAAGTTGGACACTGACCATCCCGGTTTGAGCGAGCTGATGTTATTGTTCAAGAGACTGAGAATCTGCAAGCTCTGACTGGCGAGGGCCGGCACCGTCTTCAGCGAGTTGGACGAGAGGTCCAGCGCTCCCAGTCGAACCATTTGAGGAAGGATGTGAAACGGGAATGCTGCCAGAAGGCTGTCTTTGATGGAGAGGGTCTCGAGTCGATTCTTCGATTGAAGCAGCGTCGAGGGGTCCATTGTGGCCAAGATGGTGCTTTCGATCAGGATGTTGTTGAAAGTGACGTTCCCGAAGGCTCCCTTTTTGAGTTCCTGCACCTCATCGTTTCCCGTCATCGAGAATTTCATTCGTATATTGTAGTTCCTACAGGAAATGAAGGAAAAGAAAATGAATTGTGGAAGAAGAGGGAGCAAGAATTTATTTACCTCACCGGACCAAGGAGTGCGAGATTAAACGTAAGGACACATTCCGCGGTAAATATACATTTTCTCTCCTCAGTCATGGCCAAAGAAGTATTATTGGAGGACTTCTAATCTCTTTTTGACTCTGAAACGAAACATTTTTTAAAATGATTTTCTGGAGTCGTTCTCGAATGACTCGCTGTATATACTCTGATCCAGTCCTACTTTGGGCAGAGGACTTATTTAGAAATACCTATCCGTAGGATCTTCAATACGTCCTATAAGGAAAGCAGAGATGTGTCTCATCTTCGAAATGATTTTCTTCTCTTGTGGATAAGTTAATAAGACTCGGCTGCACAGCCTCATGTTCGGTCTGCCTCTCTCATAAGAAGAGATATGATTTTGAGAATTTAAGATGCCCTTGGTCCCGTGGTCTGGTTTGATGAGGATCTCAATGTCCTCCTCTGGCTTTCTATTTCTCCAGCACACATCTTCCACGCCATGGACAAGGCCGACATATATTCCAGCATCATCCATAGATGGAGGTCAAAGCGTCTACCGTCAAGTCTCTCATTCGATATGAGGAATAACTTTGATTTAACTTGTTACCATGGACTTGGGAAATTTAAGGAGGTACAGTCTGTCGCGATAGGGCAAGGGGGTTTCTCGGCTTATGACGATAAGTGTGGGATGAAGACGGGCAGATGAAAATGAAGCGCAAAATTTCAAATTTCCTGGCGTCGCGAGTTGCACGTGAGAAAAATGATGAAACTTGCTCATCGAAAATGCTCGAAAAACTTACTTGGTGACGTCGTATAGTTTTAATTGCAATTAATACAATTCGCCCAAAACAGACGATGCTTTAAAAGCATGCTATCAATGCAATGAAAGTTTTAAGGCATGTGATGCGATACGCTTTCAGGAACGGCGTTTCCTTCGTCGAGAGATGGAATCGTCAAGAATCTCAAACGCGTTTTCGCTGACTTTGAAAGCGAATACTGTGGAGGGGAGGGGGAGGGGGGAGACAGAAAACAACGTTGTAACTTACGTGAGCAAAGCAGGGGACCAACTGACATTGTTGAATGCCGAAAAGATCTCACTACTATTCGCTTGCGAACAGTCCACAGTCAATTCTCCGGTGAACTGATAAAAGTAGCAGGTGCAGGGGGAAATTTTGCCGGCGTCTGGGCAAAGCCTAGGAAAAATAGTGAAAAATAAAGAAAACGCGTTCTCATGGGTTCCCTCGGGGAAAAATCATTAATACACACTAGTTTTCTGTCATAGGTTATTTCATCTTAGTAATATCATGCAAGTTTTTTTTTAATAGAAAATATGGAATGCCGGATATTCCGAAGGTCTCTTGGAGACACATTATGACTTCCAAAGTTCCTGGATTGAGAAAACTTCGTTTCTGAGCCCTGTTTGAAAACAGTCCATGCACCACACCTTTCATGAACCCTAAACTCTATTCATCTGGCTTATTCGGAAGGAGATTCAGAAGTTTCGTACTCGCATTCCACCCCCCACAATCTCGCCAGAAACGCTGTGAAGTTCTGGCTACTCCCGAGCCAAGAGTCGCACTGGATGGGGTTCTCTGCAACGAAAAGGAAAAAAAAATGCGAACTTTGTCATGAGGGGAGAGGAGACCTGGGATTTCAGAAGACGACAGTGGGACTCACGCCAAAGAATGATGCGGCCGGATTCTCCTTGCGAGATTTCTTCAAGCATGGGTCGGAAGGCGCCTTCCGTCAAATCCGTGATGTTGTTTTCGCTTAGGTAAACCATGGTAGAGCCCTGCAGACCTGAAATAGAATTGAGACCTCGAAATTCAAGGTTCTACGTGCAGTAAGATGCATGGGGCCATATGATCAGGAACTATTAAGAATTTGTCTCACTTTTTAAAAGTTCAAACGCCAAAGGTTATCATGAAAACAGACGAAAAGATAATAAGTCGTTATTACCACCTCCACATAACCATTTCCGTTGCATGTTTCCTATGCTAAACATTTGTATACCCCCTTTTCCAAGTAAAGTGGCAAGTGGGACTTGCCGGGAATGAGAAGGACTTGCTATTTTTCTGCGTCGCAGAGTTGGAGAAGATGGATTCCCCATTTAGGTGTATTTAATGTAAAATGTCTAGTGTAATGGTGGAAGATCCTGTAAGCAAACGGATCCCTTCTCAATATGGAGAGAAAAATTAAGTTATAGAAACATGTTGTTCCTTTGTATTTCCAGATGTTGCTATTGTTGGAAAGAATAATAATATTATTATTCATAGCTAATTAGTATTAAGTTCGGTCGTACACTTTCCGTCACACACTAAATGTCTGTGGCATGCAGCGGTTATATTGCTTTTCAGAGCATTGGCGAGAATCATTGCAGACAATGAACTTAAGGTGGCCCAAAGAAAAAGGCTAATATTTAATTCATCATCAAAAAATATTGACTGTCACATAGAAGTATTGATTCATCACCAGATTTTAGTATTTGGTCGCTCAATGAATTTACATCACCAAATTATTATTTCCATCAGCAGACAAAATGAATCTTACACCAAATTCTTCCTCAGTATTTTCACCAGATGCCATGAAATGACCACCAAATTTTATTGGGTTAGCACCAAATCATTGTCACATTTAATGTGTCAAAAGAAACCATTTTTTATCGGGCCTGCAGGGCAGAACACACTGACTATCCCTGCTGTGAATTAGCATTCCGAGTGAATGTTTGTCGGTCTTGATCCAAACAGGGCATGTGCTTTCGAAATTTGGAGCTCTCAAAACTCAGAGGGAGAGCCTTGTTCTCTTTAGGTTCTCCTAATGCTCCCTGATTAGATACTCCTGTGCACTTTTCAGAACCTCTTCCCTTTGTGGGGTTGCCGTCACCGCAGGCAATGAAGGCATCTCTCTTTCAATGTCCTCAAACTCTCTAGCTTCCACGGCACCTCTAATACATAGGGCACACAGAAACTGTAAGTCAGCGCCGTACACAACTCCCATACATGTACACAAGCGCAAGGAGACTAGTTACACAGGTCCTCCCTCGAAGTCCCTTCAAAGCATGATATGATCTTACAATCTCATCTTGACATCAGAGGTCTAACCGGAAATAAAGAAAAATACTTTCCTTGATAGGGTTGCAAATGATGAGAATGTCATAAGTTCGATTATGAGTTTTTTTTTGGTGCGGGATAATGCAAATTTGGTGATACCAGCACCTGTGGTGGTGCAATTAAAAATGAGAATTGATTCCAATTTGGTGAAAATATATTGTGATCTGGTGATGGAGCCAATATTTTTTATGGTTGAAAATATTTGATGACAAGTTCATTATTATTTCGTGGGTGATAAAATATCTTTCAAAGAAAAAGTCAAGCTTGGTCAAGTGGTCAAGCTCGGCGACCGACCCGGGCAGAGATAGCACAAGATCTAACCTGCAATGGATCCAGTTTCCAGTCGCGTCAGGTTATTCTGGTGGAGGTACACTGCTGACAACATTTCGCTGTGGAAGGTCAAGGAACCACTTCGCAGAATGGGTCCCAGGTTGCAATGGGACGCATCAAAAGACGTCAGGAGCCTCATGCCCTCGACCAGTCCAGGGGAGAGCTTCGAGATGGGATTGTTACCTGTAGTGAGAGGTGAAATATGTCTGAATCACATTTTGTGGGCTGATGAAACATACGAAATTCCTTTGAAAGAGTCCACCTTTGCGCAATAAGGAAGATCACTAAATAACGAAGAAAGCAATGTGAAATTTAAGAAATAATGAGCAACTGTAATAACTTCGTACTAACATGAAAATCCTCTGGATACACGTAAATGACGTGCTTACTTATGTCCAGACTTTCCAAGTCCGATGTGGGCCATGACAGTTGGAGTGCGTTTGTTCCATTGCTCCAGAGAGAGAGATTTTGTCGACTGAGGTTTCCAAGGGGCGTCACTGACTTCAAGGCATTCGATGCGAGGTTCAGCGCCCTTAGCAGGCTCATTTGAGGGAGGACGTGGAACGGGAACTCCTTGAGGCGGCTGTTCGTAATCGTAAGGCGTTGGAGGCGATCCTTCGACGAGAGCAATGCCGAGGGATCCACCGTTTCCAAGCTCGTGTCCGAGATGAACATTTCCTGGAATGTGACATTCCCAAAGATTCCTTCTGGGAGGTTCTTCATCCCCTGAGTGCCTCTTAGAAAGAATTGCCTGCAATATTAAAAAAAGGATGAGAAAAAGTCTCCATGTTCTCTCGTTTCAGAAAATTTTTTTACTAAACATCATTCGCCGTCCTTCGCAGTCAGTTAATCGTTACATTTGGGTGTATCCCTTATAGCATTTCCGTTTTAGTTCTTCCTTCGAATGTACTACAGAGTTATGATAAAAAATACAGGCTCAAGATCGAATGTGGACCTGGAATGTTGACTGTAGACACCGATCCGATGTAAGGTAAGGGGTGGGGAGAGGCAAGAATTTTAGGACCAAGAAGGCTAGAGGCAAGGAGGTTAGTGGTACGGCTTCATTCATGCCGAAATAATTCTGAATGATCTCTCAGTAGGACAATGTGTATAGGAGTTGAGAACTAACACCAACCTTCATTCTGCGACATTGGTTGGTTCTTAGGTAGGCACTATTCGTTCCCTACCCAGCAGATGTCTCTATATGACTGTAATACCGACATTTTGAACAATTTAACAATTTGAACGAGCCAAATAACATCTGGAAAAAATTAGTAAAATGTTACAGATTTAAAGTCTTATATTAATTTTATTACAGCGATCGAATTGACCGCTCCGATAGTTTGAATGCTAGGGTGCCATTTTCCAGCCTAATTTTGTGACTATTTTTAAATGAGAAAGCCACACCTAGGATCCACTTTACTCGGATTTGTCGGAAGAAATTCCACTCTGGAATAATCTGAAATTCTAGTACTTCGGGGGAATGAGGAAACCGTTGCCAATGTCCGCTCTGGATTCGCGAGATTTTTCCGTTCGGGCACAGCTGCCTGGAACATAATTCAGTGAGTCAATGTGAACCTTACAAAAAAAGCGAAAACTCTCATAATGCCCATGTGAAAGCAGTTGAAAATGTTCAACCGTCTGTGAAAGTAACAAACAATTCCGCTATGACGTATGAGTCGGCCTCGGGTGGGCTTGAAAGAAGCAATAGAACATCGCGTGCCGTTTGCTTATGTCTAAAGCCTTTTCAAGTATCGGATAGCTTCCATTCGCTCATATTGCACTGCTAATTAGGTAGTACTTAATTGTAAACATTAACTGCTACAGAAGACTCAGCACCATAGTGTATTCGACCTTGATGCGTTTCGGGTAAAAACCGTGGAGATTCGAATCCATTAGGGTCTATAAAAATGTCGGTTTCATAACACGGCTACTTTTCCATGGGGAAAGTAAGACGTTTCTCTCACACAGGTACGGAGATGTGACGTGTATCGATTTTCGGGTTAGATGGAGATGACGTCACCAATGACGTCATGGATAAGCTCCATCGATTCCTTCATACTCATTCGCGGTCCAAGTCGATGCGAGGGACAAGATGAATTTCATTTCCCCACTCAGTGTGTTTTGTCATTATGGTTCAGCTACGAAGCAAGTAGACTCCCGGGGAAAGTCTTTGGGGCACCACCAAGGAATACCACAGTGAAGGCGAAGTCATTTCTAAAGTTCGTGTGGTTTCTCCCAGTACCAATCGCTCTAAAGAAGTTATTTCTATCGATCGATACGCACAAACTTCCTCATCCCATCATTGATCCTCCTACTCGATTAACCCTTCATATTCGTGCGACGTACACTGTATGTCCGGCTGCCGCGTAATATGCGGGCGTCCGGCGTACAATGTACGACCAGTGCAGTGGTAACTTGCTGCACCTCTCCTGCTGAGAATTTCTTTAATATTTGAAATATGACGATGTCATGTGATAGATGGAACTCCAAGCTCAAATCCCATATCCAAATCCAATTACAATTGCAGAAGATATGGCCGTTTAAGTAAGAAGATTATTTCAAGACATTTTAATGACAATCTCCTCCTCATTCACTCACAATTGCTGAGTGGAGGGCCAGACGACGTCGTTGAATGCCGAGAAGATCTCTTCACTGCTATTTGCATACGAACACTCAACTTGGCCATATGAATCGCAGCTGCAGGGCGAAACGGCTTCGGGATCGGGGCAGGGGAACAGGCGCGGAGGAGTCCAGTAGCCAGCAGTCCTGGAGGGGAGGAGGAAGGGGAGGAAGGGGAGGACGGTGAAGAGCCGTATGGCTCGAGAGCCTGGAGCTCTCACTCGCAGCATCTTTGCGGCTTCCTTCGAGAGGGAGAAGTACGTGGTAAGGGGTCGTTGCGGCGAATTTTCCTTGGGCGTCGTCTGCCGTCATCGATTCGTGCAGCTAAAACAACGGATCGATCTGTAACTACGGTGACCACCTTTCTGTCATGCCAGAGTGGGCATTAGCCGTGCAATTTCTTTGGAATTGACACGGGAAATTACGAGTCATCCTTCATCAACTATGCAACGAGAACGATCGCCGCTCCATGGCGTCTCGCTACCTATCCCACAAAACGGGTTTTCCTGCGGCTGGTTCGTCAGTTGCCGATCGTTTCATGGCGTTTCACCTCGACACTGAGAGTCAAAGTCGAGTGCTCGTTCAATCGTCCATATTCTTCTAGTTCATCGTTGTATTCTGTACCAGGATGAGCCAAAGTCAGTCAGGTCTTCCGCATTGAATTAGCAAGCGATTCGGATGGCTCGAAATCTGGTCCTTTTGCTTTCAAGCGCGTGGTCATGCGTGCAGAATATTTCTGCTTCGGTATTTCACAGCATTACATTCCGGCACGTCCAGTAGAGAAACATTGATTTCATGAAATGTGTGCAATGAAGACGCTTGAAAAAATTCGGTACCGAGAAGGGTAAACATCGGGTGGTGTCGCGCTAAGAAACACAAAGAAACAATATTTGCATGGGGTATTCCAGAAGAAACGGAGGCATGGCCCTACCCCTACTATTGATTTGCACCTGCGTTCCTCATTCTTCGTGCAATCGGGATGAAGGCAGATTGCAATGATACGGGAATTATTCGGCATTGCATTAATTGGATTAAAAAAGTACATCATATCCATTAATTTTTTGCATAATTCCAGAAGTTTCGTTTTTGCCCAATAGACCACCAAGGTCGGGCACAAGAGCGCAGATCCACGCCGACGTGGAGTGCGACTGTGCCTCCTTCTCCCGAAACGCTCGAGCGTTGACCGTCGGCCCTTCCATCGGATGGGACGTGCCCAGCCCTCGCTTCGGACTCGTCGTTCCGAAAGGCCAAGTTGAAGGATGAGTTGTTTCAACGTCTTCATGAAGTTATAATTCATATGGATCGGATGGAAACGCCTGCTCTACTTAATCCCAAGCTTAGTTCGCTCCTTTGCCGCGAGGGCGAAAAATAAAGCGATCCCTGGAAGAGATTTGAGCTTCAATTCAAGCAGGAGCAAAATATTGTCATTACAGTCTTGATACGAGTCCGAGCAGGAACGGGTGAAACCAGTCCGTCATGATGTCCACTATACTTCCTGGAAAGCTGCAAATGCTATTTAAGATTAATCAAGTTGAGCCTCAGACAGCAGCAGTTCCCGTTGGGACCAATTCTTTTTTCAGAATGAGAGAAGAAAACTGAAGTTCTCGCGGATGATTCATTACTGAATAACTATTACCTTATTCACCTCTACTTCTTGGGAGATATTTACAGATACATGTCGATAGTTACCTTGCAATTAACGTGGTAAAGGGAAGGATCAGGCAAGCAATCGTGGGAATCCAAGACTTCATAGTTCCTCGACAAGGCAATTATGATGTTTTCAGTACTTCGCTTCCCCGCTGTTGAACAAGAGGAGTTCTTTTTTTATTGTGGGACTTTTTCGGCTCTTGGCGAGGATAACGAGATGCATTCACGGATTCCACGAAGATTCCAACGGAGGGACTCGAAGTGTCTTTAAGGCATTGTTCCCGAAAGGCCCAGCCATTAGTATTCGCAAGTAACCGCTGAGGAATGAGGCCTTCGAGCAAACACGTAGATTCCCTGATTGGGACAGCAAAAAAAGCATGGAAAACATTATTCACATCATTGATGATCTCCATGGACACGTGCAGTGTTGAATTAATTACACGCAGAAGGAGCATACATTAATCACTTTGAGCACCACGCATGTTGGATTATTTTTTTTGCTGTTGAATATTTTACGAGCAATGATCTGAATTCCTAGGTCCGAAATCATTATATTGATTGATCGATTAGTCAGAATGAATAATCCACAATTGCAATTCCGTCACACGGCAAGAAAAGCTGCTGTTGGATTGACTAGGGAGTATAATTTTATGCAAATACATATTTTTTCTGCAGCCTCCTAGAACGTGCATCCCAAGAAGGATCGTGCCTTATTGGTAGAGAAGTTTTTTGCATTTAAAAAAGCATAAAAAGGCAATTTTGGGGGGTTTTTCTCAGCATGTTCATACTTACGTATGTGTGCATATTTGTGCATATTTCTCCCTTTCTTGGGAACAATAAGGGTTTTCAAATAATGCTTTTTTATGAGCTACCGATGAAAATTTTTGAGCTGTAATGTGCTATGACCAGTGGCATAGCGACGGGGTGTGTGTCTGTGTGTGTGTGCGTGTTGGAGGGGGGGGGGGTGTTGGGTTGGCGAAGTCTTCTAACTCTGCCCTAAATCCATCCGCTACTCCCGAGAAGTTTAGGAAATCCTGGTCGGTCCCCGTTCGCTTCCCTTAGTCCTCCATTTGCGAGTTCCTGGCTTTGCTGCTGGCTGTGTCGGCAATCGATCAACTGTGTCGAATAGATGCATTAAATGTGCAATGAAGTTCCTTCCTCCGAAAAATTTGTATTGTATAAAAAAAATGTTTTCCCATGTTTTTCCGCATTCGAGCATATTTTATGCATTTCTTTGGTATTCTGAAGTGCATATGTATGTGCATATTTTGAGCATTAACGCATAAAAATACGCTCCATAATTATGACAGTACGATATATGCCTTCCGGAATTTTTAAGCAGCACGTTCGTGCACGTGCACGTGCATGCAGTCTCGATTTCAAAACACACATCTTTAACAACATTAACTGAAGATAGTATTATGAAAAAGCAACTATGTCTTATTCTGAGGGACGCGTGAGGTGAGAGTAGAAAATATATATTTGTAGGGGAAACGGTACTGCCTTCTAATATTTTCACGCCTCTGCGTTGATTTATTTTTTTGGGGTTTAAAAGGGCAGAATTAATTTCTGGACGTGAGAGGATCGAAGCATTTAAAACCTCCGTACGATGAAACTTAAATACGTTCTGTATTCGGCCCATCGGTGGGTCTCACCGAGTGAGATTAAATATTAACTATAAAAATAAATATGCGATGAGGAGATTTCACACTCGCAACGGATGGATGAAATGTGCTTCAATATTGCCTGAATCAGTGACATATGTGTGTGATTTTAAATCTCCTTTCCCTGTATGGGAGGTGATTACAGGGAATGATAGAAAACTTCAAGCCCCCAAACCCCCCCTTCACGTTCCTATCAAGGTCTCCCCTGACTCCATTGCCACCCGTTTACTCCTAAACTCCAAATCCGGCTCCTCCCCCAAATCCTTCATCAAAAATATCAACAAAGAAATCACTACTCTTCGCCGTACCCACCTTACCCCCTCCTCCCTTGCTGACCCAATCTCTCTTGAAGAAGTAGAAGAAGCTCTCCAAAAAGTCAAAAGTGGAAAAGCAGCAGGCCCTGACCGCATCCCATCAAACCTACTAATAAACCTGGGCCCAGCCGCCAGGAACTGGCTCGCCAAACTCTTCTCCAACATCATCCTATCAAACTCTATCCCTAAAGTCTGGAGAAAAGCCATAGTTCTCGCCATCCCGAAACCCAACAAACCTCCAGATGACCCCAGCAACTTCCGCCCCATATCACTTCTGTGTACTACCTAC
>CAJPEV010000081.1:202980-218026 GCA_905338385.1 Darwinula stevensoni
GGTGGCGGTTAGGTTGGTTCGCTTCTTTCCAGAAGTGACAGGTGAAAGCCGGGCCTTCCGTGAAGTTTTTTACTACAAACTTCCAACGCCTTTCCTTCACCTCAGCTTCATATTCTGTCCACACACATCCCTTGAATGGAAAGCGGTTGGTCGTTTTGAGTTCTTCACAGAGAGTGGAAGTACCGATCATTTGGTGCGCCAGGGTGGTAGAGGTGTTACGAGAGAGGCAGGGTCTCTTTTTCAGGAAGGCACTTTTCACCTTGTCCACTTTTCACCTTGTCTGTGTTTGTGACTTTCGTAAAATCCTGAGAGTTTTATGAAAGTACAGGGTGTCCCATTTATCTTGAAATCATGAGAATGCCGATTTTGAGGAAAATATTGTAAATTATCATTTTATATTTAATTTCAGATTGGAGATAAATCACTGTCAAGTTTTTGACCATGGATCCCTGGGACAAAATATAGGGACTGGGGTACTAGCGACTGTCACTCAATTGAGGTCACTCAATAGCGACTGCACAAATAACTTTCAGAAGAGAATTTCAGACGCGCGAAGCTCCGAGTTAATCCACAATTCCACCGAAAGTTGGGAAACTCGGGGAAGAAGGATCTGTTTTTTGGCTATGACGCACAACCGCTGCGTGCATTCGCATAGAAACACTTGACTCTTCCCCTGCCTTTCCTGCACACCAGTACGCGGTGGTCTAAAGCAGCTCGTAGCGGCTGTCCCTTGCTTGTGATCCCTTGCCCCCCCCCCTCTACAACGCTAAAAAGGGCTCATTTTTTATCATGATAGCCAATCCGACTGCTGCAGCTCCCTCTTTCGAAAAATGTACTCCATCCCTAGCCATCGGACTTCTTCAGCAACTCAAAGCTTCCCTAGTGTCCAGAGACACTGCCCCTCCGTGATACATCTCTGCTGAAAAAACCTCACTACAAACTCATGAGGTCTCATGAGACCTCGCGACTTTCTCATGAGATCTCACGAATTTCTCACGAGATTGTCCGAATATCTCATGAGGAAATTCTCATAGTATAATCCTCATGAGGTACTTAATGAGGTCTCACGACTTTCTCATGAGAATTGTGCGGTTCCTCATGAGGCTTCGAAACGTCCTCATGAGGATCGAGGCCTCATGAGACCTCATGAGACCTCTTGTTTGAAAACCGCATGAGAATCAGGCCTCGTGAGACCTCATGAGACCTCTTGTTTGAAAACCGCATGAGAATCAGGCCTCGTGAGACCTCATGAGACCTCTTGTTCAAAAACCTCATGAGGATCTCATGAGGTTTCTTCTGGAGTGCACAACCGACGCGAGATGGCGACTGTATAGACGCTCTGATGGGGTGAATGCCCTGATCTCATTGGAACATCTCTCCTGTACTCACCAAGTTGTGTGCATTTTTATTTCTACATTGAATATAATCAAATATATTTGATTTTCTAAAATCACTTGTCCGAAGAGATAGCCCAGTTTAGGGAGACTTCACAATTTACACAATGTTTACACAATTTTTAGGGAGACAATTCTGGCCTACAAGATAGAATGACGTTTTGAGGATGGAATAAATGACAGTTGTTTAATAGCCTATATCCTTTCGTTTATGATTACTTCTTTTTTAAGGACTCGCGGGACCTTCCAAGCGGAGTCCCAAGAGACATTTCGTGGCTATTGGGCCACGAGGCAAGAGGCGCCTCTATGCGAAAACCCCTTGAAGTCAACCTCATGAGATATCTGTTTCAGACCTCATGAGGTCATTCTCATGAGACCTCTGTCCGAAAACTTCATGAGATTCTCATGAGGTTTCCTTTTGAGATTCTCATGAGGTTTTTTCAGCAGGGATAACTCCTTGAACCTGTCGTTAACCCCTTCCGACCTGGACCACGTGATTCCTCATGCGCATGGTGAGTTCAGAGCCAGACTTGGGAGTATCGTTGGTCCCTACGTGAAGGACCACCGACACTTCCTCGGCCGACTCGGAGCACACCACCGATCCGATCTTATGCCTAATGTGTTCAATCCTATCACCGGGAAACTGACTGAAAGAAACCTGATGTCCTGAATCTTTTTCCATCGCTCCCTCATTGGGCTTAAGGGCGTTTAGAAACCTGCTTATGAACCTCAATTATCGATGAGAGCTTTAATGGCCCGTCATCTGGCACCACGTCTGCAACAGGCAGCGAGCTGTCACTGATAACACGCTGAGAACGTCTTTATCTCGCATCACGTGCCAACTGTCTCATGAACAGTGTCTTTTCCTGTTATCATGGGGACAGTATGTAACAAGACTACCCTGTTTTACGAGGAAAATATTTCAAGTTTTTAGGCGCGTTTCATCCACCTCTTCGTAAATATCATCATAAGTGAAAAAAATATTCAATGCAAGAAAAATTTTAAAAAGAAGGGAGAGGGGCGCAACAGGAGCTGAACCCTCTGAAGGCGTTCGTAAGAGCTTGCCTTCGTAAATACGGAATTGAGGGTCGATAAACATTTATGGTATCGCTATATATTTTTATTGCCCAATTGGAATAGTTCTAGGTTGATTTTATCCAATCTCATGCAGATGGAAATCCCCTTACGGAAATCCCCCTCGGATTTATCAGCAGTTTAGTGAACTTGGGGGGATTCCATTGTCATTCCTGCTCCCTCGGACCAAATTTGGCTACCGGCTCCTTGGCATTCAACAGTTCCAAATTGCAAGTCGTTATGATGTCTGATAACCCGATCTCAGTTCTGGAATCGAACGCAATTTCAGGTACGATCCATCGGGTTCGCCAGCACCGGTTGGCCAAATATCCGATCGCCACGACTGATTTCCAAGTCGGTCGATCGAGTTCTTGCCGCCGATGAACAGCGGGACGCCTGTGGGTTTCATTTCAGCTGTTGAAACTGCGGTTAGAATATATTTCTATGGCAGCACGATCTCAAGCTTGGAATCGAACGCAATTTCAGGTACTTTCAACCATTTCGATCTGCATCGGATGACTCTCACTTAAATAGAATACTCTTTTCGGCCAGCAGGCACAAGAGCGCTTTTCTTGATTGCAGGTGTCGGGCCCAACTCGGAGGTAGTCTTCTCCGGCAACAGAATCAGCGAATTGACGGAAGCGGCCTTCCGCCCCTTGGTGGAGGCACTCTCGCAAGGGGAAGGATATATCGTCTTGAACGGTGAGTACGGTTTGGGCGAAGGCCTTCCTCTTCTTCTCTCTCCTTCCTCTGATCGCTGACACTCCGCTCCGCCAGCATTCCAGAGAACACCGTGGCTTGTGGATGTAGCTTTGCCCACTAGATGCAATACTGCCAGTTGTCGCCGACAAGTGTAATTCCTTTCCCCTTCCTCTTCCTCGTTCACTCCGCACGCGTCACAGGAAACCCAGTGGATTGCGGATGCAGCATCGCCTGGTGGGTCCTAAATCCTGACTTCCGATCGACCTTGCAAGGCATTTGCTCCGGCGGACCGTCTTTCCAAATGCTCGATGCAGAGGACTATCAGGACTGCATCAAATAGTCAGGCGACTTCTCCTCGGGGATTCCTTCCAGTTGAAATCCATCCGAGATTCCTCGAGGCTATATGGAGTTATTCCCCATGATAAAGGCTATCCTTTGAATAAAAGGTGAATGTGCAGTTCATTTTATATGCGCGGGAGACGAGAGCAGAAGCAAACCGAGAAGCAACATTGAAATCCCGAAACCAATTATTATCCATACTAGCACAGTATTGTTATTATTATCACTTTTCTACGATGAGAAACCGGACGACGATCATTCCATATAGGACCCGAATCTGAAGGAAGTAACACAAGGGTCCCCTTCGCGCAATCGGTATCGGTATGTCCCCGTGTGCGCTCAAGGACAGACTGTGATTTGTGGACTAAGCGATTTAATACCTCGCACATGACACTCTCTGGAAAAGGTCTCCCCCAGTATTGGATCAATATCAGCTGCCAAGGAATATACATATTGGCCCCATATTGGCATCAATCTTGGACCATTATTGGGATTACTACCCCGAAAAACATCGGGCTAATATTGGTGTTAATATTTTCCCTAAATTCTTCATCCAGTGGAGACATACGTATGGCGAATAAATTTCTATGTACAGTACTTGTATGGCAATATTGGGGAAGCCAATATTTAGCCTATATTGGCAATGTTGCCAAAAATGTAACCAACGTATCCAATGTTGGTCCAGCATTGAGCCCATATCTGGTACTACTGGGGTCGTTCCTTTAATTTTTCGCCATTTCGTTTGTACCTCACTGTACGTTTCTACTTCGCCGTGTGTATGGTGTCATCTCCGACTTACGTACAGCAGAACCAGCTGCTCTTAACTGTATTTCAAGAACCATAAATACTCTGATCACGTTGCTAGATTCGCACGCAAGAAGGTGGGTGTTCGCCCTTCGGGCAAACAAACTCGCTATGGTCGCACCTTCGGCGCTGTATTACCTTGGGTAATGATTAATTCATTTATTCTTTGCGAAATGGCAAACACGTATTCAAAGTACGTCCCCATTGAAATACGTGACATATGGGGACAAAAGACTCCATTTTTTAATCAAAATTATTACTTCTATTATTTCTTGTGTGCCTTGAAATCTTTTCATAGGCCCTTTTTTGTAAGGACGGAGAATACATTTTGAAATACTTTCCTCCTATAATCTACGCTAAGAGGATATATTTTAAAATATAATTTTTCCTCAACTCCGCATGCGAATAACTACTTATGCCAGTCAGCTACGCACGATCGTCTTTATATAATGAAAGAATATGTTTTCTTTCCTCAGTTATCCACACATAATTTTTTGCCACGTTTAAACTTTCTAGGGCCCTCTGTTTTGCGAGATCAGAAAATTCGGGAAAATACGCCGTTTGCAAAATATGTGCCCTGAGGCGTTTTAACTGAAAAGTACCATTCTTTTTTTTTTCTTTTTCACCGAAATCCATCCTCGGTGAACTACATGCCCACAAAGTTTCAATATCATTTGTTTGCCAATTTCGTTCGTGAAAAAGTATATTTAGAAAAGCCGACCCACCCAAAACCTAAGCTAGGAGTGGATACAGCATGAAATTTGAATACTCCCTCAACTCAATAATATCATGTCACTTATACGTGTGCCAAGTTTCACCATTCTATTTCTGTCCAATTTACCATGACAAAATCTTTTTTCAATACATCGCCCCCTGAAAAAATTCCCCTAGGGGATGTATACTTAACATTTTTCTTTACCTCCTTGTCTCAGTAGTAACATTCATGCATAGTTTCAACTTTCCATGTTAAGCAGTTTACCTAAT
This sequence comes from Darwinula stevensoni, assembly GCA_905338385.1. Taxonomy (NCBI): domain Eukaryota; kingdom Metazoa; phylum Arthropoda; class Ostracoda; order Podocopida; family Darwinulidae; genus Darwinula; species Darwinula stevensoni. Next base: position 208,278 of record CAJPEV010000081.1, read on the forward strand.
ACAAAAAATTATTTTCAAACATCTCCCTTTGAAATTTGTGCCCCGAGGGCATTTACTTCCAAAGTCTGAATTTTTCTGCAGCATCCCAATAGGTAGTTATGTCCCAGGTTTCATTTTTCCACACTAGCTCAACACGTCAGGACAAAAAAAATGATTGAAAACGTCGGCCCCCAAAAAAAAATCACCCCAGGGCATGGATCTAAAATTTCACTTTTTCTGAACGCATCGTTTCAGTAGGCACGTCCATGTCAGGCTTCAGCTTTCCATGTCTCACCGTTTTACTCAAGCAAAAATAATGTTATGGAGGGGAAATGAGTAAACGGACTTGGAAGTCAAAAGAAGTCGCGGAATGGCCGGGAATTGAACCCGGACCTTTTGCATACCACCCAGAGACGCTCCTACTACACCAACGAACCCAGCACATTTAGTTGGCACTGAATGCCATCCTCATCTGTCACAAAATATATTTAAGAAAATCGTTTGCCCCCAAAATTTGTACCCCCAGGGCATATACCTCCAGAGTCGGATTTTTTTTAACTATTCATCCCAAAAGGTACATGCGTACCAAGTTTCAGATTTCTAACCATTCTAGAACATGGTTAGAAATAGCGTCAGTCAGTCAGTCACGATCGTCTATATACTAGTATATTAGAAGTGACGATTCTTCCACTTTCCTCATACGAAAGCCACTCAATAAATTATCTATTGAAAGGGATGAGCAATAGGCCTGTGCCTGCTGTGACATGTCTGGAAAGGTCTCGTGAGTGCCCCACCACCATACCAGCTCAGTGGCTCAAGTCCGTTCTATGTGGTAGCGCATTAGATTTCTTTTCCTCAGTCTGTGTCATGGATTTTACGAAAGTTGAACATCGTTCAGTGATCAAATTCCTCGCCAAAGAAGGGAAAGCACCTAAGGAGATTCATGAACTATGTCTAACGTCTATGGTGTGTCTTCGTCTTCTTATTACCAAGTTAAATTTTGGAGCAAGCAGTTTAAGTGGGGAAACACCTAAGGAGATTCATGAACGTATGTCTAACGTTTATGGCGTGTCTTCGCCTTCTTATTATTAAAACCAAGTTAAATTTTGGAGCAAGCAATTTAAGTGGGGAAGAGAGTCAATTGAAGATGACCCAAGGTCAGGGCGCCCTGTGGAGGCTTCTGATCAGGAAATGTGTGACAAATTGGAGAGTGCGATACTGGAAGATCATCGCACCAAAGTCTCTGTTTTGGCTCATGAACTGGGGATTTCAGAGGACACAGTGATTCTCATCATTCGTGAAAAATTACACATGTCCAAAGTCAGTTCTGGATGGGTCCCAAGAATGCTGACTCCAGCTCAGAAGAAGAACAGGTCTGACATCTGCAAGGAAAACTTGGAGTTTTCTAAAGAAATCGGGGAAACTTTTTTTGCCCAGAATAGTAACTGGTGATGAAAATTGGGTTCATCACTGGGATCCCGAACTGTTGACATCCCATCCCGAAGTGTTGCTCACTGGTGCTAAAGTATGAGTTCCAACAGTAGCATTTTTCCGTTGTGAAACAAATGCCTCCTCCCTGCATCAAAATGTACAGACTGACAGTGTTCGCTGCGACAAACAACTGTAGTGTTTTCAGATGACATGGAGAGGCCTATCAAAATGTCTCGAATTCCATGGAGTAATGGTAGCACACCTGACCGGCAAGCAGGAGGACCGGGTTCAATTCCCGGCCGCCCCACGGCTTTCGACACCTGAGTGCTGCGTTCCTTGCATCAAGTTGCCCAGCAGGCAATCAGTCATTCTAGCCATTATGGCTAGCACCTCCTAAAACGCCGATTTAGGCACTTCCTACCGCAACTGCAGTAGCAAATGTTGTTTCCGCGTCTGCACCAATCTTTTATTATCTGCAGCAACTGCCTCATCGCCGCGTTGTGGGACCTATTTCAACATTTTTTTTTCGCGTTCAACATCACCTCGCAAAAATCGCCACAAGATTGATGGGAGGAGCGGCCCGTTTGCGCGACGTATGAAACAAAGAATTTAGGTTATTATTTTGATTTCATCAATTATGAGACCTCAAATAAATCGGCCGTGACGTGAAACGCAAGCAGAAAACTAGTGCATGGAAGTGATGTCTCGAACCATGCCTGATCTAACGGAAAAAATAAAGATAAAACTTTGACTGACACAGCTACGAAAAGCTGTGTTCCAGAAAAGAAAAGTTCCAGAAAAGTTCCAGATGGAACTTTTCTGGAATCCAGCTTTCTGATCCATGCTAGAACCACCAGCTGGAATTATTGACTGGGATACGCATTGAATGTGTTCATCAGGTTGAAATCCGCAATAAATATGCTGGCGACGATGACATCGAAGGTAAAATATCGCGCTTTCGTTCTATTTCGTCTTTTTCATGCCGATGGTAGGAAACGTACATTATTTATCAGGGTTACGTTAGCATATTTTTCGATCACACACGGTCTAGGATGAATGAAAGTATGAGGGTGGATCGAAGTGACGACCAATGATTATTTTCTTGTCACCTGTTTCACACAGTATCAATCACACGTTCATTTGTTAATACTGACCCCTCCCTTAATGGAAATACCTACCCTGCAAAATATCTTGTCTTGGATTAAACACTTGGGGGAAAAATTACTTTTTAAATCCAACCTTATGAAAAAAGTACTTAAATGTCTCAGAAAGGAACGAGTGACCCGTCTGTTCCGACTATGACTGTATTTTCACGAAATAGCCCTGACCATAGTCAGACTGGAGTCAGAATGATTTTGGTTTGCTGGTTAGTGAGCTCCGCTTTTCCTGGTACCTTCGAATGTTGCACGCATACACGCACAAATCCGAGCTAAATTTAATTAAGAGTCATTCCCCAACCAGTCCTATTTTTTTTCTTTCTTTAATTTTTTCCAGCCATTTGGATGTGCGCCTGATTAGTCACGGAAATGTTAATTAATGAAGACGAAAAGTGCAGGAATTGGTCGGCACATATTACCGACACATTTTAAGCATTTTCCAGGTTTGGTTCGTTTTGGCGCTTAGAATGCCAAAAAGAAAAACGATCCACTAGTTGCCTCGGCATCCACATCCTTAGTTCTCTGACAAAGCTTGTCTTTTTCAATATTGCACAAGTGGGATGTTGCTTCTGCTATATATGCCTTGCAAAGAGGATATTGAGAAAAGAAAATTAATATGGCACATTGGAGTACTGGTAATATATCGGTTAAATACTGGTAATTACCGGTAAATTCCTTGTAAATTACCAGTAAGTAATGGCCTCTACCTTACCGGTAATTTTACATCTCTATTCCTGACAATCGTGAAGATATTGACAACTAGTTTTGGTACCAGAATGACACAAATGTTGGGTGTGGCCAAACATAAGGCGATTGATCTTTGACTCACTTTCGAATTATCAGAGAGAACTGAAGTGAATGGAGAAGTGAAACTTGGCCGTAAATTGCCTAGGCGGATGATGGAGACAGCTATATGCAAGTATGTGTTTCGGTTTTAGACTAAATCCACGTTTGGTGGGCACATGAAAACCATTCAGATCATACTAATAAGAGTAGAAACATGCTAAATTATACGAGGGGCGTACCGAAAGCAATGAACCCCAATTTATTGAAGGATAACCACTATTCGGACATGGCTGAGATTTTAAAATCACACAAAATGTTGTTTCTCATTAGTGTTGGATATTAGAAATTTCATTATTTATGTCAAGGTTGCAGCACATAAGCCATTGAAAATGACAATTACTATGGATGGTGAGTTGAAGCAAAAACCTGTGACTCCTCACAAAGGATTATGTATCCACTGAAAACATTTACGTACGATTGCAGAATGTGTACGGTGAGTTTAACAACAGTTATGCAAATGTGAAACGGTGGGTTCTGCATTTCAAAAGGGGGAATAGGGCAGCCGTACAAAAAAAGATAAATATTTCATACAATCTGAGTTGAAAGGCACTCGATCCCCTTTATACATCGACCTTCGCTCGGATATTTGAACGATCGAAATCCAAAGAACTCCAGATTATTTTTTGAAGCATTCCTATATCTCAAAGTGTTAGCGTATCTGAACATTTGTAAGGGAGAGGGAGAGATACGCAAGTCTCCTGGAATAGGACAGCCCCAAGGAATAAAGACGCCAAGGGACGTTATCGACCAGTTCATCCTCTGCACTTCGCTGTCTCTACTCCAGGTATATTTATAACTGTAATTCCATCTGTAAATTGTGTTGGTCACAAGCCTTTGATCTCTCAGTTTCGTAATGGGGGAGAGAGATGGAGCAAATACATCCCTTCAGGGTTTCTAGTAATTATGTTATTTTTAACAGTTTTTAGACACTCCATAATTCCCATTTTTTGGGTGACTGCTTTGCAAGATTTTTCTTGCGTGATTATCTCTATAATGTTTAATACACTCATCTCCCAAAAAAAAGTTACCAAGAAGGAGTTGAGCGATAGTGATGAAATTTGGTAATCATACTCGTATTAGTGGGTCATGAAACTGATGCTAGTTTCAAGGTCATGTGTTTAATATTCGCAGAGAAAACTTGTAAAACTTCCCAATTTAAATGGAGTCGGAAGGGTCGCACTTATCACCCACAAGAAACATCCAGAAAAAGTTTAGTAATGAGATGTGAAACAGGAACTTCTACTGATGTTAAGTACATCGAAGCGAAGTTAAAAGTCATAGGATGAAGCGATGCAGGGAAAACTTGCCAAGCTAGCCAAACGCCCTGAGGGAATGGGAAAAAGACGACTACACTGATCAGGCCAGCTTCTTTTACTTCTTCCCTCCATTCACTCTGCTTTGCTTCAATCGTTTATTTTTCGTCTTTAAACCCAAGCCTGGACGGCTTTCACAAAGGCAGTTTCGCCAACTTCACCAGTTCTATTGAGGTCAGTTAGTTGGCGTGATGGTGGCTGGGGACGGGTCAAAGGACTTCTTTGAGGATTGCGTACCGGCATGCAATCTAGCTCGGATTCACTTAATTTTAAGGTTGGGACTATGACTTGGAATGAAGACAGAAAACTCTAAATTATCTCGTTTTCTATATTCTTGGAAGCATAGAACATTTCAAGAAAAATGTTTATGGAAAGAGATCGTGACCCTGCATTTCCTATTTATAGATACCCTACTTTCTCCTAAATTCATATCTTTGTTTTGTTCCATTTAAGTCATGGTTGCTCGAATGCTTCACATGTTGGACAAGGTTTACAAGGAAACTTCAAAAATATTTAATAATTGCATGGTAATAACCATGTCTTAGCTGACGAATAAAATCTTTTTTGAATGATCTGCATTAACAATATAATCTGCATAATACATAAGTGGGGTGTATATAAATGAAACACCCTTTAAGTTTTACGAGGCAATAAATAGAGAATCCTCTGACGCTCGGAAAGTTTTTCTCCGTTTCAGTTCCGCACAATCATGACATTGAATCATTGCAGATATTTCGCCATGAAATGGATCATATTCATTGGTCTTCTCGCACTCCTCCGTAAGTCAATCAGAGTTGATCTACCTATCATACCTTGGTGATTTGGAAGCATCTCTCACGTAATTAACTAAGTTTCTTTTTTTAGGTTATGGGATAGCCCTGCGTTGTTATCATTGTGGAAATGCTGACGCATGCTTAGAGGGTTGGCATGAAATGACTTGCTCCGGTGATTTACAACCAGGCTACGATTGGTACTGTGCAAAATTCTGGGACCAGCATGGTAAGCATTGATTTCAGTATCGTTTCCTCTGGAAGCAAGGGTTCCACACCCTGTACAACGGCCTTGCCTCTATCTTTCGCTTCCGTGCAAAGTCCATAAAAGAACTCCCGTAATGATACCGCAGAAACAGAACCAATTCATAAGAAGTAGGATTTATTATGGAGTCTAATAGCTGCACCTCTGTAACAAGGATTTTCGATTCTCAAGGTTCAGGCTTTCAAAGTAGGAACCTTATACTTTCGAAAACTTCATAGAATTTGGTTTGCCATGTTATTATTGAACAAATCCAATCAAAAGTTTTTTTTTGTGAATTAGTATTAGTCTCCGTAATGCAATTTCTGTTCAATCCCATTTTAGTTAAAGGGTCCTCAATGGATAGTTGTGTGATGAATCTTGTTGGATGTACACATGCACAAGATGGGAAATAAGCTCCAGCATCGATGCAATTCTGGGTTCAATAAGAAAGAGTGCTTGTTGGTGATAGTTCCTCGAAATGAAAATACTCGATTACATGGCAAGATGCCATGACTCACAGAAACTGGACATTTCGATCAATGGTAGTGCAAAAATGCAACTAGCATAAACTTCCATTATTAGGGTGTAGTCCGCTTGCGTGCTGTAAACAAGGGTTAATTATTATTACACCAATGTTACCATTCGCTGACCGATCAGACTGCGGGGGAGGGGGGGGGCTAGTCAGAAAAGAAGGATTGTTGAATGTGTTGCCCATGGATCTGCACGTCAAATATGTTCTGGAGCTGCGGAATCGAACATTTGTCGTATTGTTACATTATTATTTCCTTCTTTTTTTTTAAGGAATTACAAAGTATTTTAGACTCACGTGAAAACACTCCGTCGTCTGAATAAAGTCAAAAAGCAAGTCTGTCAGATACTTAGTTGAATGACCTAAAAGAGGCTTCGGTGGAAGACAGCATCCACGAAGTCTTGCATACAGGGTGCACAATATCACATTACGACACGTGTGAACGACAATATCATTTTAAGTTTCGTCATTGCCATGTAGTAGCAGAAAAAATTTTCATACCTCTTAGACGAATTTCACTAATCAGTAATGATTTTTCAACCCATAGAAGTCCTCCAGACTGTCAAATGTTCCTCCTGGACAAGAGAAGAGTGCGAGTCTGTGCCTGCTGAAGAAGTTCCTGAATGCTGGCTGGGATGCTTTTGCAACACGGATCTATGCAACAACAAGGATCTCCCCCCCTCACCTCCAACTTCTCCTACATGTTACACACCCATTCCGGCCTCTCCTACGTCTCCCACAACTCCAGAGCCCTCTCTTGCCATGACGTTGTCTCCCTCCTACCTCATGCTATTATTTATGTTCTTTTTCGCCTTCTAAAACCACTTGCTCTTTTTTAATGAATCAATCTAATTTTGTTGACAATATCTTTTCTTTGTAATAAACCTGTGATTATACGTGGCGATCGGCTCGGTCTCGAAAATTTGACAAGGGCCCATGGAGATTCCCAATGCATGTTAGTGTTGCTATTAAGACTGAGAAATAAATGGCAGTCATTGTCACCCTTTTATTATCACAATGCTTCACATAAAACTACTGAAAATTATAGGCAAAAATCCATGAGTACTCGAAATGCAGTGCTCCTTATATCAAATCGACTTGGCCCTACTAGCTGGATCGAAAAATGAGAAATCGAGGAAAGTTTGCGTTGTTTAACGGATAATACTGTAGATTGCGCCACGGAGTGTGAGCATGTAAAACCGTCGACGACCATCCTTCCGATACGAGAGGGATACTGCTTGATTTGTTTCGATGAGGCGAGATCAACAACTAGGAATGTTAGCCACAAAATCACATGAAGACATTAGGAGAACTTATAAACCCAAGAAGAGCAACAAAAAAAAACAACATACAGCGTTCTCGGAAAAAAGTACATATATATAAAGAATGAGTTCAAATTCCCGCGTTGGCTGGAATACAAGTCAGAGAAGAGGTGACACTTGCAAACCAACGAAAGAAGAAGGAGGCCACGTTTCGTCGTATTCTCAAGACTTCATCAGGAGTACAGGCAAGTAGGCATCCCAAATTATGATTATTGGCACCTGTTCCGGTGGAAAAAGGGTTCTCTGGACGGGAAGTTGATGTCGCTATTGAGACCCATGGTAGAAGTCTTCTGGAGGTAAGTATCATCAAATATATATAGACGATCATGATTGACTGACTGACTGACGCCAATTCTAACCATGTTCAAGAAAGGTTAGAAATCTTAAATTTGGTACACAAGTACCTATTTGGACGCAGAGTTCAGAAAAAAATCCGGTTTTGTATGTACATGCCCTGGAGGTACACATTTTGGGGGGAGAAGTTTTTAAATATATTGATATATTGTGACGGATGAGGATGGCATCGAGAGGATGGACTACCTGACCCGTTCGATAGTGTAGTGGTAGCGCACCTGCCCGGCAATGAGGAGGTCCGTGTTCAATTCCTGGCCAATCGATGGCTTTATTCCTCCCTCTCATGCCTTCCAACTCCCGTTACTCATTCCCCCTCTGTAGCTATATTTTTCCATGCGTAAAATGGAGAGACAGGGAAAGCAGAAACTTAGCATGGACATGCCTACCGAGACGATGAGTTCAGGAAAAATGTAAACTAATAGATCTGTGCCCTGGGGTTTATTTTTTGGAGGCCAACGTTATCAATAATTTTTTTCTTGTCCTGGCGTATTGAGCTAGAGTGGAAAGATGAAACTTGGTACATAACCACATATTGGGATGCTGCGTGCAGAAAAATTCAGACTTTGCAAGTAAATGGGGGCACCAATTTTAAAGGGAGATGTTTTCAAAATAATTTTTTTTTGCATCAGTTAAACTGAGGAACATGGAAAACTAAAACCTTGCATGAATGTGACTACTAAGACAAGGAGTTAAATAAAAGTGTTAAGTCTTGGCACATCCCCTAGGGGAATTTTTTCGAGGGGCGATGTCGTAAGGAAAAAAAGTAACTGTGGCGAATTGGACAAAAATGGCAAGGTGAAACCTGGCGCACATATGAGTGACGTTATATTATTGAGTTGAAGGAGTATTCGACTTTCATGGTGCATCCCCTCCCGGCATAGCTTTCGGGTGTGTCCGCTTTTCCAAACATGTTTTTTTTTCGCCAGGGAAAAGGCAAACGTATAAGGATGAAACTTTGTGGGCATGAAGTTCTCTGAGGATTGATTTCAGTAGAAAAAATAATTGTACTTCTCGGTTATAACGTCTGAGGGCACATATTTTGCAAAAAGCGTACTTTCCCGAATTTTCTGATCCAGCAAAACAGAGGGCGCTATGAAGGTTAAACTTGGCTAAGAAGGCAAATTCAGGAAAATTTATGTTCCCAGTACTTAAAAAAAAAACCGTTGATGGAGTTTCTTTCTCGTCCTGTTTACCCCAATACGGATAATTGCTTTTTTAACCAGTAGGTCAATTCGTAATGTCCATATGTGGGAATAAGGCTTCTCTCACCAGGGATAATTTGGTCATCATCATCGCCGAACATGCTGAACGTCATCTATGAGCTGCTTGGCCCATAGCTTAGTTCCAGTAGCTTTGTCCAGAGTTCTGAGCCAATTATTAACAGACGAAGGCGAGTGCAGAGACTTCAGGTGGATTTGTCCTTAGAATGGGTAGTAGGTCTTGTCCTTATGTCAGTGAAAGTCCATCTTATTATATACTAGCAAATTTGTTTGCACTTCGGGCAAACAAACTTGCTACAGTCGCGCCTTCGGCGCTCCAGTACCCTGAATAGTGATTAATTTATTTATCCTTTGCAAAATGGCAAACACGTGCTTAAAGTACGTCCCCATTGAAATGCGTGACGTATGGGGACGAAAGTCTTGATTCTGATCAAAATCATTACTTGATTTTGGCAAAAGGGAAGGAACTTAACCCTTTTGCAACCCTTCTGTAAGACAACTCACTTAATTTATAAGATCACATGTGGTTCCTGCAACCTAGCTTATGTCGGTCAAACAAGCACCGCCCTGAACTTAAGAATAAA
>CAJPEV010000082.1:0-47838 GCA_905338385.1 Darwinula stevensoni
TTGAGCAACGTTGACGTTTTGGACATTTACACATAGATGCAACATTGTTCATCAACATTTCCTAAACGTTGCTGGAATATCTTGTGTTACTTGGGCCCCTGTCCGACTTCCAGACTGTATCTGGCTAGGTACGAAAACGACGATTTGTTACTGGTCAAGACGGAGACGGGGACAGGAACTAGGGAAGGAACTGTCAATGATGAAAGACGGCTGGATTGAATATTGAAGCGAGGGTAAAAGGTGGAGGCGGTTCGTGAAACCGGACCCGTGGCCCCCACCTGTCAATCACACTGACGGAGATCCGCTTCGGAACAAAAGAACCTTGCGTACACATACACGTCGACAGACAGACATACGGGCAGGAGAAAAAAAAAAAGAGGGAGGGGGGAGGGGGGATCTGTAATATGTATTGGTCAAGAGGACTGTCGGAATATGATGACAAGGACATCGTGTCGAATGTCCACTTAGCAAGGTCTTCTTCTCTTCACATTCCCCTTATCAGTTCCCCTCTCTACCGACTGTAACCACCCTTCCCGTGTTCATTCTCAAGCGTCATCCAATCTACATTCATGGATCTCCCTTCCTTCTTCGTGAGTCTTTCATTATTCGACTTCAACGGTAACAAATACAAAGCATTTCGGTTCTGAGGGAACTCTTGTCCAGGGTGCCATGAAACCTTGCCCTCTCTTCCACTGCATAAAGAGAACCGCAAAGAACGGCCGGCCATCACCATGTGAAAGCCATCTTAAGTACCGTAACATTCATGTGGAGTATTTTAACCGGTTCTGCCACTTATGACTCGATTGAGATATCTAAGCTAAACCAGTTTTCAACCAATTCAATATACTAATACTGTATCTAATGATCCTATCGCGAAACTGAAGCATGGCCATGTACTAACTATGGCAATCCACATAACGGCATTCAATAGTGGTCGATATAGTAACGGCAACTAGTATCGAGAAGAGAGATTTCCTTTGTTTTTGAACATCTTATACCAACAAACGTAAGATATGAATGCTCCTCTGGTCACTTCCATGCACGATCATGGAAGTAACCAGAAGAGGATTCTTGACCAAAAGTGATAACAATCATGGTTTAGAGGAAACATTTGAAAGGATAATGGAAAGCACCTTTGGTTTGCGAGTGTTCAATTTCTCATGACGTTTTCAGAAATCCATGATCATTCATGAGCATTCTTTGAAGCAGATGTGACAACTACACGGAGGGCCTGATTCTACTTTTATATCGGCACTAAAGCATGCATTATATCTACCCCTAAGTTCTTCCTCTTCTCTCGGGAACCTCAATAAGAATAATTGATATAGTTTTGGATGATGGTGGCGAAGGTACACTCGATCACCTGGATTCTGTGGAGTATCCGTGCTGGGAAGGCCTAAGCACCTGTGATTGAGCAAGGTCGCGCATGTCGCATCTAAATCCTACCCATTTCCTTTCATTCCTATCTTACTTATGGTTTTTTTGCTTCTCTTTCGTATATTTGGTTTGCAGTTAACATCAGAAACAGTGTGGGAAACCCGCATCTCCCCTTCACTCTAAAAATTCCATCAAGTTCGATATTTTAAATCGGAATCTTTGAAATGAAAATATGCATTTCTTTGCATAGTACTCTCCAAACTTAAAATGATGTGTCTTCCATCAGCTGAAGACACTCCATTGGTTGCCTTTCAACATCTTACCTGGTGATTCTGCAAGACTGCATCAACTAATTTCTTTAAATTCATGCATTTACGGAGGAAGACGGAATGCAACATGTTAATAACGATGGAATTTTATCATTCTTGGTTCAAAGCTGATAGAATTAGAAAATCTATGATGAAACAGCATTTGGTAAAGTAAACTTCTCATATCCTTCAAAAAGAGGAGTTTCCTAAAATTCTGTAATTTGTTGGATGTACCTGTATATCTCAAGCACCAAAATGTGGGATTTCTTGGACCGACGTTCGGTGTACAGTAGATAGTATTTCCACTCCCCCATATGATTCCATATATTAACAAGACGCGGTTCCAGAACTAATAAAACTACTTTCCCTTAAGAGATTTGGACCATCCCAAGTGTACCGAGACGTAAACATCTCTTCAATGCGGCCGAATTGAATTACACTTTTGATGGTGTGAATCTTTACGTAAAAACAAGGCAAGACCTGTGCATTATCCACCCTACAAAAGAAAGCCAACAAACATGAGGATAAGAATAAAATGAATTGCCTTGAGCTGGCTGAAAGAGTAAAATGCCTTCAGGGAGAAAGTTCTTCCATGGTTACGGTACTCCGCAATTCCGGGGGGTGGGGGCAATCCAGTTCCGAATTTGCGGAATGAGGATTCATTCTTACGATACGATCCTGATTTTGAACTGACATTTGATATCGCATTTCCATTCAAGTAGAATTAATGTACCCATGTTCCGTCAAAGCGATGAGCCGAACGACGTCAGTGCAAACACATGCACTGGGTGAGACAAAAAAAAAACGCGCCGCTCTTCAAGATTCATTGGAGTTCAGGAGATAGAGGATAGCATGGAACCTTTTTTTGCAGCAATTTCTACGTATCCTTGAAACGTCCTCAAATTATTGTTCGATTTTCTCCAACGGTTTTAACACAGGAGCAAAAACGCGAAGGCGATTTGAATTTTATTTTTGCGCGAGGAAACATAATCAGTGGAAGAGTAGTTGGTCGGTGTGGAGCGCACAAATCTCGGGCCAGAGCTCCTCCATCTCCCCGTGAAAATGATACTCTTTGTGAAGGATTGGGTGGGCAGAATTTTGCAAGAATTTTGTAAAGGATGAAAGAAATGTAGGCCAATTGTTAATAAATTGATTCGCAAGCTGCGAGGAGCCGGTTCATCTGAGAGGAAGCGAAGCAGCGGATGACTAGTCGGAACTGAAGGAAACTGCGTTCATGTGGATGAAGTCATTGTTTCTCAAGATTCTGGGATGCAAAATTATTATATGGAAATTGTCAGACGTAAGGACGAGTCAGAAATCTGCTTAGCGAGTTCTGAAGTGCAGAGGAAAAAAATCGAAAGTAAATGTGGTGATTCGTCATGGGTGGGACAGGTCCTCCCGTCAGCGTCCAGGTGCGAGTGCAAAAATAAAATTCCAGTTGCTTTTGTAAACCCACTCTTGCGCCAAAACGGCATAAGATAACAAGCAGAAAATTTTCGAATGCCCAAAGGATGCGTAGAGGTGTGTATGAAAGTAATTTCACAGTTCTAGCTGCTGCTTCAGAGGTGCCACAAAATTTCAAAGAGCGGCGCGTTTTTTTTTGTCTCACCCGGTGTAGTTCATTCAGGAGTTGAATAAACAGGGGGAAGGACACTCAGTTTCGTCTTCTTCACGTGCCTCGTGAGGTGGGAGCCAACTGAAAACGTTTTGTTCATCTCTACATCTTAGAACCCTTCCTATAGGAGGTCTAGAACCCTTTCTATAGGATATAACATCTATCCTTGAGGTGCATCTTGTGCCTCTCACGACACACAACCACTTGGTTACATCTTGCAAAAGATCCCATCTTCATGAGATGAGCATTCTTTGCATGGCCGATCACGTTCGTTCGGATTAAGCATGCAGCCCATTCTAATGAGCTATAATGCAAACCAGGTCGCGAAATACAGCTATTAATCAAAGAAAATGATCATTTCAAACCTGACAATTTCAAACGATTCGGAGTTTTCTCTCTGAAGTGCACCATCAAAATGAAGAAAATACTGCAATGCTTCCGTCCATTTCTCAATGTTGTACTGTTTGGAAAGGAGAGTAAAACCATGCTTCTTTCAACGGTGAGTCAATCGTAACTTGCCCAAACCAGCCAGACATCTTCAATAATCGAGTCACTTCGCAAAATGCAGAAAACTGGGATGAAAGCAGCATATATCTCGTAAACAGTGTCACTAGCTTACGACAGGCTACTATGTATGCTGGTTAAGTATTTATTACGGATTGATAGGTAGTTTGCGCAGTAATCTGCTTAGTGATCCGTAGTTATCTGTACATTGTAAAAAAAAAATGCATATACAGGTATATTCAGCAGAAACACCAGAAAGCACATCAAAGAACGCATATGGACGCTTCTTTAGATGTATGATACGTTCTTGGGTATCCTCCGATGTGCTTTCAGGTGTTCCTGGAAGCCAAATTTTTCTGCAGTGTAGGATGTAAGTTAGGAATCTGGAACCTCCCCTCACATAGGGGAGGTTCCAGATTCCAGAAGAAGGGTGAATTGAGTGAATTCCTGAGATAGCCGCGGAACTCCCACATGATATTCCAAGAAAGAAAGAATCCAGACCTACGTTCCACATGCGATGGATGTCCATTTGGATGGGTGCTATCGGACATGAGAGAAGGGATATGACACATTTATCGAAAGATACCATGTCATTGGGATCCTCACATACGGAACACCAATGTATCACTAACATTTTTGTCATGCAGTCAATGGAAAGCAATGTTAAGCGAGATCTAAAGCCTTTCTGCGTGCCGTAATAAGCGGACTCCTAGATGAGATCGAACATCAGATAAAGTGTTTCCCAAGAATTGAATTGCAGTGTTATGCAAGATAATCCATCCCGGCAGCCTGGGATGGACGCCCACCTCAGATTTCCCCATCCCTGTTCCCATTGTGTAAATCCCACAGACGCATTCGGACGCCCATTTCTCACTTCCAGGAATGCAAACCGATTATCTCTGGGTTGCAATAAAATAAGGCCCTATTACTTTTAATAAAAGGTCTCTCTCAGGCCTCAGCAAGCTATTTGCCACAGACAAAAATAACTCGCAGAACTTTAATAATACACATAAAAAAGTCTGTATATTACAGTATAGTATTCTGTATGGTACTGTATAATACTACTTTGCTTTGCTTTGTCGGGAAAGATTCAGGATTCTAGAGAGAAGGGGAATAGCTAAAACTGTTTGGAAAGCATAAACACAATTGCAAATTCGTTCATTCCGATCGTTATGTATCCGACTGGATGCTGTTTAGTACCCTTCTCATTATTTATTTCAGGGACCTGCAGAAGTTGTATTCATTCGTTACAATGTATGAGGCGAAGAACTTTCTACATTACCATCTGGGTGCTGGGAACAAAGGAAGAGGTAGGAACGATCGGGTCAGCTTCGTAAAGTCCAGACACATTTTGCAGCAAGACTTACCGGATTTTAAGTGATGACAATGACCCAACCATGGCAGTGATGAATGTCTCACTGTTCCAACACGCAACTGATCAGGAAAGAAAAGACATGAAGACAGTCCCTGGTGTCTGCCTAGCTAAACTCCCCTTTTCAGTTCACTGAGATACGAAGTCGGCAGACATTCAACGGTCAATCGAATATCATGAAAATCTTGAGTATCACTCGATTCAGGCTATCCTCCAGGCGAATGACTAAACACAGAAAGTCAAGACAGGAATTTGGTTGATCTGGGGTAAGAAGAGAATGTGCTTCAAAGTGTAAGAGAATAAATTAAAGCACTGCTTATCTGCCACACAACGCTGTATATCATCACTATTGTATTTTTGAAAACTTCAATAGCAGGAAGGAAATGGCTGGATTGAAATGGAGTAGTAGATATCATGCGAGAATCTTAACCAGAAGGAATGTAACACATACTGACATCAAGAAAACATAGCATGTTTAAAATTACTTAATAAAAGTAATTGCTGCCTTTGACCGCATGGTATTACATGGAGGGGACTTTCAAGCCAAAGGTACAGCATATATCAATACAACACTAATTAAGTTCGATTGCTAACGTTTTTAGGGCCTCTGAATTTCAGATAAAAGTGCAGCCTGTTGAGTCTTGTCAATAAAATTTTAATGCAGATAAAAACAATTCCACGTTGAAGAAACGTTATAGAGACTCAAGTCATACGCCAGGCGTATTCTCTATGAAGTCCCAAATTCAGGAATATCTCATTCCGATCGACTGTAGATAGAGATAGTGCATGGTGGCTGTGGAGTTCAATTTCTAGCGAGCCCCAAACTACAAATCCTGGAATGGACTCGTTCCTGCCAAGGTCACGATGAGAGAGATACGCGAATGGTGAATGGACGTCACATTCTCATTGAATATTCAAGTGATAGGGAGAGGGAGTTTTTGACCCGGATTCGACGGCCCGCATCGGCTATCGCCTCTCTTCATCTCTCCTCTCCTCCTTCCCATTCTAATATAAATCAAAACATCTGACAGACCCCCCGATCTGTTACATATCGTATATATGCCATCCTCCTCAAGGCCCAACCTTAATCTCTGAAGCCTATCTATTTTCTCGCCGTACAATTAATTTCGATCAGTTTTTACGTCATGGGTTGCGCCTTGAGCGTGCAGAAACGATCTTGGAGCAGAAGAGAAGTGAACTTAGCAGCCTAAACTTTTAGCATCTGTCCAGCTGCTGCTGCCTCAACCATCCACGGTCGTCCATCTCGTCACGATAATAAAAAAATAAAAGCAAGTATTTAATATACTGGAAAATCTTAATCCAAAACTGCAACTTAGGTATGTTGCCCCAATCGCACCATTGTCGTGAGAAGATTATGATTACGATGGTTAATATTATATTGGATGCGAAGACGGTTGATGAACCTGATGATGAAAGAAATCTCAAAAGATAAGGGAGATATCGTCATTGACAGGTGGCGTCATTGTCAGTTCGTCGTTGAACGAAATGCCAAGTATAGAATCTTTCAGGTAAAGCAGCCAAGATGGCGTTGCTGTTATTTAACGGTCATACTTTCACTATCGTTACATCTTACGTATCTCTTCCTTCCACGCTAGTTGATGGGACCGACAAACGTAGCACTAAGAACCGTTAGGCTGTCAGACAGAACGTAGACAAAGTAGATGCGGCTTTAGGCCTTAGGCCGTTCGTCCATAGACTTTCTTTGGATTCACATTATATCATCTCATTTTTGGCTGAATTTACGTCAGATCTGGCTCTTAAGGGAGACTCGGATCCCTCCGTGGAGACAATTTTTCATGCTAAAAATGAGTAAACTCCTAGGGAGCAAAACCCCGAGACGAGCAAACTCACGCGGAGACAGATGCAGAAAAGCCGAATGCTATGGTATTTTCAGCGGTCAAAGGAGGTAAGCATATATTTCAGGTTCTTGGCATTTTCGTCGTGGGACAACAGGTCGCGGACGATTCGTTGCAGACGTGAAGTCGCATGTCACCTTTGGTCACCTTTGGTCGAAATGCAGTTTAGTCGCCGCCACTGATCGTCACACTCTCCTTGTCACGAGGGAATTGAGACGAATTCATACGATGACTTCTCAGTTCGAGCAAGACACTGGTAGATTCCCTAGACAAAGTTCCTAAGACACCCGTCGTCAATCGCTGTTCACAAATTAGCAACGAAGTTCTAGATTTAAATTGTTAACCCCTCTTGTGATTATTACACATCCACTTACACTTACAGCTTCGCAGCTCACTTTGCCATGCTGTTTTTACGTCATTCTGTCTCTCTACTGTGAGCAGATATCTTACCTACCGTAGCTTTTCTCAACGTGTAGCTGCTTAAACGAGTTCTAATGCCACTCATGCGAAGAGTCTGGCTTGCACGAGTAATGGTGCCGCTCACTGAAACGTGAAGAATGACCACAACCCATTCCCATCCTTCCCTCTCTCAGTTCATAGCCGTCCGGATGGGAATGGGGAATCGGATTTCATGCGGAAATCCGGTTCCTTATCCCTCTACGCATTTCTTTACTTAGCTATTATCCTCGTCTTTAAGCAAGAGCCTTGTCGGTACAAGTACGACGATCCGTTCTTTCGACCAGTGGCGTAGCGAGAGGGGAGGGGGGGGGGGCTGGCGAGGCTTCAGCCCCCCCAAAGTTTGGTTCAAGCCCCCCCAACTCCGGTCTAAATGCATCCTCCACCCCCATCCGCCCTCCGGGCAAGGAGAAGTAAGCCCACCCCACCGTTCCGCTTAGCACCCCCATTGGCGAAATCCTAGCCACGCCACTGCTTGTTACATGAAGTTCCGCTCTCAGGACGCATGCATGGGGCTTCAAGCCCACTGCGCCTGATACCATACAATGTATCGTGGGCGATTGAGTATCATTCCTCTTCTCGTGTTCGTTTTCATGTAGCACATTTGCATCCTTTCTTCACCCCTCTCCCGGATGAAAAGCACGCCAGCTCGTATTTCACCTCCAAGTAAAACAGGAAAGACTACTCGTATATCAGCAAACACATCCCATCCTCTTCACCCAAGGAATTACACTAGTGAATCAGTCTCTTTTCCTCGTCGTTGGGGTAAAGAGAATTTCTGATTTTTTCCCTTCTCATTCTTGTATCTTCAGCTCTTCTCCCTCCGTGTGTGCATTTTCCGACCTCTTTCCTAAGCCGATCCGACAGATATTCTGAATTGCAGGATTATGAATGAAAATATTATTCAAACTAGAACTACACTAATAAGACTTTCCAGAACGTGGTTGCGTGACTTTAGTCGTTAAAAACTTTCGTTAAGGTAACCCATCGGCAAGGGAGACGGTCTAAAAGTTTTAAAGTCACCAGAGCTTTAGATTTATTATTATTAGTTATCTGATGCAGGGTTTCTGATGATAAATAATAAATATACAATTTGCTGTAAAACAGTTCTCGATTTTTCCCTCCATGTCTAGGTTTCACTACAGTTTAGGAAAATAAAACTGAATTCCTATCATGTGAAACTGTTGAGCAAAGATTCCAATAGATTGGTCTATGTTCCAGCACATCTACAAGGGAGCAAATCCTCAAGGGAAGTAGGATTAAAGAGAAATAAGAAAGGAGGTGGGGGGGGGGGGGGGGGGAAAAAAAAAAGAAAGAATAATATTTTCATTCATAATCCTGCAATTCAGAATATCTGTCGGATCGGCTTAGGAAAGAGGTCGGAAAATGCACACACGGAGGGAGAAGAGCTGAAGATACAAGAATGAGAAGGGAAGGGTGATAGGGATTTAACCGTTGTGCAAGATAATCGCAACTCAAACACGGTATCCCACGCTCCGATTGGTATTTCACCGTCAACGGCCACAATCAAAGCGAGGGATGAAAGCAAAACGGCATGGCATAAGCAAGCCATCCTTCACTGTCTAAGTTGGCATGCAAGGGCGTTTTCCGGAAGGAAGATGGCCTTCTTCGTTAACCCAGACAGCATTGGTTACTTGGCTGGACGGGGCGGGGTTCGCCTCCTCGTCAGATTGAAAGACCTTAAAGATCTTGCATATGAAACACGAGCTGTTACTGTTCCTTACAACACAATTGTATACCGAGCTGTGAGCACACATGCCAAACCATCACACCTAGACTCACCGAAGGAAAATCCATGAAGGCCACAGACAGGATCGGATGACATCCCAAGCGTGGCCGTGTGGATACCCGTCGACCCCATCCAATCGATTACCAGTCAGGGTCACAAAGGCAAACGAAGAATGCGTCTCCCTAGAGCAGAGTAACGCTGCCAATACTAAATCATTGCGCAATTGGACCAATGTTAGCCTTATACGCGATTGCGATGGACGCAGTGGCGAAGCTATACTTGAGTTTTGGGGGAGGGGTTTCATTCGCACCTGCTACCCAGTTTAAAATCCCAACTGGAATATTCCAGCTGGACTAAATCTGTAAATTTGGACCATTTCCAGCTGGCAAAGAGCTGGAAAATTGAAGATACCGGTTGGTTTATAGCTGGAATTTTCCAACTGGAATGCAGCTGGTTTTAATAGCTGTTTCCAGCTAGAAATTTCCAGTTAGAATTTCATACAGAGGACCCTACAGCTGAATTTACAACTGTAGTTCAGATATTTCTGTATGTGAACCTTCGACAAAAATATTCAAGAAAAAGATTCTCATTCAGCTAGTGATTTAGCAACTAAAAACCAATTTGGATCTGACTACTTTCCAGCTGCTACCCAGTTGGAATGGGTCCCAATTTACAGCTGGGATCCAGCTGGATCCCAGCTGGGGAATTACAGCTGTTTCCAGCCAGGATTTTAAGCTGGGTACCCACCTTCCGCCTTCATAAGAAGGATTCTTGGATCGTGGCCTTTCATTGGGGGAGGGGAGGGAGAGAGTGTTCTGATCTGAAACTTTATTGGGTACGGAAACATGTTTGCGGAAATTATATATGTAAAGGATTATCTAAAAACACCTGGGAAACTCGTGCGTTAATTTAATTTAATTTTTTCCTGATTCACTCATTAAAAACTGAATGATAAATCTGAAGAAAAACAAATAAAACACAAGTGTTCACTAGGTACTTTTAGATCACCCTGTATATCATCGAGGAGGCACTCCCAACCCTCCCCACCCTTATGAGCCTTCTGGGGGGCTTCTGCCATTCTAAGCGGCTTCGAACCCCTCCCCCCCTTTAGTTGCGCCAATGCATGTACTGCAATGTTCTAGCCTTAGAGGAACTAAAATTTCGTTATGTTGAATTTTTCATCCCTAAATTCGAGATAGCTCTTATGAATCTGTTTCTGTGTATGTCTAGACGTGTGTTATACTCCTCACGTCGGTGCTGGTGGAAGGAGAGAGAAGAAATGACAGTCCAGGTCAAGAAGGAGTGAGGTCAGGCCAACCGTGGACGAGAAGGAAGATGCTGGTCTCTGCCCTCGGCCTCAGGGGTCGATACATAAAGGAGGAGGAGGATGAGAAAACGATCTCGGGTTATTCCTTCGGTTATTCCAATCCCTCAGTATCCCGGAGTGAAGTGCGAGACCTTCTTGGGAACACTCATGGGGGATATATCGTGGATGATGGAGAATCCTCCCAGGTCTACAATTACTTCCATGGACGACAGAGTGGCGACCCCTTCCCCATGCCCTCACCTCTGTCTTCCTCTCCTGCCTTTCCCTTGTCCTCCTCTTCCACTTTGCCCTTGCCTTCCTCTACTGAAGTCACTATAGGTGAAGATCACGGAGCCTCGATGACTAGAACGACAACGGGAACCACGACGAGGACCACGCCAAATTCCACGACCACCCCCCCAAGCCTAGGGGTGGAGGATTCCCAGGAAAAGGAAAGAGAAGGGGAAAGGGAGACGGAAAGAAGAGAGAGGGAGAGGGTTGCGCCCGTTTCCTCAGACGGTGGAAGATCGGATCACGTGATCCCGGTGTCGGGTCCTCAGCCACGCCCTTTGACTCGACCCCTGGGTCTCCTGGCTCGACAACGAGCTCAGCTTTCCTCCCTAACGGGCCCTAAACCCACTCCAGTCCCCTTTGAGGAGACGCCGATCGCCGACAAGATCCTGGATCTCATTCGACGAGGGAAGATTTCGCTAGATGAAGGGGATAATAAAGGCAAACATCCGTTGACGGGGAGTTTTCCAGATGCCCCTCGTCGACCGACATTCGGTGGGATCGTCCCTACTCCCTTGATCTCTCGCTCAAGTTCTACTCGACGATTCCGCCCCACTCGAACCCACCTCAACCCTGTCAATATGAATCCTGTGTACTACGGACCGTTGAGTTATTATCCCTTGTTGTATGGACCTGGGTATTATGGCCTGAACCCTCCGGGAGTTGCATTCGCGGGATTTCCCTCCTATCGGCCGTTCTTTTACCAGCCCATCTATCCCGGTGTCGTGACGGAGAACGAAGGCAAGGATATGGAAAATGGAGAGGAAGAGAAAGATCGTAGCTTATTCTTAGAAGGATTCACAGGGAAATTGCCGATCGCGGACCCTGACGAGGATACAGACGAAAAAACGCATCTGGGAACGGTTCAGAAGAATCCACTCATCTCTTCTTCGTCTTCCTTTCCTGCGGAGACTGCCGCGGACGGGGACCAGGAAGATTCGGAGGGGGGCAGGAACGACCTATTGGATGCCCTCCTCCAGGAACTGCTCAAGAGGCGCAACTGAAACCGTCGGCCTTTCTGATCACTCTTGCCATCGTATTTATTGACAGAGCACAAACCTTTTCAACTGGTATTTATTGTCCAAGTGGACAGTGTCATCAGGAAACAAATGGGGAAAGAAATGAAACGGAAGGAAGAATGAAGAAAATACTGTTTATTTGAAAGGTGAAAGCCCAGTGGTGTCGGGAATGGCACAAGAGACCATACTTTAATGAATGTAACCGTGATGATAACCGAGACCACGGATGGCGGGAGTCACTCCACCGTATCCATATGAGAAGGCGTAAGGTGCACGATAGTGATGGTAACCATGAACAATAGGTGCTGGGGCAGCGTAACCGTAGGACCTGTGGAACACACAATAGTAGGAAATCACTTGATCGGACCATGAAGTCGTCGGTACAGAGAATACAAGATCAAATATTTCCTTCAGATTTCTCCGAATAGGTTAGCTGCATTTGATGATTCAGAGCTAGACTTATGCAAGTGGCATTTCGTTGAAATAAGCAAATTTTTCGTACTTCGTATGGTATATGGTTAGTCAAAAAGGAAGCAGTCCGTTGTTTCTTCGGACGATTGCAGATTGATTGATTGATTGCTTTTATGTTTCGTCTTTAAGACTATCACTGAACTACGGTCGAGAAAGACACGTACAGAGTATTTTTCTGTGAGACTTCGTTTAGTGAAAAGGGAAAAATGCACTTGGGTAAGTTCGGCTCTGATGCATTCGATTGAACAAATATCTTTCAAGAAAGATACGCTGCTTCAGTATCCGTTCCGCGTGAAAACTCGATTACTCGATTATAGATCGATGAAAAATTATCCTTAGCTAGGAAGGAGCAAAGCATGAGCGAAGACTGACTTGACATGACCGACGCCATAGCCGTAAGGTGCGCCGTGGACGAAAGGAGCATGGTCGGCGTATGCAACAGGGTGGACGTAGGCATGCTTCTTCACGTTGGTCTCATCGACTCGATAGGCGAAATGCTGGTCATCCTGGTGCACGCTCACCTTGGCCTCATCAACACCAAGAGGGTAGCCACAGCTTCCCAACGCCACCACGCACAGGAGAACCTATTTTCAAAGCACAGAGACCGCCCATTAATGCCTTGTGGATTAGTTATGTGTATGACGGCGCTGATGATTTGAAGATTGGTAATGATTGGTAATGAATGACTTTGTAGGGAGCTTAAAACTTGAAATAAAAAGTATAGTAGGTCTTCAACTTCAGACCTACATCTTCCTAAGACCTGGTTGGCATGTACACAAGCCAAATCCTATGGTTTCTATTTTTCTGTTTCTAAGGATGATTTAGGCCTTCACATTCGATTCGAGTTCCATTGGACTGATGAAAGTGCCCAAAGCTGGCTGCACTGTACAGCATAAGTACGTACGAGAATGAGTCTATGATATGCAGGGACGGGTGAAGGGAGAACTTAGGGTGTTCTTTCCCTTCTCCTCCTCTCGGATTCCTCTGACTTAGCTCGCTAAGCCCCTGCTCAACACACTTGGTGGTTAATCCCTCCCAGTTGGAATATCAAAGACACGGCTTTGATGGATTAGTCACTTACTTCAACTTGAATGACCTGTCTTTCATTTCGGGTAGAAAGCTGCTCCAGGGATGAGGGTTTGCCAAGTGCGTATAACTATCAAAAGTTGAAGAAAAGTTTGAATCCCACGAGTACGGGAGACTGGAGTACAATGCAACAACTTTTAGAAATGATCGGGAAATGTTCACAATGTAAGAGGAACATTATTGGGAATCTAAGTAGTTCAATTATTAAAGGACATTCTAGATTGCAAAAAATGTCAAGGTTCTCTTCATTCAATGGGAGTTTTCTACTGAATGTCGGTACTTCAATTACAGTCGAGATATGTCACTGTGCTCCTCCCTTCTTTTAACAAAAGCACCAAAAAAGCCATTTTCAATTTTATACATTTCTGCTTAAATTCAGCATGGAATGAAATAATCTCACCCTCTTAATTACTTTAACGAGGATCATAAATGTATACCATAACATAATAGCAGGAACGTCCAATACAAAGGGAATGCTCGCGATCTTGCATTATAATTTTGCAATATTTCAGAGGTTTTTTTTTTTTTAGAGCCCGAAACAATTAAAAACTTTCAATAAAAGTAACAGTTACAGTGGAAAAATCTTGGTATACGCCAGTCTATATCATGACCAACTGTCCCACTGTACCTCAAACCACCACTTTGGAAATTCCATTATTCTAGGCCGTGAATCATTCAATCAGGCAAAAAAAAAAATCAAACTAAGAATAATCTAGAATAGGACTCAAGCATAGCACATGAAATGAATTTTGCGAATCAAGCAACATATTTTTGGTCTGAAACAATTGCAAAAAACTTAGATGAGGCACAGCATTCTCGAATTTCAATGACTGTTTCTATTTGGCGATAGCAAATGAACTTAAAGATGTAAAGGGTGATAACATGGCTCAGTCATTAGATTTATACGCAACTCCAATTAGTTTTAGGCAGCAAAAAATCCAGTCTTACTGTAACCCAGTTTCCTCTACCTTATCGCCGATTTGGGATTTAGATATTACACTTTAATTGAATGTAAAATACGACATGCTACAAAACCTGAAACGTTGCAGTCTTCTAAATAGCGGGGAAGATGGGCATACGAAGGGACAGGGGAACTCACAAGGATCTTGGCGATCATGATTGGGCTTGAGAAGGTCTCAGAGGGATCAGATCCACACTGACTACCGCAAGTAAATGAATGGTGATCGAGGAGAAGGAAAAGGGGAATTTATAGGGAAGAGAAGGCGGATGCATTTTGAGTCCCTTTTGCAAGGCCAAGGGAAGGGAGGGCGTGGTCCCTCAGGCTCTTGGCTTTTCATTTTGGCAATGACCTTCTCTCTACCTCACAATAAAGACCCCACACCATAATCATCTTTCCTTTCGCTCCCACGTTACGGTATAACCGTATTTGGTAGACACCCGGAAGCTCCAATTCCGACATTCCCAAGCCTCGAGGAATTTTTTTATCCAGTGCGTCGAAAAAACGCGCACTTCAAGAATGTATCCTCTATTTATGCACTGTATTACAGTATTCCTGAGTTCGTATAATCGCCATTGAGACAACAAGAATAGTCTTAAATATGCAGACCAACACTCTCTGGACAAAAGCTTCGAACACGCCAAGAGAATACACTTCTTTTAAAAGGCAACACATGAAATCATCCGTCATTCGTGGAGGGAAGAGAAAAATCGCGCACATGAGACTGAGAAGGTATACTCGTACGTATGCACAAGCATGTTTTCACGTGGAAGTTCGTGGGAGAGAGAACCCTGTCGCTTTTAGTGAGAAATCATATTATACACGGATCATTTGTATTTTAGTGTTGCATACGATTCTTTTCCCCCCGAAGTCGATGGATGAGTTTCAAAGGTAAAAAATATCAGAATATAACTATACTACTGTCTAATAATTGAAGAGTTCTCTGTAAAAAGAACGTATGTGCCAAGGATCCAACTAGAGATAAACGGCAAAAACTTCCCATAGCTAATCTGCAGCTGGTCAAAACTTAACTTTCAGTCACATGGTATCCTAGACATTTTTTCAACTGAACTCGGGGCTTTAGCAAATTTCTTGATCTGAGAATGCTGGGATACAGGTAGAAAGTGTTAATGCACATACACCCTTTTCCGTATCTGCGCTGCTGGAACTTTTTCCAACCAGTCTTTCACAACTTCTTTCCAGTTAAAAATAATAATTTACCAACAAATACATCAACAGATTTCAAATCAACTCTTCCTCAAAGAATGGTCATAAAAATGTGAATATTCAGGACAAGTTTCATGCACCAGTTACTTATCAGTGATCCGTTGTTAATTATTCATCACATGAATCTGTTCCATGGATATCGCCAACTTCTCGCAATCTTCCAGAGGCTTGGAATGACTGGGTCTCTTTTTTCCCCTTTCCTCCCGTCTGGTTTCTTCTTCATTCTCACTTTCAGTTCAAAAGAATGAAATTATTCCACCAAAATTGCTCAGCGATGCAGGTGCCAATGGGAATATTCATGAAGGCAGTCATATTGAAATTGTCAGACAATTCGCCTATGATAAAGAGAAAGCATAGGAAAATCTGCTTCTCCTTTGCTAAATTTTAGACGTGACATTAACGAAATCTAAAACGTGACATTAAAAAATTCACACAGTATATAGACGGCTGACTTGAATGACTGAGTGACTAACGCAAATTTTCAGTGTTCTAGATAAGATATAAACATGAAATTTGGTACACAAGCAGCTAATGGGTTGCTAAGTTCAGGAAAAATCTTAGTTTTGGGGTACATCCCCTCAAGTCACTTTTTTTTTTTTGGGGGGGGGGGCGTATTTCTATAAAATGTTTCGCTCCAACAAAGCGGAGGCATAGAAAGCTGAGACTTGGCACATAGGTACCTGTTGAGATGCAGGTTTCAGAACAAATTGTACTTTTAGAATACGTTCACTTTGGGCATACATTTTCCAAGAACTTTTTCTGTTCCAGTGAAACAGAGATATAGATAGTTGAAATTCTGAAAATTCCTTGTTCTAAGAAAGTTTATTTCAAGAAAAATCCTACTTTTGAGGTACATCCCCTAGGATTGCAAAGTTTTACAGTGGGACATTTCCAATAAATATTTTTGATACACCGAATCAGACTGCTCTAGAAAGCTGAAACACGGTACGGAAATATCTGCTGGACCGAATCATTTTTGGAAGCATTCCACTTTTGGGGGACATCCACTGGGGGTATATTTTCTGCAGGTATGTTTTTCCGATGTTTTTTCGCTGCAGTGAAACGTGAAAATATAGGGTGGTTTAAAAAAAAAAAACGCTCTACCGTCTTCTATGGGAGAAACAAGGTATATAAATGTAGCAACAAAAAAAAAATACATCGGATACGCAATCGATATTTCACAGTTACAAGATGTTGAAATGCTTCCCAGCTTTTTTTCAGCACCCTTGCCTAAGTCGTGCAATGCTCATTTAAAGGTGAATTAAAGGTGCGTGGAGATGAATCATTCCACCTCAAATGACGTGATTACCTGTGCTCGACCGTCTCAGAATTATATTAATTTTTCAACTTTAACTTTTCAAGGGACAGTTGGATTCAGTTCATACTTGACAGAGTGGTTCGTGAGTCTAAGGGTTTTTTTCCCTTCCGCAAGATGGCGCTGTATCCCGATAGAGGGGTCTGCTGTTGACCGGATGACCGAGGGTGGGCACCACCTGGTGATCCACCTCCAAGCACCTTTAATTCACCTCTAAATGGGCATTGCACGACTTAGGCAAGGGTGCTGAAAAAAAGCTGGGAAACATTTCAACACATTATAATTATCAAATATCGATTGCGTATCCAATGTAATTTTTGTTGCTACATTTATGAAACTGTGTTTCTCCCATAGAAAACGGTATAGCGTTTTTTTTTTTAACCGCCCTATATATAAATTTGAATTTTGGTAAATGCAGTCTTCGGAATGTTGAGTTCAGGGAAAATAATATGACACCCGCACGATTGAGGTACGGCACCCTCGAAGAATTTTTGGGGTGGGAATGGATAACTTTAAAATTTTTCCCTTCAGGAAAAACAATTCTTACGGTTGTGTCATAAAAAGCATTGGATGAAGAAAAAATTCAAGGGGGCCCTTTTGGACATTAAAACTAAGAATCTCCATTTGTGCAATGCCATCATTTGGCTGACAATAACGTACACAACCAGAACTAACTTGGTGGTGCTATCATAAATGCCCATAACAAAAGGAGTTTTACCACGTCGGTACATGTGAGCCTCAAAAACGGATGTTTAAAATGAATTAGGGTGGATTTTTGAACAGAGCACTATCCGATAATGCAGCTTTATTTAAGAGAAAATCATTATAAATCAGGTAAATAAAGCTGCATTATTGGATAATGCTCTGTTCAAAAATCCACCTTTAATCATTTTCTTAAATTGCATATCGTCGAGCGTCGAAGGCGCGACTACTAAAGGTTGATTTGCTCGAAGGGTAAACAAACTCGCTAGTTATTTAATATAGAATCTACAATGGGGATCAAAGTTATTGCATAACAATGAGGGATCAGGTTTTTTTTTAGTCAGTTAACGCAATGCATACAACTTTGCAAATGATAAAATGGCAATAATTCATTCATCATTTACCAAAAAAGGTAATATCTAATGAATAGAAGTTAGTTGTTATCCTAATATAATTGTGGGCAGCCACTTTGAAAAAAATGTGCAGGTTGCGTCATGCTATGAATACTGTAGAAAGAACAATAGCGTGGTCCAGATAAAAACGTTCTACCGCTTTCTTTCGAGAATCATGGTACTGCAGGAAAGCTTTGGAAAAAATTAAATTTCACACATTTTGAAAAGTATACGCAGAGTTTTTGGGTTTGGCTTTTGTTTTGTATTATTGAGATGAAAATGAACAGGAAATAAAGTTAAAGGCGTCCCTGCATTTATACAGGGTAGTCCAAAAAATGTTACCACTAACTGGGAATAAACAATGCATGTCGGAATGTCGGATCTTACTTTAATACCAATAATACAGAATGAAATTACACGCATTAATGTATATGGAAACGAGAACGTAACCATACGTGGGGTGATCCAAAAGTTTCTGCCCTGAGGTATAAGGAAATGTGAAAGACTGTTTGAACAAATTTTATTTTTCAGCATTACCTCCCTGGACATGAATGCTAGTCCGATTGTTGGACCAGTGCTTCAAATTTATTGGGAAATTTTCATTTTCCACCGTCAACTAAAAATGCTGAAATGGCTTCATCGAAGAGACATGATTGTCAGTTTCACCTTCATGGTTGCTTCATAGGAAGTTTTGCTTTACATTTTTGTTATTGAATGAGCTGTTTTATCGGGATGATTACATGTATATCATATGAATATTCTAAATACAACTAAAAAAATTGCTCTGCATTCAAAATGTTACTATTTGAAACTGATATTTTTAGTGACTGAAACGTGTCTTACATGTAAATTATTACTAAAAGCACCTTAAACCGATTGTTAGCCTATTAAATAACTGAAGAGGATGTATGAATATAGGAACCAAATTTCAGTTTTCTCCGATCATTCCTACTACCTTAGTGCAGAAATTTTTGGATCGCCCCTCGTATCTCGTAATTACGATGACATTGCAATTGAATTTGAATTTGAAACTACCATAAATATATTTTCCTATTACAGTGGTAACAATATTTTGGGCCACCATGTATATTAATACCTTTGTTTGCTTGTTTGTTTGTCGGGAAGCTCCTCATCGTTCGCCGATAGGATCCGAACGAAGCGGGTATCGAAAAGCTTGAACCTTTGGAAAGTTCCAAGCCTAATTTTTTGTCAGACTGCGGCGAAATCTGAGGCAGCTCCGACCGATTTACTCCCGCATATGTGGAATTGAGTCGGTGGTTCGATTGGTAATGCTCATGGCTCTCGCGACGGGTGACGCCGGCTCGAAAACGACCGTGTAGGACTACAATTTTTCTCCTCTCGCATAACCCAGCATGTTCGAAAAAGGAGATTCCTGAGTACGAACCACTCCCGTCTTGGGATGTGAGACGTGAAAGAACCTAAGCGGTGAAGGGAATCCGAGTATCACATCCATGAGTAATCTACGATCCACGATCCAGTAACGACAAATTACAAAAATATTTAGCTTTAAGAGGGTTAGGCCTACCCTAAAATATTCCTTGCGAGCTGGAGCTGTGCTGATATCGAAATGGGCGAATTCGCCTCTTGATATCACTAACTCTCCTGACTCCTGACAAATCTTTCATCGTCGCATAAGGTCCGTGGCTCGGTTGGCTCCGAGGTGGGGGGACTCAGGTTCGAAACCGACCGAGTTAGGAAATTTTTTTCCCCGAGTGGTTACCCGATGTGTTCGGGAAGGAGGATCCATGAGTGCCATGCACCCACGTTTTGGGATGCAGGACGATAAAGAACTCTACGCACAAGGTTGAATCCTGGTAGCGTTTTCCCAGAAGTAACCACGAGGGCCTAATTGGATCTCCAAAGGGTAGAGATTCCTAGGGTCTTAAATGAGGTTACAATAGGGTGGGATTGGAGAAAGGGTTAGGCCTAGCTGGAATTTTAGGGCGAAGGTGCATTCGTGGGCCTGAACCATTGCGCCAAGTAATTGTCATATCCCACCTTATTGCTCGGTAATTGTCGTATCACTCGAAACAAGGCACTCGAGCAGATACACGTGAGCAAGGACTGAGATCGTGTGGACCACGTATTTATTGACTTACTGTTAACAATAATGAAACTAAGGGGTAACGGGTGAAAGCGACGTTCCCACAGTTTCTTGGAGATGTGAAAACGGAGTTCCCAAATTTAAGGGGGAGGAGGAGAGGGAAAAGAGGGGAGAAAGAAGAGAGGGGATGGTGGATAGCGGCGGTTCACCCACCTTCCTTGAAACGGAAGAGGACCGAACTGCTCAGGTTCATGAGTCAAGTCAATTAAAGTCCGATCATTTCACCAGATACTGGTTATTATGCATATATGACTGAAATGGTTCACGTCGAGAGCACGAATCCCTACCATACTATTGCTGGCCTTCGAAAAGGTTTCAAAAAGGAAAAGACTTGCGTTGCAGAGTGGATAGGCAGACGTAACTTTCTTGCGTTCGGCCCAAGCCCTACGTTGACAAAGGTGTTCGAGTTTCGTAGCTTTACCTTTCTACTTTCATAAAGGAGTTGTGCAGATCACCTTTGAGATATTTCCGCAGCAAACCAACTTTGGATTCTAGCATTCGTACTCAAGGAACTCCAATCTCTTTCGCGTAAAGCATTGCACATATCGGGAGGGACGCGTCCTTCTGGACTAATTTATATGCTTCCCTTTTTGAGAAATTGACTCTACTTTCTACTCGTAGGTAAGGTTGGCCCATTTACATCCGGAAATTTGTGCAAGTCTCTCATCCATTTTCCGTATTAGTCGTTGGAATTTATTGGTGATACCGAGACGTAGGCACTCACCCGTACAAAAGAGGTATTAGACAAGCATCAATGAATGCGACAACCGGTTGAGGATTTCCCCGCTGTGTTGTGCAATAGCTTAACTGCATATGAACGAATCTTACATTTCTTACACATTGCTAGCGCCAGGTTCTTTTCCTTTGACGAAAGGACTTAATATTTACGTTACTATTTCTTCCCCGATCTAAATAAGTTAATAAACAACAACTTGATCGACTTAATCATGGACTTGTAGGTCTTCCTCAATGACCCACTCCCAAGTACTTCCCTATTCGGGATAGCTGGGTTTCTTTGGAGCCGATGTAGATGGCTTCACTTCTCGATTTGAGGAAAGAGCAATTCTTGAGGTCTTCGTTGGATGTCATAATTTCTTTGGTTTTCCCTCGGGGAACCCATGAACACGTGACCAGGTTGATAGGTTGTCAACTTGATACACATCCTTTTAACTTGTCCTCTTTCGTGATGGATGAGACCAGCGCAGTCATTTGTGCATTTTATGAGAACAGTTTTGGTCGTCAACTTTCAGTAAATTTGGAATTAAGGAGTGTAAAAAGAAAGTGTAGAACACAGAACATAAATTATAGCTGCAGTACCCAAGTTCTTCATGGGCGATAGATAGATCCATCTTAGCGAATTTGTGCCTGCTGAATGTGGGAAAGATAGCTTGTCATCCCCTTCAAGAACCAGGATGGTACGTTCACGTCAGGTGAAACATTGAAGATATATTTCCTGCAATGGAATTTAATGCCGAAGAGCAGTCGACAAGCAGGCAATGTAACATTCGTTGTGATGGTTGAGTTCAGAGATGACATGGAGCAAGGGAATTACTGCGTCTGTCGTTGATCGTTGAGCCTTGTAGGCGAACTGAAGGAATCCTGTTAAATAGGATCGTGATGGAAGAAGTGCTCTGCTAAGAGATTCTCGAAGGCTTTTAGAATAGAAAAAGTGCAGCTTACAGTGCGGAAATAAGGAATGGCCTATCTCGGCATTAGGCAGAAGTATATGAAGTCGGCTGGAAACGTTCAATTTCCATGCGGAAACACTTCGGATTTCCAGCTCGAAAGAGCTGGTTCGACCTTGACATTTGCGGCAGGTAAAATATCAGTTACCAAGATCAGTTGAAATATTTGATTAGGTAAAGTCAGGAATGTACAAGCAGCTGAATTTGAAGCAAATAGATTGGATGAGCCAGTAAGCAAGCATAAATCGACTTTAAAGATTCGATATCGTCCTTAGATTATCAGACATGATTTCATCTCATGATCATTAACCAAATGCCCCATTCATGACATTTTAGTGCATAAACCTCGAGAAGTTCCTTTAAAAAAAATTAAATCATTCAATGTTTTTTATGATAGCTTCATCATGTTCCACGATAGCTATCCAACAAGAAGTTCGTGCAACATATAGGTGATAAAGGCAGCTATTCAGATGCACAGCAAAGGGAAATGAGATGCTGGAATTGCGCGCTTCCTCAACCGCACAGCGTACAGTCAATCATGCGACTATTTGGGGGGTATTTCGGTCAGACGTGGAGGTTACAAGTGATATTGGTGTGTAGTGGGGAGGGAAGGAGGATGGCATGTGGGTCAAGGTCTCTCTCCTCCCCTCGCGGTTGGATGCTTGTCTTCATTCCATTCACTCTCATCGTTTCGGAACATAACCTTTCCTGGATTACTGCCCCTTCCCGACTCACCATCACTGTCTGAAATGCGGGCTTTACGAACTGTGAGGGCGAGAAAACGGTCATCGAGAAATCAAAGAGCATCCGGTTATGTGAAAAAGGAAAACGTTTCAGAGACCACGCCCCAGGACGGAAGGAGGGAAAGGACAGTCATGTAATCAGGATGGAAAGGCCAAGGTCCTTTCCCGCTCACCGCCTCAATCAAGGACGTCTAACCAGCCGCTCCCCCGCCGTGGAATTGAGGGAGGTGGGGCATAGGGTAAGTGATACAAATTCCGACCCCCCGTAAGCTTCAAATCCGTCCCCTTGCATTCGCTCTGAAACTGAGGGTTTTGGGATCAATACCATTCGAGACAAAAATGCACAAATTGTCCATTCATGTCTTGAGACCGGACATTGGTGGTATTAGGTTGAAAAGGGCTGTTAGGATTTCTGATTACGTTGCATTTTGTAAAGTGGAGGTGGAGTTTATTGCAGGGTCGGAATTTGTCTACCCTACAATGGCCTATCTCGCCGTCATTCCCATTCGTCCCCCCAATAACGTATCTACCTTTTCACCTTTTCCACTCTCAAGAGTTCATCCTCATAGAAGAAGTTCTACTTGGCTAACGGAAGGAGAGAAAATAAGCTGGGCAAAGCCCTGTCCAGTAGTAAGTCCCCCTTCGAAAACATTCTCCCCACCCTATTCCTCCTGGATGGTTTCAGTGGTGCAACAGCCCTGAGAATTTTGGAGAGTGGTCTCTGTACTTGCCTTCGCCTCACTATTTCGAGAGCCGAGAGTGTATAACGGACATGTTTTGGAAACATTTATTCTGCAAGGACAGCTGGAAAGCAAGACCTTGGGGTCAATCTTGCATTGGTCACAAACAATTTTTATAGATGCTTAAACTGTATACCTTGTTTCATTCCATAGGGGAGGTAAAACGCCTACACCTTTGCTTTAGCAGGTTTTCACAAATAAAAGGCGCCAAATAAAAATAACCCAACATAAATCTAAATGTTAATACCCTTTCAGCAGACCCTTTGATAGCACATTAAAAAAATTCCTAGAGGCTATCTTTAATCGACAAATAAGATGAAATTTTTAACAGTCACCATTGAATACATCTGTCTTCTCATGAGAAGTGTAAGAATGATGTATTGCAAATGGAAGTGCCTCAAGCTTAGACCTTTTTGAACCCCACGCGTACCACTCAAAAACCTGGAATCTTGACGCCGCATCATTCCCGTACGCTTCAACAGTGTGAGGGTCTCTGGAGGAGTTTTTCCTGATTTTTGGCAAAACATTCGCAAGGTGTTCGAATCGCGACATGTTCACTGCCAGACATCAGAGCGACAAATGGCACTTAACTTTGTACGTGGTGGGCTCTAGCAGCCTTTAGGCGCGTTTCGCTTCGCATGCAGGAAGAGCATTAAGTAGATATCAAACTCTGCATCTCTTCCGGCGATATGTTCTGGGCTGTCTAGTTTGGACACAGTCCTCCCAGTCCAGAAACTTTCTGAACTTACTATGTATGAGCTTGTGTACCAAATTCTTTTACGAACGCTCAACTCTTTCTTGGTCGCGCTTTTTTTGCCGATGAGTTTAATATCTCATGGAATTAAATGAAACTCAATGAGACACAAAGACTCACTCGACTGCACTGGACAGGACAATGTTCCACTCTTCTTTTAGCAGCAGTCTTAATTGATTAAGGGTCGCTGGAATTCGTTTTTAGACACTTTCTTCCAGCAAACACTCCACATACAGAAATTAATCGGATTACAGTCTGGGTAGAAAGGGGGCTATTCATGGTTGCTTATAATTTCTGGTACACGGTTTGCTAATCATGTTTGTGAGCTTCGAGTCAATTGACTCAGAGCGAAGTCCTGTTGAAACATCCAAGACCGCCCACAAAAGAGATGCCGACCTCTGGGTTCAACTTCTTTTCCTCTCTTTGTCTTTCTTGCGCACGCAGAAAAAGTGAAAACTTAAATTTGGTATGCATATTTATATTAACCCTTTTAGTGTCAGGGGAACGATATATCGTCGTTTTCAGCCTACGAATCGGCTGCGTGACATTAAAAGGGTTAAAGAAAGAGGTTTTGAATGCATAGAAAATAGGATGAATATTCACGAAGAAAACTGGCCAAACACTTCAATTTTATGGGGGCGAGGGGTTCGTAGCAATCGCTCAAAAGTTACAAGAAAGGATTTTATTAATGAAACGTTGAAATAAAATCCAAAAGATGCTTAAGAAAATTGAGAGAACACTGAAAGTCATGGGATGAGCCAATGTTGACAAAATTTGTCGAAAGCCCCAGGAATGGCGGAAGAGAGCACCGCCATTTATGACGCCTGTTTCTTTTTCCCTCAAGCCCCTTCGCAATTGAACCATTGTTGTGTGTTTGCGAAACCATGCTGAGATGAACAACTATGAAGGAAATTTCAGCAAGTTGTTAAGAGTTCGATCGCTATAAGCTAATTGGGATGCATGTATTAGCTTAATGCACCAGACTGAAGCGTTCATTAGGTTTATGCATAATAAGCGTCCCAATTAACCTAGGCAATGAAGCGCTCGAATAATTTGTTTAAATTGCCTTCAGTGATTTCATAACGGCATTACTTCGCAGTTAGACTCTCAATGACCCGATTGTGAAGGGACTTGAAGGGAAAAGAAAAGGAAACTAGCGTCAACAATGGCGGCGCCCTCTATCTCCATTCGTCGGGAGGAGGGGGGGTCGGGTCGGCAAGTTTCCTCTGCATTGCCTTATCCTATGACTGAAAAATTGTTCGATTATCTTACACATCTTTAAGAGTTCCGATGGCAAGTTTTTCTTAAAATTCTTCTGGGTGACCGTTTTGGGCGATATGTAAAAATCCAAAGCCTCCATTTAAATTGGAGTGTTTGGAAAGTATTCTCTGTGAATATACTGTACACTCCAGTCTCCTTGAAACTCATCACTTTAACGGCACACTGCTACGAGATTGTGCACAAGATTGTGCACAAGACTGCTTGACTCCTTGATAATGTTTTTTTCTCGACGATGAGTGGATTTTCATTATTTTATTCCAACAAAGACGACAACTAAGGACACCGCGGAACTGAATGCGTTGGTCATAAGACCAGCAAGGAAGTATGCTGTTGAACTTTTTTTGCCTATCTTCCGGATCATAATAGATGAGCTGGAATATTGGAGTGACCAAAGTGGAGGATTCCAGGCAACAATACGATCACTGTCAGAAAAAAATATCAGCCGAAAGCAATATTGGTAACATAAATTAGTCTACCAACAGTGAGTTGCTAAATTGAACTTATACACCATCTCATGGCCTTGGTTCTGGCTAGATGAGTTTAAACTCATTTAGCCAGAACACCCAAGGTTCGCTTTCAATTTTCACTGGAAAAAAGGAGATAATCCAAGAAAATATTATGTTCTTACGAGAAACTATTACTCCGTCGTAATGGTTAGTTTAAGTTCCTGAGAGAAGTGAAGACTATCCGAATTTGTTACCTGCATGCATTACCATTGCTTTATGCACGCACCAAAAACTTGGATGCTTTGGTATCACGTCTTGCAAATGTAATGTTTATTAGTATCCATGATCTTAGGGTAATGTGCACAAAAACAAGGTACCAGAGGATCATTAAACAGGTCTCTTTTCTTCGGACCACACTGAATACTACTTCCTGCAACTCATATTTTACATTTTTATATTCACAACAATGATACAAAGAATAACTGGAAAAATGAGACAGGGAAAAAATAAAAACAGGATAATAGATCTAACATTATTAATATTTTTGCTTTTTGAGTAATTGCTTGAATCTTTTTTTTTATCTTGACATTTGAATCATCCATGTACACTTCCAAAATCCATTCCAAACAACAGAATATAGCAACAACAGATCAATTTCTGAACTTTCCCAAACTTGATATAAATAAATTAATCAATTTTAAACCATGACCAGAATCTTGGATCTACATAAATCTGATCTAAATCTTCAGCATCCAACTCTGCTTCCATACCCCTCACTTTACATTTACTTTTCCAAGAACTTTCATAGTAGTGCTCCAGAATTCTACATTTTGCATAACTTTAAATGCTAGTGTATCAAGCAATGATTATTGTATTACCAAGATATAGGTATAAGAGTATACAGGGTGACCCATTTGAAAAGTTTACCGATGAATGGCCATGTACAAAAGAAACCACTGGACAGAAGAAGCTGAAACTTGGCATGTAAACATTTTGAAGTATGGGCTTCTCGAATCCGTAGAAAAAAAAATTAGAGAGTGTCAAAAGATGGCACCACCAGAGCGTGTCACGTGGCCAGCGAACTGTACAAAAGATCAGTGGATGACCACGGACTGGAAGAGTACGGAACCTAACCAGTGCAACTCAACATGCCAGCGCTCACTACGAGGATGGAACTGATACAGAAGTTTTACGAAAACGGGAGGAATGCGGAGGCCGCCTTAAGGTCGTACCGTCGAAGCGACAGCATGCGCCAAGGTCCATGCTCGCGAGCAGCGTTGGGAAAGCTTGTGGCAAAATTTGAAAAGGCAGGATCTGTGGTCAATTTGAAGAAGAGAAGAGGCCGCAGGGTTTCCGAAGACATGGCTACAGAAGTGGCATTGACTGTAGAGGAAGAACGCGCGACATCGCCTGTTGGTATTGCCAGTGCAAGGGCTGTTGCACGTCGCACTGGAATACCGGTAAAGACTGTTCGGAGGACGATGAAAATTGCCCTTCGGCTGTTTCCATATCGAATTCATCGAGTTCAGGCTTTGTCAGCTGCCGACATGGAGAGGCGCTACAACTTTGCAATGGAGTTCCATGCGCATGTGGAAATTGATGAAACGCGATTTGGAAACATCCTTTGGAGTGATGAAGCCCACTTCACCCTCCATGGCACGGTCCACACCAAAAATTGCGTTATCTGGGCAGAGGAGAACCCCTGCGCCATCGTCCAAGAGCCTCTCCTCGATGACAGTCACCGTATGGTGTGGATTCACACAGGACTTCCTGTTGGGCCCCTTCTTCTTCGAAGAACCCACACAGCGCGGTTTCAATACCGTCACTGTATCAGGAGAGCGCTGCAGGCGGTTATTAGAGCAGTACGTCATCACGAACCTGCAGCAGCGAAACGTTCTGGATGAAGTTGTGTTCATGCAGGACGGTGCCCCTCCTCATGTCTCCAGAAACGTTAAAGCTCTGCTCCAACAACATTTCGGAGATCGCATAATCAGCAGACACTTCCCATTTAAATGGGCTGCTCGATCTCCCGACCTCACACCAGCCGATTTTTGGTTGTGGGGATACCTGAAGTCCCGTGTTGATCGCCATGGTCCCACCACGCTGGTTGACCTGAAGACTGCCATACGGCATGAGATCGCTTTGATCCCAAAGGAAATGCTCTCAGCTGCAGTTGGGAATGTCCTACCCCGCCTGGAGGCCGTCGTCGCTCAGCACGGAGCCCACATCGAGCAGCAGCTCCAGTCAGATCGCTGTAAGACTTGTGCCTCACCATGCTTGTTTGTCACATCCTTAGAAGCCTATGCTGCCAGTAGTTTGCATGCCAAGTTTCAGCATCACCTACCCAGTGGTTTGCTTTGCAATTGACCACGTGACATGCGCTGGTGATGCCAACTTTTGACGCTCTAATTTTTATTTTTTATTTTTCTACGGATTCGAGAAGCCCATACTTCAAACTGTTAACATGCCAAGTTTCAGCTTCTTCTGTCCAGTGGTTTCTTTGTACATGGCCATTCATCGGTAAACTTTTCAAATGGGTCACCCTGTACTTGGTGAAGTCACATGCATGGTAATGATGCAAATGACCAAAGCCTACATTTAAAAAATGCATTTGATTACTGACAAAAATGAACGTCATGTGCATCATGACCAAATAGGGTAGAGGCACCAGTTTGTGGACGAGCGCCTATTTGTAGACAGTTTCACGTTTTTTTGCCATTTCACAAAATTCACGCTGAAAATTTATTTCCTCAATTGCTCCATATTTTGCACTTGCTTATCAGCTACCATATAAATTATGCATACCCATCACTATGAGTGAACTCGAACATTTTCCCTTAGTTTTGGAACTCGCAACCCTGAATTCCTTAATTTTTCCTATGATTTTTCTTAACAGGACATCAATGAAGATGGATAAAACTGCTGTACATATCTCATGCCCATATTTTTCTACTCAGCCCATGCACGTTCAAACTGGTGTCCATAAACTAGGTCTGTGGATGTCCACAAACTGGGACCAGGCCGTCCACAAATAGGAACCACGTGAAAATCAACACATATCCATTTAAACAGCTATTGCTGGAAAAGTATATTTTAAATATTTTACTTTAGGATATGGGCATGAAACTATGATAGGTGGCATCCCATTGAAACCAATCAAGCGGTTTCTCAGTTACCCCAGCAACCGTAATGCAAATTTCAAGAGGAAAATTTTCTTAACCTGTCCAAAAACTGGTGCCTTTACCCTACCTTCTTTTTGCCAACTTTTTTTTCTAATGTCTTACTTCAGGAATTTAAACTCAACTCTGGATCAAGTTCTGCAGAATGAATATAGTACTTCTCTTTGTGGAAAAAAAGTCAATACCAAGATGTCATAATATAAGTTATTTTATATCACTGGTGCACAAAAAAAGACAAAAAAGGCAAGCATCCCAAGTGATAGATCACGTGCCGTGGTAAGAAGAGATCAAGAACAAGCTGAATGACCCCTTCATCATGCATTTTCTTGAACCTGCAAGATAATTGAGAGATTAAGAGTTATTTTGGAAAAAAAAAATTCATAACTGGAATCAGAATACTGCTGCTACAGGCAGAGTTTATCAGTATCATGAACAAAATCAAACAAACATTAAATAAATTCTGGGAAAAGAAAACAAAGCTATGTAAAATCAAAGCGAATGGGTTAGTTGGCTTTCCCAATGATGATGTGGGTGATGAGTTAGTCCTTATAATCTTTCCTCAGTGTCCTGGTTAAAGTGATCCACTCATAAGTCATAAAGAATTAGGGAAATATGGGAATTGATAGTACAATATCTCTACTTCAAGTACATGAATCTTAAATTTGGCATACTTTCACATAATTTGCCAAGCATTCCTTCTCAGGGTTAGCCTAGGAATTTTGAAACATATGCTGACAGACAGGTTAAAAGGAACACACGCTCAGTTGACAAGGTACATCAACTTAACTTTCCGAAGGTAAATTACATTATTCCATAAAATTTGCAAAATTAAACCCTATCATATCTGATTTTGACTAAATTTGGCAGATATGCTTCTCCTACCTCCAAAACCCAGCATTTCAAGTTCAACCTGTTTAGGTCAGCAGATCAAATGACACAGAGGGTCACCAGCTGACTTCTGATGATGTTGAATGCCTCATAACTTACAAACTATTCAAGCTAAAGACTTAAATAATTCACTGAAATTTTCATGAAAATTTAAGAACGATATGAAATTTTCTCATGAATAAAAAAACCCAATATTATTCATCAACAAAATAGATGACCTTTGACCTTGAGATGAAACCCTGCTTGCAGTAAAAAATATGTAGAAGAGTTGTGAAATGTCTGCTAATGATATACACAACTGCAAAATACTAAAATACTAAAATACTAAAATACAAAATAAAATACAAAATACTAATTTCCTCCAAGTTCAGCAAAAAAATATTTTGTCAACATATCAGTACCACCTACAATCTATTGTAATATTGATAGGGCCAGGGAAATGCAGCTGCTACTCTCTCATCAGCAGGCAAAGAAATCAATTTCTGTTGTAATAGACCTGAACATTCTTCTATTGCCAGGCAAGAGCCACCTGTCTTTCACTGAAACAGAATTTCAATCCCAGTTCCCTAACAGGTTGACTGACATGGGGCACACTGCTGTGCCTCACTAAGTCCCTTTTCCTGCACCATGGGGTGCACCAGTGCACCCCGTGTTTCACCTTCTCCAAGGGATGTAAAAATTTATTTTGGCCCAGGAAAGTCACCAGCCCAATATGGCAGTGATGGTCAACATGTTAAATACAACAGAATTTCTTTTGATTTCTAAATGAAATTTGGTGATCTGCTTGCATGGAAGATTTTACAAATAGACAGTAATGGTATAAAAAGTACACAAAATAAAGAATTGCACAATAAAAAGAGAAAAATAACCAGTGATGGAAAAAGCCACAGAAAATTCCAACAACTAAGTATGTGTAGTACACACACACACCTGTTACAACATGTGCCTGCAGGAGGATAACCTATGTCATTGCAATGCAACATAAAAATGTGACCCCTTCCAGCTCATTACAGCCACTTCATCATTAAAACCTATTTTCTCAGAGACAGATATAAATTACCCCAAAGGGCTCAAATCAACCCATTCTATGGAGTTCATCAGTTGATAAGGAATGGTCAGGCAAAAAATTTTTTTAATGATGATAGCTTCTTGAAAACTGAGAGTTCTTCTAAACCCATGATGTTCAATACATTCGTCACTTGCCACATGTGGCAAATCAGTCACAAACACGTGTCGAATTGATGCTCTTCATCAACTCTTCTTTCAAAAGATTGTGTATTCATTTTTTAATTAATACTGCATATATTTTGTATATTGTGGTGAATATGCAGACTTGATTGCCACAAGTTCGGTGAGCACGAAATCCTATTGGACACCAATGTTCTGAACAGATTCAGTGTATAGATAATTTTTTTGTCTTTCTTGAATATAGACAGTTGACAAATTTTCCTAGTATAATCATCATATGATCAAATTCTACCCTCATTAACAAATTCCAGAGAAAACATCTATTTGGAAACTGCAAACCAATAAAAAGGTCTAAGAGCCTCTCAGATATCTGCTATAAGAGTGAGGAAGAATGGAAAAAGATGTGTGACTCACACATCAGCTGCATTCAGAGAAATCACAGTCGAGGTCACTTTCAGCTGTCTTAAGAAGCTCCTGTAAGGGAAGATGGTGGTCTGCTGTCTGTCCTGATACCAGATGTCGCACATAAGGTTCGAGATCTTCCAAACACTGGATGCTCTTTACTCCCTTCAGAAGGGGCCTATTCCCCTCATCAGGTATCTCAAACATCTAGATAAAACAAAAAGTAAATATGGACTTGCACTTTTCTCATCATGGTACACAAGATGAGGCAAGGAACTAAGTCCTCAGTCAAGTAGAAAAAGTTCCATTTCTCTCATTAAGCTTCATCCCATTATTAGGTGCTGAAATTGGCACATTGTAATCCCCATTGCCTTTCACTCCCTTGGCTTTTAAACTTATTTTAATTGCTGCCAAAGCCTCTTCTCCATGTTCATCAACTGAAACAGAATCAAGTTCATGAGCAGGAGAAGATCTCTTATGAGTAATAATGAATTCTCTGCTATATATCTCTGTTACAAAATAATTTTTTCAAGCACTGGTTCATTGGCCTGAAAGCTGACATCCTGATTTAAAATGGCATTTCAGTCCACAAGTATACAAGAGACTAATGCAAATATTTTTAGCTTGTGCTGAAGAATGCTCCAGTAGTTAAAAAAATGAGCAGACTGCCTTCTGCCCCTATTGAGATAGAAAATGTGGAAATTACAGTGGAAGAGGTGGAAATTACAATTTGTTGTTTTGAGTCTAACAAGGCCAACCAATCACAAAAAAACTACTGTGAATTACACATAGGCCTCCTGTATTCCAGAGTTTGAGTACACAAGTAAGACTTTTCCCCTGGAATTGCTTGGATAATCTCTCTTATCCTTCTTGGATATGGAACTATACATGAATGGGCATGTTGGGAGTGGATGGGATTCAATAAAGCATTATCAAGTTCATTAGGCAGGTCAGGGGGCTTTCCTAAGACAAAAGGTACAATTTTCTTGACCTTTGTGGGTTGCTTGATTGTACAGAATTCCAGGCTTGACCTGACTCTGATCCTTGAAATTATGACTGACTGACATTGCTCCCTTACTCCCCATGGCCACACCCATAAGAAGTTGGAATTTGCTGAATTTAGAAATGAGATGAGATTTTCCAGGGATGCACAAAAGAAAGTAGTTCTGATGCATGCAACAGATTTAAACTTTGTTATATGGAACAATATTCTTCCATCTAATGAAAAAATGACATTGTAATAATGTATTAGGTTGTTGCAAAAGTCCTGTCGGTGTTGAATGTAACATGTTCTAATAAGACTTCCAGGCTTTGACAATTCCTGGCGAGTGGGTGGTAGGTATGGGTATATAAGGACAGTCTGTTGTATCTCACTCATCCCATCATCTCTCATGGCCTCTGAGAAATTCACGCCAACGCAGATCCATCTCCGTCACTGCATTCTCTTCCACTTCCACTCTCGCGTCGGAGCTACGGAAGCTCATCGCCGAGTGTGCGCAGTTTATGGCGGAGACATCATAAGTCTTCGCACGGTAGAACGATGGTTTGCCAAATTCTCTTCTGGAGACTACGACGTTGAAGACAGACCGCGGTCCGGACGCCCGACGGAGTTGGATTCTGATGCCCTGAAAGCAGAGCTGGAGAGCAACAGCCAGCAGACCACACGCGGATCGGCAAGCAGTCTCTCCTGCCACTATTCCACCGTATCCCGTGGCCTGGACAAGCTCGGCTTAGTGAATATGCTCGGCCGTTATGTGCCCCACGACCTTACACAGGCGAACAAGGACAGGCGGGTCGACTGTGCCACCGAACTCTTGACGAAGCGCCGGACACATGCTTGGCTCGATCACCTCATTACTGGGGATGAGTCGTGGGTCCTCTACGATACTCCCAAGAGGAAACACCACTGGCTGCGCTCCGGTTCCAAGCCTCCAGTACAGCCAAAAGGCAGTCTGCACCCGAAGAAGCTGTTGCTGTGCATCTGGTGGAGCGAACGAGGAGTTGAGTACTGGGAGCTGCTTCCAGAGAACTCAACGGTCACTGCCCGCATTTACACCACTCAGCTGGCAAATCTCAAAGCGAAACTGGACTCCGATCCTTACTGGGCAGGCCACGTGTTTTTCCAACACGATAACGCGCGCCCACACGTCGCGAACGTCACCCGCAGCACGCTACAGGGGTACGGCTGGGAAGTGATCTGTCACCCACCGTACTCCCCGGACCTTGCCCCTTCTGACTATCATCTATTCCGATCGCTGAAAAATCACCTGGCTGGGAGGAGCTTCACCAATCGACAGGCCATGGAAACCGGCCTCGCAGACTTCTTCGCCTCGAAGCCCAAGTCCTTCTACAGAGAAGGCATCCATGACCTGCCCAGAAGATGGACGAAGGTCATCTGCAACTATGGCGAATATGTGGTCGATTAGGCCTCGCTTGTTGCAAAGCTCTAAAGTTGAGAAAATAAAGTTGTCAATACCGACAGGACTTTTGCAACAACCTAATATATTTCGTTAAGCAGAACTTAGTTATATAGAAACTTTTCAACATGGATGTGAATGAGCAAATGGCTGGGAGCTGGAAATAAAATTTAATAAGCAAAATTCATTATACAGTAGACACCACTTATTGTGATCTTGTTGGTGCAAGGAAATTTGACAACATTAAGTGGCTGAGTGGCAATCAATGAAATGCTGAAAATGCAGTTTTTATTCAACCATATCAATTATATTGGAGGAAGTGATATTCCAAAGTCCTCTGTGTGGAAGTCACAGTTATGAGACCCACAATTTTTGTCTCCATGTTGTAGAATAAATGATAATCTTCTGTTAGTACCACTGCACTGTCCACAAGTCCTTTGGAGCACCATCAAGGCTAGATGTG
Source organism: Darwinula stevensoni (assembly GCA_905338385.1). Taxonomy (NCBI): domain Eukaryota; kingdom Metazoa; phylum Arthropoda; class Ostracoda; order Podocopida; family Darwinulidae; genus Darwinula; species Darwinula stevensoni. The sequence goes on from CAJPEV010000082.1 coordinate 34,338, forward strand.
TGTGGCTGAGAGATGCAAAGCCTAGCAGCAGCTTCTCCTTGACTAACCCTTGGCAACTCATCATAATGGCTGGTATGCAAGAACGTATAAAACCGATAAAATAGCTATTTTGGGGGGTATCACATGATAAGTTTGATAGGTTGGCTGTATGCGGAAACATTTTATACCTATCATGATAGGTATAAGAATCACTTCAATCTATTATGATCCAGAGCTTGTTTATTCTGCTTATAACAAGCTACCTGGGTGGATTGCAGTGCAATTTATTAACCCAATTAATTATGTGAACCGTTGCAACTTGTGCTGAGTGCAGTTACTCTGAGATAGATTAAATTCCATAGAATTCTTTGTATCAAGCCACGGCAGTCAGAATTCAAGCACTAGTCCGGTAAACGGGGTCAGGTTAATACCGTTAAATCATCACACAACACTCTGGTCAGTCATGTGAGCAGATACACATGGCATTGTTCCTGGGCAGGAGATGATGGATAGGAGGTTGTCATTAGGAAGATTCACAAATACCTATCATGATAGGTATGAAGATACCTATCATAATAGGCCTCACAATGGATACCTATAATTTGTTCTTGCATATGGAACTGAGCAAATAATAGACCTATCGCCTGATACCTATCATGATAGCTACCATGTAATAGGCAATCATGTGGTAGGTTCTTGCATACGGGCCAATGTTTCAGATGATTCACATTCTCATGAATGTCAATTCACTTTTGAGCCATGGCATACATTACAGGCCCCAAAATTGCCACACTGTGAACATGACCTACTGCTGGCTAAAGCACCCAAATGAATGAGCATTGTGCACATGTTGTTGTTAAGCAAGTGGAAATGTTCTAGACCATTTACAGCTCTCTCTTCATAGCCAGGAGGAAAAGTCAATCCTGGGGAATGATACCTTACCTCTTTTCCTTCCCAGAATGCCATACAATTTGGCAACTGATAGTGATAGAACAGTGGTCAGCATATGCCTTGATAACAATATCTGGTGATGGGTGATAACATAAACTGGAGAAAAATATATGTGAAATATTGGATTTGGTTTTGGTTTTTGAGATTTGATCACTTTGTCTGGCTGATAACAATAACCAATGATCATAATAAGAGGCATGTACTGTTTAGAGGTTTGTTATATTGAGCGTTGACTTTATTTATTTTGACTTTGACTATCTTCACCTGCTTTTGCTTCCATGCTATTATATGCTCGTAAATTTTCTACTACAGTGTGCTAATTATATACTCATCCCAATATTACTGTTTCCACATGATGTGCACCATTTTCACCACGAAGCTGCTTATATCAGACAATTCCTCCCTGCACTTTGGAGAGTGTTCTATGCGTAATTGGCTTGATTGTGCTGATGATGTGCTATTGCAGTTCCCCTAAATCTGCCAGCACGTTTAATGGACACACTGTATATTGAGTAATTTTTAGGGTATATAACTCCAGGCATGAAATAAAGTGATTCACCATTTACATTGACCCTCAACCTCCATCCTTGTTCACAAGATGATGGAATGCAATAGATAGACTGAAGAAATGAAATTGTGCTATGGTTTTGATCAGAAGGTCTTGTAAGAGCATGGTGTCACCTGCACAGAAAAGGATCTGGAGTTCAAACTTATTGACTCCATATTGATGATCACCGATATGGGATTCTAAGAAGGACCAGTATTTAAATAGAATAAGCAAAAGCAATCTCTTCAGAAACTTGGGCATGTGACTACAAGAACCATATCCCAGAAATTCCATCAAAAGACTGCCACAAAAAGACACAGGAAGGGAAGCCTGTCTGTCTTTGCAGCCTTGTATGATAAGCCCCCAACAAGATAAGTAACAATAAGTACTCTCTTTAGCTTTTCTTGATGAATCTTGACACCTTGCCATCTTATTACAGAATATCTTCAAAATGAAGCATCTTCCTAAAGAGTGCTTGAATTAGGACTTGGCAGAGGGTGAAGTCTTGATTACAGTATATAATTTCATTGCATCTCAGGTGAATAAAGTATGTTATATAATATTACTTAATCTGGTAAGCACTCTCAAAATAGACCCAAGTAATGTATAATATAATATTTCCATGAAAAAGGAGAAATATGTTAATGAAACTAACCTTCTGCTGTGATAGAAGTGAGGAGATGTGGTGAAGGAGGCAGGATTCCCTCATGCCAGACTTAGGGGAGCCTCCCACAAAGACCCATTTATACCTGGACATACCGATAGAGGAAAGCATTCTATAGCCCAGGCTTGCAAAGCACCATCTTCTCACTGGATATGACAACAGACTCACAGTTGGAATTGAGGAAGAAAAGTGGATGGGAGACAGATTGCAAGGTCCAAGAGCTTCATCAAATGAAGGTATGCTGGCAACCATGCACTCTCCCCACTGTGATTCCCACATCCACAAAGAGGAAGGACAATTTATTTCAATTTATCAACACAAAAAACATAATTCTATCATCTATTTTCATCAATTAGCATGGCTTGCAACTGTGCAGTGTATCACTGTGAGGATTTTCACATTTTAACTGGACAATGAAATGATTGAACAATGAAACTTGAGCATATTTTGTCAGGTACATTTCAAACTAAAGTTATGCATAAAATAGTACCTGTTATGTTATTCAGTCAATAAGAATGAAAACAGTTGGTAAGCTGAAACCAAGCCATCAAAAGACTGGGAGTCTCTCCATTAGTCAACTGAAAGTAAGAAATTATAATAACCTCCAAAATCTTTCATCCTCAGTTTGACTTAATCCACAGTTTACCAAGCAATAAATGTCACTGATACATTTTTTCCTCTCCTCACAGTTATTGAAGATAGCTTCAACTAATAAACTCAGTGAATTGCTCCCATTACCAGGCTCACACCCAGGCTCCCATTACCATTATTAGTAATATAAAAAATGTGCTCTAGCTGAGTTATGTACAGGGTGACCAATAAATTGGCTTAGCCACTGAGAGATGCATACCTCGGCATTTAGGGGTTACATGATCTTGAATCTCGAGAAAGATACATCCCCAAGGGATATTCTGAAGATGTAGAATTTTTCCTAAAATGATCAACTCATCAGTACTTCTGCCATGTTTCGGTTTTCCACATCTGTTCAATTTGTTGGAGTGAAAAAAATTCTCAGAAACATCCCTGTAGAAAAACTTTTGTCCTGAGAGAATGACCTCAAAAGGAGAACTTTACTTGAAATCACTAGTCAAAAAAGTGCATGTTGACAGAATTTCAGCTTTCTTTATGTTCCCCTTTCACCAGGGCAAAAAAATTGAAGTGATAAGACACTGTGCCAATTCTTAGTACAGTCATTGTTAACATTTGAACAAACTTGATGAGGATGATGTGATATGTGTTTCACATGGTATCACATCATCCTGATCTGGTCATGACTCTCATCAACCATGACATACATGCTCCATCATATATATAATAGATATATCAAGGTCATTAAGTTCACAGAAAGCTCTGCCATATATGATCTCAAACTCATTTGTTTCAATAAGGTGTGATGATATATTTTTTCCCAATCACATCACATACTTCATACATGGCCATTTCTCATAAAATAATTGATTTTTCTGTATGGGTAAATGCTGAGATATATATAGCTGAGTTGCTCAACTGATATATTAGTCACTCTGTACATCATAGATGAGCCACTTTTGCCATAAGACAAACCAGAAAAGTGATATCTCACCTATGACCATTGCATAAGAGATCTTCCAGGAGGTTGAGGATACGTATGGAATCAGAGAGAATACTTGGCCACAGGGATCCCAAATGTGACCCACTCATTCGAAGCAGGAGAACACGGTAGGATAGGAACACGTTTGTCAGAATGACAGGACTTTCTGATCCATTACGACTACACTCTGACAGCTTCTCTGCAAAAAGTGAAAATCCACCCACTCACATCTATACATGCATCTGTATACACTAACTTTTTCATCCAGGCACATATTCATGGATATAAGAGTTGTTGAGAAAGTGACAAGACTGACTTCTTGAAGCTGTTGAATTCTACCAAGTTTCAATTAGATACTTCTGCTTTGAGTATCATCCCTCAGATTTGATGCCATATCCAACAGCATGGCCACATCTCATAAAAGCAGAAAAACTAAGCCTTTGATAAGTGATGTAATTTAGGATACCTATCATGGCATCAGTAAACTTTGCACTTAACCCAGAAACATCACACATAGCTCAAAATTTCACCTACAATAAAATAATGAAATCACAGCAACTGAACCCTGTAAGAGCTGATACAGAGTGTGAAATAAATTTTCTATCCCGATTGAGTCATACTTTCACTTCAGGCCCAAGTCATCAACACAATGACACACAAGATGCAAGGAGCGTAGCAATATTCCAAGCAGTTATGCATAAATAGTTACCTCACTTTGGGTGAGTATAAATGCTCTCATGGTCATTGCTGAAGCATCTTGCCCAATCAAAATCTCAGACTTGAGAAGGCACTTGCCCCCATAAGGATCTTGCAATATCTCATCAATATCATTAGGAGATTTGTTTCATTGGAAGTGAAATTCAGGTGGAAAGCATCTGATTGAGCATGAAATATGAGATGGGAATGGAGGAGCAACACTAACCATCATAAACTCTGCAACAAAATCTCTGAATCCAGTGAAAGGGGACTTAGCTTGAAATTAGAAGAGTTGAAAAATGTGGGCCATGAATGATGCCAGCATGCACAAGAAAATCTGTACAGAGCTTCATCCTGTTACTTTCTGAACACCCAAACTATAATACCTTCATATTCTTGTTGCTGCATCTTCTTATTTCTTAAAACTTCACACCATCAAAATTGGGAAATTTCCTTATGTTTCCATCATTTCCTCTCATTCTGTTCAAGAATGATCTGATCTTTGTTCCTAAGGATTCCTTTGTTCATTTTATATGTGCATGTGACACTGCCCACTCACAAAGGCTTCAGCAGCTTTTTGCCCAACCATGCACAATTTAGCAATAGGATGTGCTGCAAAAATAGTTCTAATGACAAGAAAAGTCACCTGGGTTTATTGTGCTGCACACTCATACAAGGCACAGGGAGGTTTGCTTTAAATGCAACTATAAGCAATGCAACTTAAAATACAACAACATGAAATTTACATCCTTAGAAATACTTGTTGTCACCTTCCGGTAGAAACTTTCCCAGCATATCTCTTGAGACATCCAAAATATTCCAATTCAAAATATATATTGAGTGGGACAAGGACCTTCTAAAAATGAAGATGAAGAAGAAGAATGATGATGCTGAAATTCTCATCAAGGAGAATTTTAAAATTTATGCTCAGATATATATGAGGATATTCTACTAATACCTATTGGCGGATTTGCTGATCTGGTATGACTCCATACCAAAGCAGACCCTCTCCTTGGGAATGTAAACTTTCCTACCCATTTCAGTCCTTCCACAAGAGTAGGGATTCATCAATAAAAATTCAATGGTTTGGGAGGTTTACTGTATATCCTGGAACAGCTTTACAACCTAACAAGGATATGGAAATTCTTGAACAGCTTTGGATTGGGATCAGTTTCTGAATCAAAATTATTGTTATTGAAGAGGAAAGAGAGGTCTTTGCCTTCACCTTGAAATCACTTCTCTGACAAGACTTCTTCAAAGAAGAATCTCCACAATTTTCTTCTTGCTGAAGTGCATACCATTCATAGACTTCTGCACAATTCCTTGGAAAATTAGTAGACCAATCATAGGTTTTCTTTCTTACTCATTAGTTCCGCCTAGTCCTTGTCCCATCTGCAAGGTCGTTGTCCACCACAAGTAGCATATCCTCTTATAAGCTGTTTGTCATAGAGATAGGTTTGGTCTGCAATATCAACAGCAAGCCCATCAATGAGGAGAGCCTCAAAGACATCAATAGGGTCTTTTTCTGTCACCAAAACCTATCAGGAATCCGTTCTGAACTGAAGATTTAAAGGGTGGGCATTCTTCAGCCACATGGACCCAGTCCAGGTAGGTACATCACAATCACAACATCTGTAAATCTCAACGTCTTCTCTTCCATAGTCTCCGCTTTCGTCTGATGTTTCTTCATATTCTTCTTCAATTGAATCTTCACTCTGACACCCAAAAGCAAATTTATTAAAGACTAGAGAATTTATTTGCTCTTCAGGCAAACAAACTCGCTAAAGTGCCCCTGGGGGGTCCAAATTTTGAAATGCTACCTAGCCTGTGACCATCTGCAGACCAAATGAAGAAGCCATGCAAAGTTTGGTCGGACAGGGATCAGAGGCGCGGCCATGCATAAAGGACAGACAAAGACACAAGCATTCTGAAATATAATAGTGAAGATCGATACTGTCTCCATGATGCTCACCTTCGAGTACTCTTCCCATGTGATGATATTGCAGTCAAACAGCTGACAATCAGGTAGAAAATACATCCTGATACCTGACAGCTACATGGAAAGGCTGAAGATGAGTAGCCACATCCTGTCAGAAGGGTGCAGGACACACCCAAGCCACCCCAAGTGGAAAATTCCCAGAAATATGGAACTTACTCACGGGAACGTCTACAGACGTCCATCCCACCGGTATGCAGTATTTGCGAACGTCTTAAGACATCTTCCCCAGTTAAGGGGTTAAAGTGTGGGCTGAATGGAAGATTTCAGCATGTTCTAAGCATCATTACAAACATAATGCAAGCACTGCAGGTGATTCTAAATGATGAATACCAGTGATGCCTCCAGCAGCTGAAGGAATGCTGGAAAGACTATGTAGATGCAGAAGGGGACTACTTCAAAGGAAATAGCCATCAGTGGCCCTTGAGAGCTACCACATCATCATGAAAAATTCAGTCCTGGAACTTTTAGATCAGACCTTGTAAAACTCTTACTACTCACATACCTTGTAAAGAAGGCAAGAGCAGATGAAATTGGTCCCTTTCTGATGAGAAGATGATGAAAGCCAGGCGTTTGATGAAGAATGCTCTTCCTTCTTCCTCTGATTCACGTGAAGTGAAGATGTTAAGTGAACTCCCCTGTGAAGATCCTGCTCGACCTATTCCAAGCAATAGCCCTTTAGCTTCATCAAAAAGTCGCTTAAGTGAAAATGGCTCACAAGCCAATGTCATAATTGACAGGAGCAAAGGTTGGTACACTGTCTCACCTGAGGAGGATAATACAAGTTTCTACATTGGTCCTCATGTATAGACCGTTGAAAATAACTGTAGGCATTTCAATGCATAAAAAATACAGAAGGATTCAGGGAAGACCTAATAGTAAATATTTTTTCAATTTCTCAGCTTTTACTCATTTCAATGATTATAAGGACACACTTTTTTAAATTATAAGTTCCTACTGTTATAATGTAATTATAAGCTTTTTTTTTCTTAAATACTGACAAATGTTAATATTACTAAGTTACTATGATAGAAATATAAATACTGCACATACTGTAGGTATTTCAAGTATTTTGAACTTGATGATCAGAACAGGAAAGGAAAATTTATACTTTGTGCCCAGCTTTAGCAAGTTGATCAACTGTTGGTATATATATCTTTATTACCCCAGGGTTTCGGCATAGTGAGTATGGACCAGCTTGAATCATCATCCATGGGCATGCAAACAACATAAATAGAAATGTACTTGAATACAATAAAAAATCACTATTTGAAGAATACAAATGACCAATACTTTCATTAATTTCCATAATGTTTTTTTTTTCAATCCTGCAGTGACCTTATAGGAATTGTAGCCAAACAAACAATAGTCAATGGATGCAAGGGGATGTGTTAGGATAAAAGTAGTAAAAATTTAAGCAAGTGGTTAAATGATATTTCTGCAACAGATTATATCTCTTACTACCGCAATCTCTTCCTAGCCACTCCATTGGGGAGATATCATGGAAAGAGGAACTTGATATCTTATATATTTTTTAAATATAAGGGCAACCTTAACCCTTTCGTGGACAGTGGAAAGTCTTCTTCCCAGCAAAGTTTCAACACTCCTAGTGTCATGGGAAGGCTTCCTCCCACTATATCACACTTGTATCATCTACTGGTGACCAAGATAACTCCATGAAAATTTTTCCTGGCACCCATGAGGCATGTAGGGAAGCCATTTTGAAGCATATATGTAAGCATGTGACCTGTTTAGGCAACACTTACAAAAAGCAAAGTATTTCATGATAATTGCAGGACAAAATGAAGAAAACAAAAAATATTTCCTATATTTTCTTTAGCATCCTTTGAGACTATTTGTATGATAGGTCAGCTCTCAGTAATATACCTGTATATATTGCATATATAGTTTATAATACCGAGAATTTACTAACATACCAGTAGTTTATATATGTATACATGTACTGTATATAGGCATATACCTATACACAGATGAAACTTTTTCTTAATTTACAGACTGTCTGAAATTTCTCAAAACGGAAGCCTCCATAAATGGAAAAAGAAAATGTAAGGAATTTCGTCATTTGCATTTAAGAAAAAATTTTCCCAGAAAAAGGGTTAATGCCTTAATCAGTAGTGAAACACAATGGGAAAGAGGCAAAACATTTTTCAACAGGTATCAATGATTCTTAACCCATCAAGCAAGTATGATGAATGTATGCATCATAGGATTTGTATTGCCCATTCTACAAGGGGTGTTTGGAAAGCAATGCCTGTTTGGGTATAACTTGTTTATTTCCAATCTTACAAAAATGAAATTTAATCCTTTAATGCATGATTTTTTTTTTTTTCCGAAAAAAATCTGGTGTGTTCTACTTACGACCTAGAACACGGGAAAAAATTTGTTTTCTTAAATTTGTAAGCAGTAGGCCCGAAAATGTTATTGTTACTCATTTGCTACAAAGCATTTTCAGCTTACTAACCCATGCTGCATGGATGCTAGAGAGGTCAGTCAGTCTGTCAACATTTGTATATACCTCAATGCCAAAAAAAATTTAAAAATACAATGAGCCTGGACGCTGGATAAGCATAAAGTTGAAGGCAACTGCACTAAAAATGTCAATCTGTTACACAATGAAGCGAGGTGTTTTTAATTTGCCTGCCACCAGGAGTGTATGGCACCTAGCAACTGCATGGTTGCTAGGTATAAGGACCAGACTGTTGCACATCTGCTACGAACTGATTTACCTCAGGAGCTCACTACCTATGCATCCTAAAAATGTTTATTTGGTATGTAGCATATCTGGTATGTCATGCATTAAAGGGTTAACACATTCAGAGAGGTGACATAGAAGAAGAATTTTATACTTTTCAATGTAACCTCCAAGTGGAATAGCTATAATTGCAGCTACACATTTGCATCATCCCTCAACCCAATGTTCAAATCCTGTTTGGTAAAAATCCACATCTATTTTCTTTGCCTGTTCCTTTACAGCAACTTTAATTTCATCTGGACTATGAAATCATCTTCCACACAAACCATCCCAAACATTAACCCAAACAAGTTAAAATCACTTGGGGCATGGAAGATGATTGAGGGAAAGAGAAAAGGAAGCAGGGGCCTCCCTATAATGGTGCCATGCTCTTCCCCCATTCCATGGGAATATGGCTGATTTTCACTTCATTGCTCCATCTCATTACATCTCAGTAGACATGCAAAAATATCAAACAAAGTTTCAACTTTGTTTGATATTTTTGCATGTCTTTAGGAGTTTTCCTGGCATGGCTCATCAATAAAAGCCTTCTAGGTGACCATGGGCAATTAGTATGACTCCATAGCTGCTATTGAAATTGGGGTGTTTAGCAAGTTTTCTCTGTGAATAACCATCCCACACCTTCTAAACTCTAATTTATGTCATGGTAGACAAGTACAAACTTGTGTACCAAACTTCATCAGCATCGATCAGCTCCTTCATGATTGTGGTTTTTGTGATGAGTATACATTTAAACTTTTTGGATTCTACCTTGTTCAGAAAATCACACACTTGATGGGTTAAAACAGGTTTTGAAATGATAGGGTAACTTGGGGGAATATGGACACCAAAAATGAAATCAGGTTATAGTGTCACGTCTAGGTGAAATGAAACTTTGCCAATATTCAGAAAATATTGATTGATGTCTCCTTTATTTATTCCCAACAAGATCCGTGCAGAAAAGTAAATGGGAAAAGAGTTTTCGGGACCTCTTCACATGGGTCCCAAGAGGCCATATTACCCCTATTGTTGGGGGAATATGGCCAGGCATTAGGGGGAATATGGCCCAACAAAATGAAACCTGGTCATCATGGTCCATCAAGGTTGAATTTGACTTTTACAATGTTTCTAAAATATTGATTGATATCTCCTTTGCTAAATGCCAGCAAGGCGTATGCAAAAAAAACCATGGTGATGGCGTCTTTGGGTCTTTTTTGAGTAGGTCTCAAGAGGCCATATTAACACTATAGTTGGGGGAATATGGCCACTTCTGAAAAACAACTCCAGATTGTCCAGGAACGTGTGAAATGTGCTGGAACATGCTGAGTACCTTGAAACATGATAAAGGACTCTCAGCAGTTGAAAAAGAAACATTAACTGCACCGAGGACAAACAAAGAAGTCGACATCATTACCTGACTCGAGGAACCGTTGTGGAAAACAGGATTGCAACGCTTTTGCTTTTGAGTAACAATGCACGTGATTGGGAGACAATATCTAGAGACTGTGTATGTGTAAGAGGAATGATCAAGCATCGATTAAAGTGACTATGCGCTACGAGTGTAAAATAAGAGGTCTTACATTGCAGGAAAAATGTTGCGTTGTTTTTGCATGTATGGATAAATAGTGCCAAAAACCACAGAATGTCCTATTTTTACGAGGGATATTTACTTGCATTCAAGTTTCGTGCAACAAAAATTTCTGGAGAATGTCAAGCGATGCAGAAGGAGGTGCATAAGCATACCCTCATGCACGGCCTCCTCATGTACTGCATATTTCGTCCAGATGTCCAGTACGTCTATCCATATATCCAGAGGAAGTGCATTGGATGATCTCTTGCAGTCTGAGATCCCACACGAAAGGAAGCAGACAGTATCAATAGGTCTGTGCGGTGCTAACATGAAATGAAGGATGTGTCCATATTACCCCAAATCGAGATGGCCATATTTCCCCATATTGGCTCGCATTACAAAATTGACAACACTGCCTACAAACCGCAAGTGAAGGGGCTAGCACTTTGCACAAGCATTCTGGAGAGACCATAGAAGAACTTAGAAGTAATGGTTTCTGTATCCATGCTGCTATTAGGAAATATACGCTTATGTTGCTCAAGGCTCATATTAGTTCCACGGTCATGAGTCAAAGAATCGTATGCATATGACTTTTAAGACATCGATGTATCCCGAATTCCTGTGGGAACTGGATTGATGAGCAGGTCTACACATTTCGACAATTGCATGTACTCTTCGATAGAACTATTTTTTAAATTTGCCCAAACTAATTATTCAGTCTATAAGGGGATTCCTTGTGAAGGGCCATATTCCCCCAAGTTACCCTATGCTGTTTTTGCCATGCAATGTCACAGGTTCAAAGCACATTGAAATTCTTTGTATGCATAAGCTGTCTATAGTCTGACTTGTGGAAAATGCATCAACTCCTCTTTGCTAGAGTAAGAGACTTGGGCATACCAAGGAAATCATGAAGCAGGGATTTTTCTTGAGTGAAGAGCTGGTCAACAATATTCTTCCACAGTCGTAAACAATTAACTTCCATACTAAAGAAAGTAGGGTGGAGAAGAAGTTCAATGGTATCCTTCCGCCATGCCTTTCTTGTTCCTTGGTAGTTGCTCAAGTTTGCAAGAAGCTGACTCACTTCCTGCCTCCATAATTCTCCAGCTCTGATGGAAAACAGACATGAAGATAGAAGTGCTACAGTCATAACAGACTTCATGCATGCTTTTATGCATGGAAAAACTACTTAAGACTTGGCCAAAAGAAAGACATGCAGAATTTTGTTTGCTACATCCACTGGCATTTACATTTGAACAGTCAAGGTTTGACCCTTTTTTCAAACATGCAGGAGTGTTTCAGTCAGCTGTAGGATCCCCAGTAGCACCCAATTTTTGCTGCTCACAAGCCAACAACAGGTGGTTCCAAAGCAAAAGATGTAACACCAGACTTCGATCAATGAAAAATTAGAATATGCACCCTACATTTGGTTCAGTACAGAAAATTTACATCCTCAGCACTTCATAGGAAATATTCCTGTACCGACTGCAGACCATGCCTTTCCTATCACAGGTGAGGCAAATTAGGGCAATATATGTTGTCTTACTGATTAGCACAATATGACAGCAGTTTTGCTTGCCTTATCTCCTTCTCAATTCTGCCTGATTTTACTTAAACTTGGGATACCATTCTTTCAGGAATAAAAGTATAAATGATCACCTTCCTTCATGCCAAATCACAATTTTGCTGCTCAAAGCTAAAATGACTTTAGGAGATTTTCACTGTTATTGACACAACAAAGAAAGTGACAGACATAAAATTTGTACATGGCCATGATGATAAATATAATCTATTCAACACACATAGCTTTCAGAGCAGTATGACTCCTCCAATGAAGAAAAGAAAGCAAGATTGACAAAAAGTGAATACTCACAATTGTGAGTGCAGATAAGGGAAGAGAGAAGCAACAACACTTGAAAGGAGTGGAACCATGCGTTCCTTTTCCTCATTCTGATATATGATGTCCAGGAAAGAAGCAATGTGATGACCTAGGACATGGAGAGCTTCAAGGCTTGCCTTGTCCTTTTCTGTAAACCCTGTGATTATGGGAAAGAAAATCATTGAATTTTACCAGGTTCATAACAAATGAACAGCTTGCAAACATGATGTTGTTTAAGAGAGGATAATGTCAAGTCCATAAGTGCAGGAGCAGAAGGTTTTGTTTCTCAAAGATTCTCCATCAGTATATAACACCTCTTATGAGGAGCTGACTATCAAATTCAAAACTTTATGCTGAATATTTAACATTATACAACAAATCAAGTTTCAAGAAACAGGGTGGAAACTGGGTATACTCTCTCTGCTCTTGATCATTATGACTGTAATCACCATCCATCTGTGAGTGATGAGGTATATGAAGTGCTATGGTTAGAAGTGATGACCCACATGAAAATTCCATATATGACAGGGTGTATGGTTCTAAATGGCCATATATGATCATTTATTTGCCATTTACCACCATGTATGTATTCATATATTATCAATTGTATGGCATATAATATATATTACCTACATTACAGTATCAAGAGTTATGGGCTAATGGCATCATGTCTGACATATGGTGAATATCCACAGATAAGTCTTACAGTTAACTGTTACAGTTACAGTAAACACAGCACAAGGTCAGTGGTGTATTTTGGCTGAAGAGCCAGGGGGCAGGGCAGCAGAGTGGGGATTGTCAAATCCCAGCTGAATGATATTTGGGGAGTAAAATATTACCTCCAAGGGGGCACCAAGCCCTGTCCCAGGGGTGCCGGGGGGGGGGGGGGGGGCGGGGGGG
>CAJPEV010000082.1:47851-217366 GCA_905338385.1 Darwinula stevensoni
CCCGCCCGGGGGGGGGGGGGGGGGGGGGGGGGGACGACAGCTGCACCCCTCTCCCTAAAATATGCTACTGCATGAGGTTGTTAAATGAGGATACCTCTGCAACTAATTTTTAATTCACCCATTACATCATACATGAAACCTATGTTATGTTATGTATAACCTTTGTTATGTATAACCTTTAAAGGCTATGTATAACCTTTAAAGTAATTTCCCAAAATATTTGTTTCTAACCCATACCCTTCCTAGGTAGCACAAGCATATATAAGATGAAGAAAGTGGGGGGGCATGAGAACTCTGGGACACTGTTACCATGCATTTCATGATTCTTTTCCTTCTTATTAGTGCTTCTCTCTTTTTTTTGTGTAAAATGGGGGCATGTGCTCCCCCTGGCCCCCCCAATGCTATGCCCCTGCTGGGCAGTGAAAAACAAAGTACTACTATCAGAGGATACACTTGATACCAAATATTATCATACCAGCATTTCCATTCTTGCCCTGACCATAGTGAATGAGTGAATGGACAACTTCTTCAATTTACCTTTCATTGGGTACTCCTTCTTTGGATTATTTCTCACTTGAAATAGTTTTTGTTCCCATCAATTTTGTGAGCTATCTCTTCAAAATGAAGATGCTCCTCCTACATGAGTAAGTCAAGTTTTGTCATGAAGTAGCATTACTGATGAAAATGAAACACCATGAATCATGAGTTCTTGGAGTAATTGACTATGGTCTATGAAGAAGTAAAAATGAGTTAATTGCAAGAAAAATAAGTCAAGCATGGTGACAGGCATTTGAGTAATTATACAGTATTTGATGGATAATGAACCCTTTTAGGATATGGGCATGTTTCAGGCATTCTCACCATACATAGACATGTTTAACTTCATATATGCACAAGATGTGACATGGCATATATGGTGCAGTTGTATGAGCCAATATAGGAAAATATATGGGGCAATATATTTTCATTCTTACATGATTTTATGTGACTTGTGTCAAACCCCATATAATTTTTATATATTTTCATATAGGAATGTACTATATGTTGATATATGCCACATATATGTTAGACTGGCTAAATATATGACCATTTTATATATGGTCTTATATGAAATTTTCACATGGGGAAGTGAAGTGCATAAATATACAGTATCCTGTAAGTAAATGATCCTTCATGAAATATAGGGGATGCCAAATTAAAGTCTCAAAATTTTCAAGCCAAAATAATGTTTTAGGCATGTAGAAAATGTGGACTTGCAGATTAAACAAAGCTTAGGTAACATGTAAGCACGTAAAAATAAAAATAAAAATTTAGTTTAATTTAAATATAAATTATTTTAAAAATCATGAATAATCATGGACCTTCAATAGCTCTACTAGCAATCAGTCCTTATTTTCTGTCATATGTTTCTTTACATTTTATTACAAGCTTTCAAAATTACAACTTCAAAAGCCTTAAAGAAATAGCTAGGAAAAAGAACTTCTAAAAATTAATTTCTTTACATGTTAAGAAACCTCAAAATTCCCTTTCTTGACGTGCTCTACATCCACACAGAAACAAAACTGTTGCATGTTGCAAATTATTCATTATTAAGCTATGAAAATTTTTTTCATCAGCTGTTTCAAACAGAACCTTTACCCATGAAAGGGTTAATTCTTTCAGTTTATACTTCTAAAACAAACTGAAGGAATTTGACAAGCATGGAGTACAATAGAATGTTCAAAAGACTCTTCAACCAATCCAGAGTGTCCTTGATAGAGTAATATCTATCAAAGATAAATTGCATTCCCTTCCAACCCTATGTTAATTTACTTCCTTTTCAAATGCAATTTCTGATTTGCTTTCTTTCCTAGGTTTTGTCATGAGAAAATAGGACTAGAGAGGAAAGATGGAGCTGAATAAGAAGATTATATTTATTTTATTAACTGACAACTGGCTAAAAATAAGTGATGATTAGATAGTGATGATCTTCTGGGTTTCAAGAGAGGCTGGATATGGGATAAAAGTGATTCCTGACTGATGAATGGAACAAGATAAAATTTAAAATCTTTATTAGAAACGAAGCAGCCTTGATCTATGAATTCAGTTCAAGCCAAAAGTAAAGAGCATGTGATCCTCATTTTCTTCTGAGGATTGACTTTAACTGATTTTTCTAGATGCTTGCCACTTAGGGCTATGCTCAGTCACCAAGCAACTTTAAAGTCCAAAGTGGGGTTTGGAACTGCCCTTTATCACTATCTAATACTTTAATTGAAAGAGGCTGAAAGTTGTGGTGGCTGTCACCTCTAATGCAGGAGGCCTATGATGCTATGCCATTCTAGGCCATAAACCAGGCCATCCCCAGCCTTCAGCACCAGGCCTACAAGGCTCTGCCATTCTGGGCCATAGGCTGATTTTTCAGGATGATGATTTTTCCTCATTTGTCACTTTTCGAATTTGAAATGGTCTTTCCCATTCACGATTCATTCCTTCATTTGTGATTTATTTGCGAGGTGTGGTCATAATAATAATAAAATTAGCTGGGTGTCAACACTTCCAATCTTCTGAAGGTTCGTTTGAAAATTTTTAATGTTTGGTTTGAACCAAACTGCTTCATATCTTTATGTGAACATTTTCAAATTTCTGCCCATTAGACACCCAGCATAGTGGCCACAGGCCACTAGCAGTTCATGAAAAGAAGTCTAAAAAGTTACACAATGATCACTTATAAGGAGGACTGCAGTGAGTCCCTCCATAATAACTAGTGCATTCCTCAAATTTAATCAAAAGTTGCATATTAAAATGGATAATTCATATTTCATATATAGGGTGTCCCATAAATCAGTTTACCAAGGGATTTTCAGCTTTTCTAAATATAAGTAATTTAATTTATGTTGTGTGATTTTTTTTGCTATTAATTGACATTATTGTTTAAAGTTTTTATTTTCATTCTAGGTGAAGGAAGATGGATGCTTGAAAATTGATTCATGACATCTAAATTAATAATACAGTTAAGAATTTAGCATAGCTGAAAACCCCTCAGTAAACTGACTTATGGAACATACTGTATACATTCACATAAAAAATGTAACATATCTCTGTAGCATTTGTGCAATTTAATTATCAAAGACAAAGTTTTAGGTTAATTCCTACTTTGGGAAATTTTCAAACTAATATTGAAGCACTGTTTTTCAGCTAAGTGTTCATTCAAGCATATAGATATGGAAGCATCTGAAGAGATATGACAGAAGGTACCTTCAGGGAATTACTAATAAACTTTTTTTATGTTTTGTTGAAATTAGAGAGAATGCTACCAAAGGGGAAATTGGTAGAGAAAATTTAATTCTTATGAGGACTGAGTGAAACTGATTTTAAAAAAAGAAGCTTATTCAGTATTCAAGACCCATTTGCATGATTAACATGCATAATTTGAGGCTACACAAACCTAGGGTTGGAAAGATATTTAGACCAGAGATACATTAGTCAAGGGATAGTTACAGAATACAATATGCTACCAAATGAGTTTAATTTCATCTCTCTTTAGGAATTGAATTGAAAGATATGCATAGCAAATGAAAACTATTTCCATTTTCTCTCATTTTTCTCCACTTTTTTTCAGGCTCCCATAAAATTTTTTTCAATGTGAGTAGAATGCTTGGGAGTGAAAACTATTTGGTAATGCGTTAGTTAAAGATTTGAGAGGCGTTGCAAACATATCACAAAGCCAGCATGCCTTGTGCACTCTAAGTCTACACTCTAGAAGATAATGAATCCAAAGTCTGGATTCTCACCATGACAATGTCCACTGGAAGCCTTGGATGGATAGTTCTTCCCAAGAAACCAACTCTTTTGTTCTAAACATGAGGCACCAATGGCAGCAATATTTTCAATGACCTGCCATAAGAAAAGCATATTAAAAGTTGCTAAGAACCTTAAAACCAACATGGAAGCAATATACTAGGTGAGGCCAAAAAAAAGCAAAAAGTGCTGCTCTTTGAAATTCTATGGAGCCCCTGAAATAGCTGCTAAGTTTCTTAGATATTTAGGCTTATGCTGTGGCTTACAATACTTGACTCTGCCACACAAGTGCAATGAGAGTTTTTGCAAGTTTACAAGGAAAAACCACCTTCACACAATGCCATCACAAGGTGATACTAACAGTTTGAAGAGACTGGCAATGTCAAAAAAGGAAAAGTCCAGAGCCATTTGAGTGTATCAGTTGAAGATTCTTCAAATTTGTATCACTTTGTGATGGCATTGCGTGAAGGTGGTTTTTCCTAGTAAACTCATGCTGCACTTGTGTAGCTGAGTCAAAATTTGCAAGTCACAGCACACACTGAGCCTTCTGTGGCCAGTTGCCATTGTTTATAATGGGTGCATGCTTTTGAGAAATTTACAAATTTCTCAAGGGATGGTACAGAGGTGCTTGTTTACTTTTTAGTGCTCAAAAATAAATAAAAATTCCAGTGTCCTTTTCTTACAGTCTTTGTTTCATTGTTTTACAAGAAGCAGTTTAAAAGCTTCTTAATTTTTTTCAAATTGCTTCATTATTTTCATGGACACCCTGTATATGAATTGTAGAAAGCATGGAGAAGAGCTACAGGCCTATAAAAATATCAGATAGATGAGGTGACAATGGGAGTTCAGGAGATTTCTGCTGAAAAGTAACCTCAGAGGCACATGCCCTTCTTGCATAACACACGCAATGTGAAAACATATATCAAGGTGATTACAAAGTAGTCTAATATCTATGTCAATGACAAGAACAGTCTGAACATTGTATGGGAGCCAGCTTGCAAGTTGTTGACCTTGGAAGCAATATCCTGAAGTTCTCGCATTTCCTTTTTTCCTTCAGGTAAGGACACTGATGAAACATAAACATGAAGTGTTTCCAGGAGAAGAAAATGTAGTCTAGGGGAAGCATATGGCAGAGCACTGCACTCTCTTATGCACGCCAACAATGGAGACCAGGCTTCTTCGAGCTTTTTAACATCAACTGCTGTAAGACTTGCTTTGACCCACTCCATCAAGGCAACTTCTCTTATCCCCTCCTGTGGAGAACAGAATGTCAGATAGTAGTGACACTTCAACAAAGAGAGCAACAAAAAATGAATTGCATCATCCTTGCATGGATGAAATTTACTCAATTTCTATCTTTAATGCATGTCTTTTCATGGGGAAGGGGAAGGGGCTAAGGGATAAACACCCCCAAAAATGAACCTGGAAAGGGGGCATGACCTGAATACTAAAAAAAGTATTCTGCTTTCTTTACCAAATTGATGAGGCTCTGTGCTTCATCAAGAATGCTTGCTAACAGTCAAGTCAAAATTACTCACAAAAACCTCCAATAGTTGTCCCACTGGCATCAGTATTGTTGACAGGAAATAAAAAATGGTTATGTGTTGAACAGTGAGGTATTATGACACCCTAGATATAGCAGAGAACATTCAAGCTTCAATTTCTAAGAGTGCCACAATTCATCCACCAATGCATTTCTTTACCCATTCCTTTAATCAAGTCAAGGAACAGCCTTTCTCCCTTAGAGCACCCATCAGTTCATTTCCCATCCAGCTTGCAGCTATTCTATAGTAGCATCCAGAGAAGATCCTATCCAAATTAATCATTTGCATGGCAATAACAGCATTGTATCACATTGCATTTGAAAACATAGATTGTGATGACGTATCATTTAACCAGGAGGTATTCAAACATATTTTCAGGTGAGTCACCACTGGGTGAATGCCCAGTATATGTGAGAGCCATCATCTGGGTTCCACTGCATATCAATTTTCACAGATACCATAAATCAATTTAGTGCATTAACACAAAAGCCACCAGCCCATATTAAAATTAAGGAATTACAGAAGAAGCATCAAGCTTATCAAAATGAAGATGAACTGGCCTCAAAAAGGTTGGCACCAACAGTTATTTCTCATAAAGTAAGTTGACTTTGTGCATTATTGTGAAATTTCATTATTTCCTGCATCATAACTATTGATAGTTCCTGGCCATTAAATTTGAATTTTAAATCAACATTTTCTTTATTCTCTGAAAAACAATTGGCATGTATTAATGTAAGCTCAAGCAGTGTCTGCAGAAGTCATGAACCATTACTTCTAAGAGCCATTGTTGACCAAAGGGAGTCCTTTTGGTTCATGAGCCAGCAATAAAGAACTCCTGGTCTAGCATGGTTTGCATAAGCTAAACAGGAACAGGGTAAGTGCTCTGCTTTAGGTGTAAAAGCTTCACTCCAAAACTGTAGCTCTGGCCTGGTCAGTTTAAGGTGCTATATTTAGCAAATGGCATTCTGCTTCCACTGGCTGTGACTATCCAATCCTTCCCCCAAGGCAGCTGACAAATGATATATATTGTCAAAATTCTCAAGATCATGTTTTTCAGTCACTATGGGGATCACAGATGTTCAAACAAGATAAACAAGAGTTGGTAAGAATGGTATTGAGGGGATTCACCAAAGGTGATTTTCAGAAAAGTGATGGAAGGATGCACAATGGTACATGTAATAGAATGCTGTCACTGTGGCATCCCATGTGTTCAGATATAATAAAATGCAAATCAGAAAGACCATCTAGCTTCCAGTGCACAAGCCTTTCAAGAAATGGAAGTATAATTTGATTCTAACCTCAGATGGAAGATGTGACTTGAGGATCCCACGCATGGAAGTAACAGCAACATGAAGAGAAAATGAAGGCAGGGCATTAATTAATAGCACCAGACTCATTCTTGTCTCATCACCATCTCTTATTCCTGCCTAGAAGGAAATGAAAAAATGGCACTGCTGAACAATTGTGGTTTTTTCTTTCATGGAGACTTGGGCAAGAACAAATGATCATGCATTCTTTCTGATCTCAAATTAAAGTTTAGAGCAAGATGTATAAAGGAATGCATTAAGAGTGACAGTCAAGTGCTTTTCTTCTGGCAGAAGAGTGGTATGGGCATAAATGATGGCTTACAACACATAACTGTCATTACTACTACAAAATTACAGGGTGAACCCAAAGTTTGCTTGCAAAACTAAAATATCACTGGAGGCTTTACTACAAAAGCTGTGAATTTGACATTTTGCTCAATGAAAGTTGAAAACTTTAAGTTTTTTTGGAGTTACTTGTTCATTTTGAACAGAATCAATGTCATGATATCAACTAAAAATTATTTTTTTCACTTTCTTATTTCATTTCTGCCCAGTTTCTCCCAGCAACTCCTCTGGTTCTACTTCCTTTTCTTCCATTTCCAGGTGAATGATGGCTGAGCACCCTACCCTGATGAATGTGATTGAAATTAATCAGAAAGAAAGAATAAAAGTTGCTCTCTGATCACACCCCTAGGGGTACCTATCCATGCAATAACTTTGATGACTTCTTCCTGATTTATTTTAATCACTTTCATCGAGGTGCTCAGCCATGACTCACCTGAAAATAGAAGAAAAGAGACCAGAATCAGTGGAGTTGCTGGGAGAAATTGGGCCAAAATCAGTGAGAAAGTGAAAAAATAAATTTTTTTTTATAACCATAATATTGGTTCTGTTCAAAATGAACAAGTGACTTAAAAAAAAAACTTCCACTTTCCACTGTCACAGCAAAATTTCAACTTTCATATCCTTTATAGATAGGCCACCAGAACTTATTTTTTGTAATAAACTTTGTGTCCACCCCATATAAGGATGGGTTGAACCAAAGGACCAATCTGGTAAAAACAGACCATAAAGTTAATGACCTCTGTAGCTGATGAAATTTAGAAGCTAAACCTTAATGCAAATATCAACAAAATTACATATCCAGAGGATTATACTGTACTACTCTTCTGAATCTACCATATAATATAGATGCAAATAAAAGACCAAGTCTTCTATTATGGGTGATATGCACCAAATCCATTTAACTCTAAAACTAATATGATTTCATGATGGGCATCAATGGGAACTAGATTCTCTCTGTCAAACCAATTCCCATAGAGAACCATTAGAAAATCAATTAGTTTAAGTTTAACTGATGAGTTGCATGTCACCCTGTATTTTCCCTTAAAATCATATTTGAAATTAGCAGGGCTAAAAGATGAAACCAAACTGGGATGTATCCATGAAGAGAAAACTCACAGATAGTATCCGAGTGGCACTCCAAACACTTGCAAGAGCTGTTAGGAAAGCTTCCTGACTCACTGAAGCAATTGGATTCAGGATCTCAATGATCTTCTCTTTCACCTTCTCTCCTCTGGAAAATTCAGGAGCACAGGGTTAGAAATCCTTCAAGATGCATATATTCATTTATGGCCCTCATTCTACACAACTGTCAATAGAACATCATACCCATATTTGCAGACACCACAACTATCAGAATAAAACCAGAGATAATGTGCCCCACCAATTTCCAGTGCCCTCTACATAATACACATAATACATAATGATTGCACCTCAGAGGAAGTGCACTGTCATTAACCCCTTAAGTGGGGAACTTCTGGAATAGAAGTCTGCCATTGGATTGAGGTCTTTTTCCTGGGAGCAATAATTAGTGCTTATGTACAGAACTTTACTACTTTGTGTTTACTATAGTATGACATATACAGTAGATGCTGCTTATTGTGACCACATTGGTACAAGGAAATTTGAGAACATTAAGTGGCTGATAACAAGAAGAGATGGCAATCAAATGCTGCCACCACCTATTAGCTTTGGTTTTTGAAATATGATCACATTATTAAGTTGATAACAAAAACTAGTAATCATAAGCTGCATCTACTGTATACATGTAAAACCCACCAAGGAAGTGTTTCCCCATGAAGGATATATATCATGCCCACTGAAGAGGCTAACATGTTCGCTGCCAATGATGCACCTCGTCGTTATCCTTTCCATAGAAAAGTGCGTCATCGGCAGCGAACGGAGTAATGGAGAGGAGTTTTCTGTAAATGATTTTGCCTTTTGAGAAATAGCTTGTCAGGAAAGTGTTTATCTAATTTTTCCAAGATGTGACAATGAAATGAAAAGAAGGATGGGCCTTACGAGTGTATCAACAGCTTTGCCAATGCTGAAATAACCCTGGAAAGATGACCCAGGAGGGCCTGCTTGGCTGCATCTCTTGCATCCTTCACAGAACCCATGGGTTTTGCTTCAGCACTACCACTCAACCTTCCATCTGGCACATGACCACTCAGAAGCTGGAAATAAAAAATCAATCTGTTTGCACTCTAAGACAAATAACATTAGTCAGGGAGTTCACTTTTTATAACTTCAACTCTCAGTGAATCATAAATGAAGGCCATTGTCAAAATACTGCTCTTTTATCGGACCATCTATTAAAGAAATGCAGGGAATGCAAAAAAAACAGATGCAACTTGGCCAATTAGGCCAAGGAAAAATATGAAGGAAAATAAATATGAAGTGTCACATATTTGGGTGTCATAATTTCCCTCTCCCTCTTCTCCTTTGCTTCTGACACCAAAATACACTACACACTCCACTTCCTCCAATTGGCCATGTGACATCATCAGTTTCATCTTTCTCTCCTTGTTTCTTGTTCAATAAATACAGGGTTTTTTGGCAATAGCCTTCATTCATCATGACCAAAAGATGGAGCTCAACTTGTAGAAAAGTGATCTAACCCTTTAAGTGCTAAGTTTTCTCCAGCCGGGGCTTTGCAATTTAATTGCTGGTGCATGATAGCAATAGAAGCCCCATAGATAAACTTCCTCACTCAGAGAAAAATCTGCATAAGGCATAAAACATCTTGGTCATATAGAATCTCATTGTGAGACAAAAGTTTAACCATGGATTTTAATCCTTAACATGCCAAAGAAGGGAGCTTCAGATATCTTCCTTCATATGCTGGTCTATGACCCTAAATATCTAATTTAGGATTCCCTGATTATATTTTGCACCAGCTGCTTTCAACACATTGAGAACCAGCACCCTACACATAACATAGATTTTAATCATACAAATAAATAAATACAAAGCAATAAGAGCACAGCTGATGGTAAAAAAAATGGTACTAAACGAAACATCCAATCCACACAAGCACAACTCAGAACCAAATAGTACACAGAAAGAATCACAGTAGCATGAAACTGCACCCTACACAAAAACACACATTTGTGTCTCCCATCCTCAATGTGCTAAGTTCCATCAGAGTTTTTTTTAGTTTGGCGGTACCCCTCTGGCATCTTTCATTTAAATTTAGTTCAATGCATATCCATGCACAGCCAATGGCATGGCATACACAATATTCTTGGATGACTCAATTTGGGGAGTTGTTCAGTGAGGTATAAGAAATGCCACACGTGTGTGCAAACACCTGCTGTACAATGAAGGGAGACAAAAAGCACAAGTCCCTGGTGAGTGAGTCAAGTAAGGTGGAAGCAATACCATCTCCATGGCCAGATGAACATCTCAATCTCTCTCCCATAGGTTATAATTGAAGATGAATCTAAACTGATTGAAAAATGAAAGTGGAAATCTCTCATTGCAGAGTTGTTCAAGTCTACAGACTTAAACAGTGAATTGGACTGTGACAAATTCCTTGAAGTGATGAATGGGAACCTACGAGGGATCCCAAAAGTTACTCTCACTTCACTGATGGATTCAATTCAATTTGATGACATGGAGAGATGTGATTGTTTGATTTGGAGAAGCTATATTATATGAAAATGATAGAAAGCTGCTAGACAATTATGCAAGAAATGGCCTAACAATAAGGTAACAAAATTTTAAAGCACAAGGATATCCACAAGTATACCTGGCAGGGGTTTTGACAGTCAAATTAGATCTGTGGGCCAGCTGTCACTGATTACATTCAGGTTTTGGTGGAATTGTGAATTTGAGAGTAAGTGTGGGGCTGAACCACCAATCTCTACATAGTGGTTAGCAATCTGAAGATATGGGTGAAGCTCAGAGCATGCAGGAAGTCAAACTGGTTGCAGAATGGATGAGCTGGGAAGTTCACTGCAATCACTAAATTTTATTTTTTTAAAGTAGTTTTAAAGTAGTATTTGTTTAAAGTTCACAAGATTGGGAGAGGATGTCTGACAAAAAACACATGAAATTGTCAGGTTCTCTCTGATGGCTCTGCTCTATTCCTATTCCATATTTCTTCATTGCAAATAGTTCGCTCCTATACTATCTACTTGTATTGACAAAGCAACTCCTCCTCCTTTGGTCTTACTCTTGTTTACTACCACTGCTGCCTAAATTAAATTAATGTCACTTTGATCTTGCATGTTACCTTTTGCTTGGTCCAGATCAAGATGCACTTTAGAATAATATAGAGTGATAATTCATAACACTGATTCAGCCAGCAAGACTTTTGTTCAATACATACTCCAACTCAATAAATTGCATTATTTATCTTTATGTGATTTCTGGGATATAGAATGGGGTAGGGCTAGTCAGCTCCAGATGAGCTGGGAAAATCTCCATGAATACTTATTATGAGCATCGTGGAAGTCTTGTCATTGCTATTATTTCTCAGAAACTAATAAACACAGAATGGTGAAACTTCAAAGGAATACTGTGTCACACTTAGCAATTCTTAATGGCTGGGATTACAAGGGTTCCTCACTTAGACAAAGTGCAATCATTTCAAATTGGTGAAGTGTCATGACAGCATGTACATGCAGAGTAGTGGTAGAAATTCTTCATAAAAGAGATTGTGGGAGCTTCTGCCATGTGCACTGTATGTCTATATGAGATAAATGTCTCCTAGTGGGTTCAATGCTTCACAAAAGCATCACAGTTAGAGCTTAATGACCTACCATTGTTGTAGCACCTGAGAGGATGACCTTGTCCAGAGCAATTGGCATTACAGGAAACAGGGAAAAAATTCCAATTTGATAAAATGCATAACAGAAAATTATCCACATTCATCTCAGGCACTCAAAGTTCTACAAAAGTAGGGTAGCAGTGGCAGGCTTCCTAGGTCGTCAAGCATGACCTTTGATTCCACCATTGAAGCATCGAACCCACCTGCTGACATTTATATTGGATGTGCACCACATCACCACACTGCTTGCAGTCTTCCGAAACATAAATGTTTTGCAGAAGTTCTATACTGTACAAGAAATTATATATATACTTCTACAGAATTTCATTAAATCTTATTCAAAGAAGTTCTTCAGAAATTCAATTAAAATGTGCAAAAAAATTTATTCAAAGAAATACGCCCAAAGCCTTGTGATGGCATGTCTATAAGTATTGACTGACATCATGGCTGTCATTAGATAGCTCTCAACCAATAGAATATTATGGACCTGACCCAATTGGCACACAAGGTCAATAGTTATAAGCAAAAAAACTAATTAAATAATCTGATGCTTCAGCATATATTTAAATGAAAATTCAATGAAGGATCTCTTGGTATTATCTGGTAAATACTACTATGAGATTGGCCCCTTTTGCCTCTCATAAGTTGATATGCACTCTTTTTTGAAAGGTCCAAGTGCCCAACAGGGATGACACCAAGAAGCAGTATTTTAGATGCTGACTCACTTTATGAAAACTTTGTTAGGTTGAGTAACTGCCAGATGACTAGCCTACTATTAATTTATTTCAATTAACAGTTTTTGACTTATAACCCTTGACCTAACTGCACTGAATGTGTTGAGCCCATGGACATATTTTATCTTTTCAGTCAAGCGTTCTATCTAATGGCACTCATGACAGGACTGGACACTTCTTCACAAGCTCTTTTAGAACTGAATAGAATTATAGAGTATCTTCTTACTTGATAGATGACATTCAAGACTTGAAGACACATAACAGTCATGAATTAAAGTATACATAATCTATTCAATATTTTATTTGCAAAACATGACTAAATACAACCAGCTGAAAAACAGATGTTCTCACCTGAAAAGGGGATAGAATGGTAAAGAGATGGTTGATCACATGGAACTTGCTGACAGTGGCTGACAGGACGGATTTTGAGAAAGATGCAAGGGATGTGTTTATAGATGTAGATGAGGAAGATGGAATGTTAGCCAGATTCCCACTCTCATCCTCCAAGAGGCAAAAGTGCAGTATATAACCAAGAGTACAAAGATCTTGAAAGTTTTCCCTTTCTCTGTCAAAAAGCAAAAAAATGTAAACATTTATTATTATTAGTTCATCTGGTAATAGTGCTTTCCAAGACTCAAAACTGAGGATTTCAGGATAAGGTAAGCTAATGTCGCAAAAACATAAATTCTAGTTTTTTAGCTAAATTCTCAAAAAAGATCCTGAACATGAGCAATCCAACCCTTACATAGTCCTGCACAAAATTCATTGATGAAGTCACCAAAGCTTTTCAACACATTGGTAAAAAACACCATGTAACAGTCTGATGTCAAAACAAGATAGAGATCAGAAGCAGGAATGCCATAATGAAACCTGTTTCAGAGATGTCAACTACACATCTTACATATTGTATGACCAGTCAGAAAAAATCTCCAAATAGAGGGTAAGAAAAATGATCCTGTATTTAAAAAATTGAGACACTTTTGTTGATAGTGACTCAGAGGGATATGGTTTGAGGAGTCACCCTTGAAGATGGGTAATTTCATTTCAGATGAGTAAAAAGATGAAAAGATGAAAAAAAAGAAAAACCCAACCAAATCATTTTAAACCTATATACTGTTCTCGATGGAGCTACTCTCATGAGATATGCACTATAATATGATCGAAGCACTGGATGCTTAGTACTGGGTGAGTACTTACAAAACTACATACTGATGCTATGCAATAACTTTTCAAATATGAAATATCAAAAATTGCAGTGGATAAGCAATCTGTGCATTGCTCACACCAGGTACTTCAAAATGGCAAGCTCAAGCATTGCTGAGTGAAGACAGCAGGCAGTCCTGATGAGGAAATTGATTTTCAATCAAATCCCCTTATCAAGTGTTAATACAAGTTAATTGCATTTATTAAATTAAATGATGCCAGTTTATTTGACCATGTCCACTTCACTGAATCCTGTGTTGTTCTCTGAAAATGCATGATAAGCAATATGATGAAAATTGCAAAAATGGAGAGTTTAGCTTGAGGCCTACAGAAAAAAATTAAAATAAATGATTATAGATGCAATCAAACACAAAGCAACTGTAATATTAATTGATGAGAGTAATTAAAAACCTATTTCTCCACTGAGACCATGTGCCACCAGCACCTAGTAATGTTGAACCTTACCACACCAGCCTACCTGACAAGGAGGAGTAAGGAGCAGCATGGATGTTGTTCACTGTTGTTTTCAATACTTTAACTTAAAAAAAATATTTGCAGTTGGGTGAAATTTCTTTAAAACTAGGCAAAAATCTACCTGAGATGCTTGGACAGAAAAGCATGACATTCAAACAGTATCAGATGGAGAGATTGTAAAAATTAAAAGGTTGCCTTTTTTGAAACACTGCACAGGGTATAACAAAAGTCTATACTAATTGATAATTGGAATCATTTAAGTTTATTTCATTAAATGTTCAAATTGGAGAAATTATTCACAAGCTTCTCTCTGGCTTCTACCATCAATGTGTAACAAACCCAAAGCCACTTTTTCTAGGGGTGTGTAGTCACCCATAGTCTTTAATAACAATCACATGGTAAAAGTAAAACTAAACAGCTTCAATTACCTATGAGTATGGACTTGTGTTACATCCTGTATATATTCCCCCAGAACTAAGAATGTGTAGGTTTTTTTAAAATGTACATTGTTTCACTACCCATGATTGTAGGATGAGGGTGACATGAGAGACATAAGGCACATAACACAAGAGGCATGAACCATTTTGAAATAAGTGAAGAGCATTTGCTGGTCATGCGTACTACTGTGCAGAAGGTATTCAACCTAATAGGAAACACTGTCAACCCTTGCTTGAAACTTTTTTAAGCAGGAGGTGACAAAACTCCATTCTCTGCTGCTTTTGTTCATCAGTGAGGAAATGGGGGATCCATGAAGAACAGACCTTCCTGAGTCCTAATTTTTCATGAAATATTGTTATTGCTAATCCCCAGGAACCCATCTTTCAACAAATGCATCATTTGCTGTTCAGCTTCAATCTTGCAAATCACCTTCAACAGACAAATGTTACTCATCTTGAAGTTCATGCTCTAAGAAGTCACAGTCATGAATACATGCAACTAGCCTTCAGTGTTCATAAGGAAAAAGGTGATATCCCTTACTCCAGCAAACATCTCAGCATGAGACTATGAAGGGCACATTCTCTTGGAAACAGCATTGCACTGAATGATAACCTACAAGTCTCTCCACCTAAGGGAAGGCACTTGGGGCACTGCAGGTTCAAACAAGCAACTACTCCTCGTCCTACTGTCTGCCATAATGCTGATCAATCAGAAAAAAAAAATTGAATACCCTCTTTCAGTGATGCTGAGAAACAACTGACACTTTCAAGCATACTATTTATGAAACATTTGTGGTGACCCTTGTGTATTATTGTCAAAATGTATTTTGAATGACATTCTTAACCCCTGCAGGCCTGAATTATTTCTGATGATTAAACATTTTAAAAATTATATAGCATTGGTACCTTTATAATATGGCATTGTGATGTGAAAAAGAGTCATTTAAAGGGTTTTCCAAAGTTTTATATCTAATAGTAAAGGAGGTATTGAATGTACATGCAGATATACAAATGGTTTGCCATTTAAATAATAAATAAATAAATGTATGTATGATACATGGGTATTTACACCGGGTCTATAAGGATTAAGTCCCTTTCAGTAAAAAACTTATTCCTTTGGTTCTTCTATTGGAAAGTTGTTGATTGGTTTTGGTACCACTCAGGATGAGCAATCAAAGCTATGACTTGGAAAACCTTGAAATATATTATATAGTGTTGGTATCAATATAATGATTCATTGGTTATGCTGATTACTTGGTCTATTTGTAGTCAGTGGCAATTGACAAAATGCAGGTTGGCACCTATAACAGCAAGATGAGACCTTGTAAATATTAAGGGTTGTTGAGTGACTATAAATACATGATGAAGAATTCACAGTCATTAATGTTCTGCTGCTATTAAAACTCCTGCCTCAGAAGATCCTGATTTCCCAAATGCACCAAAAATTTAGCTAATCAATCAGATTTAGTGAGGGTGCAAATAAATCCTTAAAAAAAGAAAGTGAAAGAATGTTACCTGCATAGAGGTTCCACAACATCTTCTAATGATTCCAGATTTAGGCACAATTGATTTGTCACAAGCAATATCACATGAGTCATGGATTGGTTCAGGTATGGGAGACATGATGTTAGGAGTGTCCTCCAATGTTTCCTCCAGCTCTTCTTTCCCTGTATTGCAAAAATTTAATAAAAATAAGGCTTTCAAAAGGATTTCCTTGATAATTTGTCACCTCAGTTCAACAAAGTTCTATGCGACAATGTTCCTAACTTGAGAAATAGAGGGTCAAACTTCAGAGTATTCTGCAGGTTGTATATGACATTATTTGATGAAGTTAATGTCTGTAGTAGACATGGTACTTTGTGAAGACTTGCAATGTAATACTTAAATGCCACAATACATTTCAGTTCCTGAACATTCTATCAGGTCGTAAGTGAGATAGAACCATTGAGCCTCCTTCATAGGTACTTCCTCTTGGAAGGCCTATGATAAAGAGTTCTATGCGACTCTAACAAGATCTCCCAATTATTCTCTGACAAAAATTAGTTCGAAATTCAGCCTCCTAGCATGCGCTCAAGAAACAGAAATACAGATGATCAATACATGAATGTTTTATTTCAATATTCAGCCTTAGTCATAGTACATCATCTGACACTATCAGGTTTGCATTCTATTCAACAAGTCATTGTAATTCATCTTGTCCACTTTAGGTATCTAGTCATACTTTTGAGATCCAGTTTCTTCCATATGCTGAGACTCCCCCCACAAAATACTATAGGGTGCCCAATAGAAAACCAAAGGATTTATTTTTTTATTAAGGATTTATTCAAGATTATTCACAAAGGATTTACCCATGATGGAGCCATGGGTATTAATGAATCCAATCTGAAATATAAATATATATTTTATTATTTACATTCATTTATGAAAACAACAAATCGCAATCATGCAGCATAAACATAGAGGTATACTCGTCGATAGAAAACATAATTTCGTTGTTAAAGGTGTGCTTATCGCAATCCTTTGGTTTTCTACATGAATTTTTGGCCAGTTGTTCAGGGAGATGTGCACCTTCCCTCATCTTTGGTATATTGCAGATGTTGACCTTGTGAAAGACATCATCAATATGAGATATAAACTTAACTTCAAATGGCATGAAAAACGAGTGAATCATAACTGACAAATAACAAAATGAAATAACTTCAAATTTGAGATTTTTGGCAGTGACTTTCCATCTTTTGAGTCCGTTTGACTCATCTTGATTATGCTTATGCAATTCCTCCTATTCACAGTAAGAACATGGGAAAAAGAGACAGAAGAACAGAGCTCAGAGATTCTGCTGTGATGTTAATGTCATGTTAAAGTGAGGAAAATTGTATGTATTGTTAGATAAGTTCACCTTTTACATAATTAGAGAAAAATGTCATTTTCTATGAAAGGAACAAGGTTCTATGAGCACTAAACCAAATATACTTTTTTCTGAATTTTTTTGCAGATAAAACCACTTTACCTTTCACCCTTCAATTGAAACACACACTTGAAATAAAGCCTCTGCCTGTGCCACCAACTTCCTTGAACATCGAGTTAGATTTTAGGCAAAATCTGATCGGATGGTGCTAGTTGTACAAGATATTTGACTGGCTGATGGCAATAGGGGACCACGTACCCTAGATAATAAACCAATCAAAAGTCTCCAGAGTTTTGTCTTTACCTATTGTCCAGGAACTGTAGATAGAACCTTGTTGAACTGAATGTTTGAGATCCAGGTGGATAGAACCTTGAAGAATCATTAATTCTAGCCTTTCTTGAGGGAATTCACACAAAATCAATATATCTCCTGAATCTACTCTCCATGCGGGTTACTTGGATGTCATCTCATTTTTCAAGAAAATGTCAGATAGAACCTTATTGAACTGAGGTGACAATTTAATGAATATTGGCTATTCTATGTCAGCGTCAAGGAGGTTTGATCATAATTGTTTTAATTTTAAGCAGCCAGACCCCAAAAGAATTAGCAGAATAAATACTGTTATGTCTTAGTCTCCAATGGTTCAGAAAATATGAATTTTTAAAGTTTTGGTTTCTCGGTGCTTGTGGCAATTTTTGGGCATTTTCAAAAATCTAGAACTAATAGAGCTATAAATGTTTTGTGAGGGCTTATGTGACAGATTAGAAATACAGGGTGATTCTTTCGTTTTAGTACCCTGCCTGAGTTATTCACGTTTTTTAGGGTACTAACACGAAAGAATCACCCTGTAGCATGATGTCAATATCACAATAGAAGTAAGACATTTAAAAGAATTTAATTCTAAAATTCGTCAGAAGTTGGTCTTTTGGATTATGTTGTATGACCCCTCAATCTTTTGTGGGGTTCAGTGGAATACAACCAAGTGGCAATGCAAAGCAGTGCTTTTCATTTGTACTAAACCAGAGAATTTCTTGATCTTAGCCACTAAGACATGCCATAAAGCTGGAAGCTGACTATCAGAACCCATTGTTCATCTGCATGAAAACAATTGGGAGATACACACCTCTAAACATCAGGGATGCCAGATGAATGCCAGGTACCACCGAACTTTTGAAAAGTGGACACCCATTAAAATTGAGTTTCCAAAAAGTAAATAGGAAAGCACAAGGTCAAACAGAAATAACAGCGCTTCCTTAGAGTGGAAGTTGAGAGGTTATGAATTTGTGTGAGATTGGAAGAGAGAGCTGACTGCTTTAATATATTGACTGCAAGTATTTTCTCCTCTGAGATAGGAGACTAATTGTAGTTGAGCAAACTCTGGTCTTTTACTCAACTCAGCTCCTGTAATGTCCTGCATGCAGAGAAGGGTGGGGTGGGGACTCTAGCCCCTCCCAGTGACCAGCATTAAGTGATAGGCTGATAGGCAACTGTTATTGCTGTGGCACTGATATTCTTGTTAATCAACTTCCCCCCTTTCCCCTCCCCTCCATTCATCCTTCATGCACAATAGGCATAACATGGGTTTGGTACTTATTATCTTAGAAATTAAGCACTGCACCATGTGACCATGAAAAAGAATGACCAACTTACTCTTTGCAAGGCATATAATAGGGCTGAGATGAAAATGGGCTGTGCGTGGATTGGATGAAGGGGGAGATACTGAGAGGATGAAGTTGAAGGGAAAAAGGTAATGTGAGGTGAAACATTGCTGAGCGGCTTGACATGAGCATCATCCATGCCAAAGTGAGGATGGTTTTGCAGGAAATCTTCCAGCATCATCAGAGACAAGATTGACCTGAAAGGGGTATGGATGTGAAATTCATTCCAAATATACCACTCTTTTAATATACAAAGTAGGGAAAAAGCACAAGTACTTAATTCCAAATGTGGTCCAAGAGCAAAGTGAAAATCTCATTCAACTGTAATCAGCTACTTTGTTTCCAAATCCATAATATTTTTACTTCCATTCCTATGCTATACACTATATATGCTATTTTTATTCTAGTGATATCCATGGAAACTGATCCCAGGACAATATATTCAATGCCAACAAATTTCTAAGCTTCTAGGCACAAGATGATTGTAAAGTAACTCCTTATTTTCAAGTGGTGATAACATCTGTTTAAAAAATATGGATAACATTTTTTTTTATGCCATTCAAAAGATGATTTTATGTAATTAAAGTTCAACATGACCTCCTGCATTTTCCACACATCAACAGAGCACAAAAGAAACTCCTGTGGTACATTATTGAACACTTCATATATCTTTCCTTCCAGTAGTTCCAAATCACCTGGGTTTGTTTTATAATACTTTCACTTTGGCCCATCCCCCCCCCAGAAAAAGTCACAAGGGTTAAATCTTGGCTTCTGGCAGGCCACTTTGTTGGTCCTCACCTGCCAATCCACCAGTTAGGAAAATGATCATCAAACCAGTTGCACATATCATGCTTAATGTGGAGGGGTCACATCTTGCATGAAATGCAAGATATAAGCATTATCCCACTGAGATATCACAGGAAACACAAATGTTTCCAACATTTCCAGGTATCTCACTGAATTCAAAGCTCCAAAGAAAGTAATACTCAACAAGCTGAGCTGAAGACATTCCACACCATAATGTAACTTTGTGATGACCTTGGCTGCTCTCAACTGTCATACTGGGATTAGTAGCAGCCCAGTAATGACTGTTATGCCTGTTAACAAATTTGCTCAGATGAAAAACTGCTTCATTTGACCAAACAACATTTTGTATGAGATCAGGTTAATCCTCCAACCACCCCAGCATGATTTCAGTTGACTCCATCCTTTGGTCACAGTCCTCAGGAAGTAACTCCTACGTGTAATGCAGTTTCCATGGTTTCCAACTCAGTTCCTTCCTCAACTTTGATTGAACAGTATGATATGTGAGGCCAGTTTTCATGAGCAACTTGTCAAATGGATCCCTTTGGACTTTGTGCAAACTTCTGCACCAGCACAGCATTTTCCAGAGTTCACGATGCTGACAGTCTTCCACCTTGCATCACATCTTTAAGTGAATTGATGGTAATCAACTTGCAGTAGTTTTTCATTTTCTTAGGATCAAGAGTTGCATGCCTTCTTCATTCCTCCATCTCTGAACCTCCACCACAGATCTTCAAACCTTATATCTCACCCTCAATTTCAGTTGTTACTGATAGTCTACCTCTGCACTATGTTTGGTCAACAATGGAAACTATTTTATTTAATCTGAAAAAGCAAATTTAATGGCATAAAATTATCAATCAGATGACATTAAATTTAATTTTCTATCTACATTTGAACAAAAGTATCACCGTTTGAAAATAAGGAGTTGCTTTACAATCACCCTGTAGATATGTGCCACAAGGATGAGGATGTTTCTGATGAATAGTAAACTGTATCACCAGCTGTTTACATCAATGGCATACCATGGAAACATCCAGCATAATAATAAATGAAGAGTCCTTTCCATGAACTGATGGGTCAGGATCAATGACTTTAACCTCCATTTCTCCACTTCCACTCAAACCATTTTCATGAAACTTCTTTCTTGTGCTGGTAGAGGATTGAATGGAATGCCTTCATACATTACAGCCAGACCACATCAGACTTCAATTCCATTGAAACTAATCCTTTGAGCTGGCTTTTTCTTGCGGATAGTATTGATGAGCTTTCCTCAAATTAATAATCAATGTATCAGTTGATTTGCTCATCATTTATTTAGATTTAGAAGTCTAGTCACTCCAAAGGGGTGCTAGTTTGATTCTATTTTAAATTTCCAATTTCTTTTGAATAATTGCTCATATCATCATTTAGTGGAAAGACTTTGGATGGAATTTCCTATGTATGCTAGGAACATATCAATACATGCACAGTGAAATACAGCAAGTGAGAGCAAAGATATAGAACTCATGATTTTTTTTTTTCATACTCAAACTTCCAGGTGAGTTTATTGAGACTTCTGATGCAAGATTCCAACATTTCCAAAAAGATTCCAAGGTATTGGCAAACCCAGGTCTGCTTTCATGATATTCAGCTGAACCACATGCCACAATTTTTCATGGAAATATTCAAATTCTGTTAGATATAGCAATGTAACCTCACTCTTCCCTTTAATACTTAAACTTAATCCTGCTTTAGATAAAAATGTGCTGAAATATTTTAGAATTGCTTCCTGAACATAGATACAGAAAATGATCATTCCTGGCCTTTGTACAGCCTAGACATTCTTGTACATGGTAATATCTCTTGTGGCATGCCTCTTAACCCTTTCATTCACAATCAAAAATTTAAATGGCAAAACTGGCAGCAAAATTCAGCCACATTTGACAAAAGCATTTATTTGTGGTTTCAATTCTTAGTTTGGTTGTACAAAAAATTACTTAATACAATTTGGCATACACCTTGGAGATATGCTGTATTATCATTTGGCTCAGGAAATTTGAAATTTGCAATCTTTGATTACCAGTGAAATGAAGATTTTTAGCCAATATGTCCTTGTTGGTCTATATGAACTTGTTAGGAGAGCCATTAGCTGATCAAACAGTGTCACTACTGTCACTGTCACTTTCATTGCAGCTCTCATCTCTACTTTCTTCAACATATTCATCATAAGCACAGATGTCTAAAGTGCTGCTTTACATGTCTCATCTGTTTTATTTTGTCCTTGGTCCATCTTGCTCTGCCTTCCCCAGTAGATTCATTATTGGTGCTGAAGCAGCTGTTAACAGCTTTATTTCACAGGGGATTGATAGGCTACATAGTTCTCCACAAAATCAGATTTCCTGGCTGACCAGTTGACCCAATTACACTGGAAATTTTATTACTAACTCTGCCTTAGTGGGCAAGATGAAAAGATGCTGAGAGGATTAAAGCCAGATGGTAAAGTGAAAAAAAAGCAAACAGCATTGAAAAAGAATCTGCAGAGAAGCAAGTAATCAAATCACTTATAATGACTTACAGCAAAGCTGCCTGTCCCATCTGGAGGGAGTAGAGGGTAAGAGGGTAAGAGCAAAAAAACAAACAAACCCTCTCCCACTTTTAAGCATATCTCAGCTGTTACTAATTCTATTTTCATTAAACATGCACATGGTATCAGCCAATGTTTTCAAGAGACTGTGAAATTGTTGCCTGTTGAAGAAAGGCAATAAGCAAATATTCACCAAGTTGTTGGATATTGAAAATGCACAAGATCTCATGGCTGTAGTCAAGTGGATGAAATGCCTTCATATTACAGTGGCATATCCACACAATTTCCAATTTTTTTTAATTGTTGCTCATAGCCATCTCTTGATGAATGAATTTGCATGAAATTTTGAAAGAGTGATGAGATAAACTTTCATTTTACATAAATGTAAAATGAAAGTCTCATTTAAATAAATAGCTCCAGTAGAGGCAGATAATTAAAGATTAAAAGCCAGAGATAAAAAAGATTAAAAAGAAAGCCAGAGAAAAGATTAAAAGTAGAGGAGCTTTTCTGCCATACCCTGTACAGAGTGACCATCCTGAAGAGGACTGGATTCACTGCAGTGCTTGCATTGACTGGAGGCATGAGGCATGGTCCAATAAGAAAGCAGCACCATTGCAACTACTGCAAGTGTTCACAGGTGGTGACAGTTCTAAGTTGTCCCATTCCCTATTTCATCTTACCCCTCAAGGTGGCACAATGAAACAAAGTTGAGGGTTCTTTCTTTTTTTTTTTTTAACCCATAAGCAAAAATTCTGGTGGTCTGACAAAAATGAACTGAGTGGAATGCATGTCCTCCCAATCAAGGTTTCTACATATGCTTTTCTCTCACAATTATCTTCATTAAGTTGTGAATTATATAGGGAGACCCATAAGTCATGTATGGTTGCAATGAAAGTAATGAAAAGTGTATGCTGCCATTTATAATTCAAGACTGATTGTCTGGGGACAGTTGGTGCAGTAAATACTAAAAAACTTGACCTTGATATACTGCAGAGCACACAGCACTGCTGTGCAAAGTAACAATACAATTACAACACCTTGTCTTTCTTTCACTGCCTCCCATAACTGTATGGGACTTAAAGGCCCCCCCACAGATTATATCAATACTAGGTCCAACTAGCTTCATTCTCAATTACATTTTTAATTGCATGTGAAGTCCAGACTGCTGTTGTGCAAGCAGAAAGAGCAGCACAGATTCTGGGGCCCATCAACTTCCCACAATGGGGATGAAGGAAAAAAAATGCACAAAGATGGGCACTTGATTAGTTAGAATTATTTTCTTAAAAAGAACTTTCATTATTCAAGTTCTTGTAGTAAGAGCAAATTTCTCACCGTAAAAAATTAATATGGAGAGCTTCACAGAAGGTGTCTCTTTCTGTAGAATCACCTTCATTGAAGTGGATGATACTTGAGACAAATGGTTCATCAAAGTCTTCCATGACTGATAGGCTCAATATATGAAGAAGAGTCTCACAAACATTGCATTTTGTCAACAAATAATCAATGCTCCTGCAACGTTCACCAACTACAGAGACAAGGTGAGTGAAGATGTAGGCAAGAACTTCCATGCTCAATATCTTCATTTCTCTATTCGCTATAATGTCTTCTTTCATGATTGACTGTCCATTGCCC
The DNA here is from genome assembly GCA_905338385.1 of Darwinula stevensoni. Taxonomy (NCBI): domain Eukaryota; kingdom Metazoa; phylum Arthropoda; class Ostracoda; order Podocopida; family Darwinulidae; genus Darwinula; species Darwinula stevensoni. The sequence continues at coordinate 72,012 of CAJPEV010000082.1, forward strand.
TGGTTCAATAGATAGCTTCTCAAGTACCACAGACAAAGCTTCACTATGATATCAAGGTATGAAAATCCTCCAAAGGATCCTTCTGATAGTGCAGAGTCAAACGATTCTCCAAGCAAACCATGTTCATGGTATGACAAAGCGTGCATAAGATGATTTGAGGGTCTGGAAGACATCAGCTGCACAGTCACATCAGGAGGATTTAGCTTGAGCAGTGTTCGTAACATTTGCACTGCATAAATACAACCTGATAAATCAGCAGCATATAGGTAGAGGCAAATGTGTGAATGTAGAGGTGAGAGCACCTCTTTTACATCATTTGATGACATGTAAGGTTCCAAAGGAACTTGGCTCAAGATCTCTTCCACAATGGACTCCACTATCTCTTTTGGGGTTACAAGTGATGCTTGACAAGAGGATTTCACAAAGGTCACACAGTTTGCACCAAGCCGTCCAAAACTTTGACCCACCACTTCACTCTCATCTGATTGTTTGCTTTTGTGCTGCCCCTCACTATCACCATTACCTTGTCTAAGACTGTCAGAAACACCATGATCATCTGCTGTTCCTATATGAGGAGCTTCTCGATTCAAGAGTTCCAAATATCGTTCAAAGAGTCCTGATGGACAGATGTAATGCGATGGTCGCTCAGCTTCATTCCAAAAAGACTGCTGTTTATCTTGCTTCCATAATGGAGGATATACAATATGGGGTATAACTGTTCCTCTTTTGCACTGAACTGCATAACCATGAGCCTCAGGATAGATTACTGTTTCTTTCATGATCACCCTGAGAGTTGAAGGAGACAGAAGCATGAGGAGAAGAGGATCAAGGATGTCACTCAAATGACCATCTGCAAAACATCTCCAGAGCCAAGCTTCAGCAATGGTAGACAATGATGCATTTTGGACACCCAAGCTCTCCAATAGCAGAAGGGTACACCTGCACAACACAAATGGAATGCATTCTGATTGACACCATAAAAGTAAAATCCAGAGATATTTCACAAATAAATGCATAAGAATAGCAGTGCAGGATAACTAGCAGCAAGAACAGCAGAACATACTTCAGTTGACAAAGATTTCTGTCATCTTAAGGACTGATATCTTTTGCTCAAACTTGAGTATCACTTACTTTGCATGCTGCATCCCTTTGCCAGCCAAACAGCATAAACTTTCATACATATTCTTCAGCTTTCACCATATCAGAGCATGGTTCTGTGAAATCCCTCCCCAAAAATGCATACCTACAGCATCTCATGCATGGCTTCTTAAAGGTCCACAATTATGAACAAATATACTATAATGCTCCTAATTAAATCAATATTTAAATGTCCATCTTCTCCTTCTTTCTGGCTTTCTTTACAGTCAAGTAGGGCTATGTTATAGGTAATCAGTAATCTATTCTTCTGCAGTCTATAGTTCATGAATGAAGACTAAAAGGGGGAGAGGACAGCCAGAAAAATATAATACCTTGTGAAGCAGTTTTTCTGACTGTTCCCATAACCCAGGTCCTCCCACAGGTAGGGAAAATGCTCACTTCTATAATGAAAAACTCATCCAATTTGCACCCAAGTAAGAATGTGCAATTTTTCTTGCAACATTAATGCATTATTGTACAGTGCCCTGACAAAATAAAATGAGCACATTTGATAGTGAGCAAACTTAGTTTACTAATCTGTCATACAATTTCAATCCAAAGGACCACATCTTTTGCATGCAACCAAAGGACATCCTACCAGATACTAATATATCTGGTCCTTTGGATTGTAATTGTATCACAGATTAGTAATTTAAAGTTTGTTCATTATCTGGGGTGTTCACTTTATTCTGGAAGGGCACTCTATGATACACATCAAAGGCACAGAAATAAGCAAGAGAGTGTATCACATGTTACAACAGTCCCCCAAATGGGCTAATTTCAGGAACCATCATCTTCATAGAAAGGTGAGACATCTGGGTGTCATTGTAGTGAATGCACACAGATCTGGAGAATTTCAGGGGTTGTAATTAAAAGTTAAATCAACAGAAGCCCTTTCTTTTTTTTTTTACAAACTTAAATAATTGTTAATTGTTTAGAGGGTGGGTGAATAGAGCTTTTTCAGGATAATCTGGAGATACAGATAATAGAGGCCTGGGTAATAGGTGTTTATTGTCTTTGGCCTAACTTCAAAGTCCACATGTGTAGATGCACAGTGACAAGAAGTAAAACAAGGCAGTTAACTAGTTACTTCCAGATCTCTGGAACTACTGGATCATTACATGTGAGGCTTGAAAAACTAATGTTGGAAAAGATGGAAACATACCAAAGTAGGGACTAATGAGTTGGAAAGAACACATTGGTACAAACACATGCCATTGAGAATTTTACTGAAAAAAGATGCTTTCCAGTACTACTCCTATTGACACATAGCATCATGTGACAACACTCCAAAAAAAATGTGAGCAATTGAGAGGTAGCAAGCATAGTGCACCCTTCCATATTTCCTCTATTGCCCTGTTAAGACTCCTACTAGAGTACTGTATACTTCATGTATTATGTACTGAATCAAAGAAGATGGAGAGAGCTTTCAGAGATGGAATTCACTGTAATGATACATAAGTCTAAAACAGGGCTTCCCAACATTTTTCATGCGTGACCCCAAAAATCATGATCGTACCATTTAGGACCCCAAGCACAGTTCGACATGCTCACCCACCTATGTGCTAAAATAACATAGAAAAACATAACTTGGCATTTAGCTGCCGGTTCCCGACCCCAAAATGATCTTGGCACCCCCAAATGGGGTTGCAACCCCAGGGTTGGGAAGCCCTGGTCTAAAAGATGAAAGAGAAATGAAAGAGTTATATCCACATCAGAATTTGGGGAGCACTCAGTTTTTTTTAGAATAGGATAATACAGGGTGACAATTAATTCATGGACACATTTGACTTGTTAATAAATTGTTTTATTTGGATAGTACAAATTCAAGATACCAAAAGTTTAAAAGAACATAAAGTGGAAATATTGTTAGCATACACATTTCTTCAGTTTTTGAAAATTATGGTAACTTCTGCCTAAACATGTGTATTCATGGCAGTGAAAGAATAAATCGTCCATGACTTGCTGGAGAGTTTCATGAGAAATGAGGCTTATTTCATCTCTGATGTTATTTTTCAGTTCAGTCAACATTCATGATTTAGTCAGATAGACCTTGGACTTTAAGTAGCCTCACAAAAAAAAGTCTGGAGCAGTTAGATCAGGTGATCAGGAGGGTCATGGAATGTCTCCAAATCTCAAAACAACATGATTTGGAAATGTCTCCTGCAAAAGTTGTCTTGTTTCAATGCCTGTATGGCAAGTTGTGCCATCCTGTTGAAAGAAAACGTAATTGAAATCTGTGTTGTGGCGATATAATTCAGGAATGAAAAACTGTTGTTTCAAGACTTGGAGACATTCCATGGCCATCCTGATCACCTAATCTAACTGCTCCATACTTTTTTTGTGGGGCTACTTAAAGTCCAAGGTCTATCTGACTAAATCATGAACATTAACTGAACTGAAAAACAACATCAGACGAAATAAGCCTCATTTCTCATGAAACTCTTCAGCAAGCCATAGATGATTTCTTTTTTCACTGCAGTGAATGCATATGTTTGGGCAGAAGTTACCTGACATCAGCATTTTTTTTTTAATTGAAGAAATGTGTATGTCAACAATATTTCCACTTTATGTTCTTTCAAATGTTTGGTATCTTGAAATTGCACTATCCAAGTAAAATTAGTTATTGGCTAGTCAAATATGTCCATGAATTGTCACCCAGTATAATATGCCTAGAAAAAAAAACCTGGGAATGGCTATCAGCATAATATGATTGAAATTTGTCACTAGAATGAAATATGAAAGTCTACCTGTAAAACAGGAATGACGGCTCCATTTCCCACAAAAAATGAAAGTTCTCAAGAGCCTTGTTCCCTCTGCTGGCATTCATGTCACAGTGAATCAGGTGACAAAGGCTGTCCTCAATTTGGCTCTTTTGGCTCTCACTGACTGTTCCATACAACCTTTCAAGAGCCTTCACTCCCTCAGCATTCCAGCTATCTTCCCAAATATGGCCCACTACAACCTAGAGAGATACCATCAAGCAATATGTCACATCAACCACATCTTATGGTCATATTTCTCAGGAGCATAAGGTAACATATCAATTTAATTATTTCCATAATTTAATTTCTCTCAGGGAATCTGAAGTTTCAGATCCCACAGGGGACAAGAAATATCATGAGATGCTATAAATGAGCTTTATCTGCTCATTCTCGCTCTCACTAAAGGCTGAATGACTTAAGCCTCCCTGTATTGATTAAAAGTAGGAATCTGAATCTATCACTTGAAGAATCTCATCAAGGCCACATTATTTTTTTTCCTTCCATGAATTGGCCACCAATTTCAAATGTTGAGCACAAAGATTGACTAGATGAGCTTTAGTTGACATGATTGTATTCACACAATGATGCCCTGTCATTAAGAATTGTTCACCTTCTATAAGATTCTTTAGAGGGAATCATAGACAAGTAAAATTTTAAATATGTGATGTTAATGGTTAATTGAATATCCCACTATTAGTAAAACACTTGTTTCTTAATTAGCAGTCAAAAGGGACTTAATAGCAAGATGCCTTGATTGTAACTGAATAATTCATGACTCTATTATTGGATTCTTTGTTATTTGTGATAATCTTGTCTCAGTCTACCATAGTCTTAGCCACATCATCATCAGGATGCATAATATAAAGAAGCACTTGGAAAACATCACTTCTTCTCATGTTATACACCATATAAAGAAAGTGCTATTCATGGCTGAAAATTCAATGACAGAATACTGTTTGGAAGAAAGTGACATACACAAGCATGGAGCTATGGAAACATTGATGAAGAAATCTCAGATGATTACAGATAATTAGTTTAACTACATAGGCATGAAGAATGTGGATCAAAATACTTTTGAACATATGGATGCATTGAATTGTGGGTGTACTCAAAGGTAGGGAAGTGGCCATAATCACTTCTTTCCTCTTGTCACTATCCCTTGTTACAGGGATAGAAAATCAAACATCATGGGAGAGCTATTTCCTTTTAGTCAGCAAGAAAAGGTATGGAGCAGGAATCTTGACTACATTAAATATCAAAGCTAGTTTGGAGAATCACACAAGGGTCACAGATTATTTTTTTACCTGTCAACTTTGAAAAGTATGCAATTAAACTTTTTTTTTCATTACCTTTATTATTGGTCATGCATTAGTTTTTACTTTTACACTTTTCTAATACTGCATGCGACCTGTTTGTTTTGATTTCTTCCTCATGTTTAGGATGCAATAAGGGGGAAGGGGGCATTTTCCCTCCCCCATCTCAGCATCATCAATAGGCATACATAAAAGGTCATTCCACCATGTGTCTGACATCCTGTAGGAAGCATATTGTGAATTTGCTTTAAATTTTATGTTAAGATTTGTTTTATCAATTAAATAAAAGAAATAGCACCTAAAACTTTGGCATTCAGACTGAGGTCACAAAGTATTGATCTGAGCATGCTTTTCAATCTAAGTGAATGTATTGTACTTCATTCCAAAGTATTTTAAAAGACCCTTCTATATCATGCCTCATCTTTTCATGTTGCCATAAAATGTGCACAACTAAGTCTGAATAATTTCCAAGATTTTTGACCTTGAATAATGTTATAAAAACACTTTTTTCAATTTGAAGGCTAAGCCCTTTCACTCACAGTGAAAGAATTACAAGACACAATAATGTAACAGTACTTCAAATGCCATTTGGAGCCGCTGAAAACCATTTCATGGAGTTGTTCAATATGCAATTGTGGGTAAAGAGATAATTCATCCAGAAACAGTCTGCCATTTTTCAGGGTAACAGGGAACTGATAGCCCTGAGTAGCAGCAACATGGCTTCCAATATTGATCTGGGAACCATGGTGAAGGTTCAATCTTCCATGTATTTTGGGAATATAGATACTCAATAAACATTACTTTATTTTCTCACTAGTCATACTGGAAATATGGACACTGAGAATGTGCTCAGAATCACTCTGTAAACAAATAAATTTTTCATTTGAGCCTCTTTGCAACTGTGTATTTCATGATATAGTGAATAGTGATTGCAGTAGACTTTATGCCTTGGGTGCACTCTTTTCAGATTGAATTGAAACCTCACCTGCCATTAGAGCAATTCTATTTATTTCATAATTGTAGTAGTGATATATTGGGGACAGTGGATAAATATTAACCCTTTCACTGCTGAGTAAATAATGTAAGTAGCATGCAACCTAAACTTGTGTACTGCCATTAGACCTATCATATGCTATGAATTTGTGGGCTTGAAGAGAAAGTTATCAAAACATCAACAGGAACTTTTGTGTACTGCATTATGGCAAAACACAGCCTTCCTGTGTGCCACCATAGCAAGTAAAATCTGTATAAAACATGAAGTATGCTGTATGTCATTATAGCATTGAAAGGGTTTATAGAATTCTTCACAGCTGTCTGACTTGACACTGGTGGAGCCCTGTATGGTTTTGCAGATAAAAATATTCCTGGCTTTTGACAAGGGCTGGTATGGATTTGGCCAATCTTGATGCCATATCTAGCATGACAAGCATTAAAGTATCAGTGTGTTCTTTCTTGCCATTTACCCTGGGACAAAATGGGTCAAAATATGATAATTCCAGAATGTGAAAGGATGGTATTTCTTATTGAAATTTTTACTAGCTATGATAAAGAAAATCCTGGTTTAATAAAGCAAAATTTAGGCGGATTTAGGAGGTGAAAAAGGTACCTAAGATACAAGGTGCAGTCAGAAAGTCCATACCATCGAGCCATATCTCATTTACAGTCAGGAGTTCTGAATAGAAACTGTGGTCACTTCCTAACATAATTGCCTGCTTTACCTACACACAGTTTCCACCTTCCTTGCCAGTCACTGAAGAACTTGGAAAATGCTTCCTCAGGTGTATGTTCAAACCACTGGTAAACTGCAGTACCACAGGCTTGTTGGGAGTCATACATCTTACTCTGTAATGAATCCTCGAGTTCTGAGGACACCCAAAAGTTGTTGGGTGCCAGGTCCAGAGGGGTACAGGGGATGGGGCAAGGCCTCAATACTACTTTCTAAAAAAATCTCCCTTACAACACCTGCCTTGTGTGGTGGTGCATTGTCCAGGTGAAAAATGAACCAGTCATTGGCCTTCAACGGATGCAAATTTTTTTTACTGCTGGCAAAAGCTCAGTTTGTAACACATTTGTAGTAGCTTCCATTATTGGTTGCACCTTTAGGAACTATGTGAAGTAGAACTAAACCCTGTTTGTCCAGAAAAATAGCATAAAGAACTTTCTCATTGGAAGGGGCCTGACAGATCACACACATTTGATCACAGTTCTTTGTTCTTCCTCTGTGAACTCCATTGCTCAGGGACAGTAGGGGAAACTCTGTGTTGAAAAACCAATGCTGCACACAAACAACAATGCCAACAATGTTCACAATGTGCTGTCTGACTCACTAACTAATCATAATACCTTGTCCAACCCATAACTTATTCCAACTAATTTCAGAAATGTATGCTAGAAGCGTGCGGTATGGACTTTCTGACTGCACCTCATAGAAGCAAATGGATGATCACATGAACTTTGACTTTTCAAAGAAGATAAGGCATGAGGTGAGCATAAGAAATGAGAGCTCCATGCTCAGTCTTGCTAGGCAGTGGATGTATGGCCAAAAACCTACTACTACAGCTGGCATACTTTCCTCCTGGTCTTCCTCTAGCCTTATACCACAGTGTCCAGGTTTAATTGGTATCATAACAGCCTTTTCTGTTGCTTATGGCAGAGTTCCATCTGAACCTTGTCCTTGAGCCACTTCCTTCTTGGAAGTGGCCATATATCCTTGCATTGTCAGATGGATCACATTTTGCTATGATAGTAACCAAGACTCACAATGAGGAAACTGCTGAAAATGGGCAAAAGAGCACTTGTAGATGAGATTTTCTCTACAGTACAGAGTGGTTAAAAAAAAAAAAACAAACTGTTCACTTCAACATACTGTAAATCAGGCTGCAGTGCCTTCATTTGAGAAAGCTTTTAGGCACGCATGAAGCAACTCTTTTGCAGCAGATATAATTATATGTTATGACATCATGAGTTTCTTGTTTCATCAGGATGAAAATGGCTGCCTCCATTCAGAAAACTCCTGCAACAGTCTTCAGCTGCAGTTTGAGTTGGAGTAGCAACAGCTGTTGTTAATGAGAACACATTTTATACTCTGAATCAATATTTTACTGTGTTTCTTCCTTTTCCCACATTTTTCTTACTAAAATAAATAATTGCCTAACTATTTGCATGAAGACTTGGCAGTGATCAAGACCTTGTGAGTTTAAAAGGGATGGGAAGCCAGAAGAATGATAAATGAATTTTCTGGTAAAACAAAACCAGCCAAGAAGTGATCTTGAAGGCATCACTTGGAAAGTTAATGAGACAGGATCAGCAACTTGAAAAGAAGGTAGTGGAAGGCCCAGAACCAAAAGAACTGAAGAGAATGATGAAAAAGTTGAAATGCACTTACTGAGTCAGGAGGATCAACCTGGAAGCTGATTTTACCAGAAAATTCATTCATCATTCTTCTGCAAGGTCTTGGATTACTGCCAAGTCTTCATGCAAGTAGCTAGGCATTGCTTTGTTTTAGTAAGAAAAAAATATATGAAAAGGAAGAAATATGTCTTAAAACATTGATGCAAATCCTGTGTTCTTCTTAATAAAAGCTGTTGCTGCTCCAACTCAAACAACAGCCAGGGACTGTTGCAGTGTTGCAGCTATTTTCTGAATCGTGGCAGCTACTTTCATCCAGATGAAACAAAAAACTCATGATATCATAACATATAATTTTATGCCTGCTGCAAAAGACTTGCTTCATGTGTGCCTAAAAGCTAACTCAAATGAAGGCACTGCAGCCTGATTTACAGCATTTTGAAGTCAATAGTTTGGTTTTTGTGAGTCACCCTGTATATGCTGACTTGCTGAATAAGTTCTGCATCAGCCATCTCTTCTATGTTCTCATTCAAGTTATAACTGAATCCTGCTCCCATTGCAGGGACCTTTACAAAATGGAGTTTCCTAAACCCAAAGTAGAATTTAAATAATGAATACATGTGTACAATAGCTATCTTGCAGTAAAGGTCTCCCCAAGTGATGAAGCAGCATCTTCAATACCACCAAAAAAAAATATATTAAATTAACAAAAAGAGAGAGTGAAACTTCCCTCTTAATTTCACATGGAAAGCAAGAGCTTATTACCACTGAGCAGTACATGAACTAAAGGGTGTCCCAGAAACCCCACCCAGGTTTGGTACATTATTATGTCTTTATTTTTTTTCTAATGGAAATGGGTTTTGTATCATTCAGAATGCCTAGACCTTTCTTAACAACTGCAGTTAAACCTAATGGTTTGTGATTACTGGTTATGGGTTTTTTTTTTTAAAGAGGAGGTGTATGCTACAAAACCCCTAACATCCCTGACCTCATCAGTGCTATTCACTTAGTCTTAGTCTCTGTCCAAACTCGGGGTGGGGTTTCTGGGATGCAAGGGTTAAAAGCAGGGATTAAAGCAGGGATTCAATCTTTTGCCACTGAAATTGGTTCCCATTCTGATCATGACACACACATACAGCATCACCGGGGAAAGTCATCCACTGCTTTCTGGCACATGTCCAAGTTTATGGCATTCAGTTTGGTGGAAATGGCACTGATGAGGTCAGGGATGTTAGGGGTTTTGTAGCATACACCTTCTCTTTCAAAAAACCCCACAACCAGTATTCACAAACTGTCAGGTTTAACAGCAGTTGTTTAGAAAGGTCTAGGCTTTTGAATGATACAAAACTCATTTCCATCAGAAAAAAAGACATAATAATGTACAAAACTTGGGGCAGGGTTTCTGGGACACCCTGTATTGTATGTGGATGTTCAATGGTTGACGCATGTAGTGATGCTTGTGGATAGAACAATACATTAGCAATGAAGCCCATAAACTTCATTGCTTTTGAACAAAATATAAAAACGTTTGGTGGTTCTCCTAGCAGTACAATTATCACCAATTAAATAAAAAAGTGTGACACCATGCAGTTAGTCTGAAATGAATTTTCAGTCAGTTCTCTGCTACACAAGTGTGGTATAAATTAAATTCAAAAGAGTTTATGAGGGCACAAGGATTTCAATTTGGTTTACAAATACTTTTCAGAGTTCTATGAGCAGTGGTATTTTTTCAATTTCTGCACATGCAATTTGAAAAAATTTCAGCTGGACTTGGGACAAATAAGTGAAATTTCTTCAAGATTCACTGTTAACAATTAAATCAACTGATGGTATAGGGAAATGAAGCACTACGTATCATATCCAGTCAAAATGTCAAAAACACACGTCAACTGTCTGATTTTCGATAACCAGTCAAATTCCTGAATGTCAAAGGAATGAAATGTTGAAAGTCAAAATGTCGGAAGAGAGAAAAGTCAAAATGCACTTGGTCCAGAAAGAAAAGCAAACTAATTGGCAGTTAAAATGTGATAACCTCTGACATGCGGCATTCAAAACTGAACATTATGTGCCACTGCGTGTAAGTAATCACGCACTTCATAGTCGGAGTAGGAAGAAACAATTTGATGAATGCATTTTCCCTTGATTCTTCTTTTTTCTTCAGCTTTTGTGTGGGATACCCTGACAAAATTATTTCCATCTTTCATGCTTGAAAACATTCCTCTTTCTGCAATTTGCATTTGTGAGGAAGTGCGCTTGTTACTGATGTAATCAACTCTGCCAATGCTTACTGATGCAGACAGATGATAAGTTGACAAAACAGTCTTTACTGCCTGAAGGGAGCAGAAAAGAAAGAAGTAATCTCCTCTCCTTGATTATATCAGGACTCAAGGAACGGAAAAGAATAACCGGATTTTGACGTCTTGAGGATTCTATGTTTTTCCGCATTTTGACGCCTTCAGTATTATAACAATCAACATTATGCCCATTCACCATTGTCCATTCGACATTGTGTGGCATTTGACGTTTTTGCTAGTCGACATAAAATCTGACAACATTGTGGCTTTTGACATTATGTTATAGAACCCTGCATATTGATGGCATATGTTACTATTTGCTTTCAAATAGATTATCTGGAACCTCTTATCTCACAAAATACACAATTGCATACTGATAAAGTATCTAATCTTAAGGCAAGAAATACTGGTATTAAAGTGTATTATGTCAATTGATTTTGTCCAAATGTATAACATTGATTTTTTACATAAATGAAAAAATTTTTTGAGTGAAAGGGTTCAAGAACAGAGGCTTATACAGAGGCATGCCAAATTTCAGGAATGTGCTTTTCCAGAGTATTGAGTTATAGATGTTAAAGTGAAATCATGTTCAAATATAACATGCTCTAGCTGGCTGAAGGTATAAAAACAGGTTGAAATTAATATCAGTCATTATGCATATCACTTATTGCATTCTTCAAGCAGGTAGGGTAAAATACCATGTGATGGACTAGTCCCCAGTGATGGGCCACAGCACATAAAAATTCCAAAAGCTAAGCCTCCGTAGCATCCCTACCCATTATGACAAAGGCCGGCAGCATGCAAGCACATGCACACTTCAGAGGTGTTCATGCTACAAATGTCTCCTTTTTTTTTCCTGCACCATGGCCCATCACTGAGTACATGTTCTTAACAGGCCCATCATTGGGTGTTCTACCCTATTTCAGCAGAAGCTTCAAATGCTGTATTTAAATGAAACATCTACAACAATGCTATGATGTTCTATTCAAAATCAAGCAATAATTTTTAAACTTACATGGCTGTATGAATTGATTGGCAGAGCAGAGAACATGAATTACATGTGACTGCATGCCTGGCAAGCAATTCAAAGTTTTAATTTAAAAATGCAATTCAAAAGACATGGGTATGCTTCTCTGATGGCAACAGCAAACAATTATGCAAAATGGAGAAGCCTCCTCAAGAGCCCCAAAATAAGGGAAATACATTCATGTGACTCTAATAGTTTTTGAGATATTGAAACATTTGTACTTAGGGATCTATGAAAAAGCATGTCTAGGTCAAAACTTTATAATCTTTATTAGTGAGACTGCATAACTGTGAGACACAAGTTCTTTATTCAAAGGGACAAACCTCCATGCCAAATTCCAGGAAAATCCATAAGATGTCTCCTTGGAATTTATTTACATTCTGGAAAATTGAGATGGAATGATTCTTAGAGATTGTGGCCTGGATGGATCATGTGCTTCATGAATTTTGGATCTTGTGTATCACTTTATTGCATTTCTCTGATAATAATATCAATAGAGAATGGTCTGTCTGTACATGAACCTGGATGCACATTTTCTTTTCAAAAGGTGACAACAAATAATTCTGAGCTTCTATGTCCATGATAACCTTTTTGGAATATTTATAATTTCATCATTTTGAATACAATATGCACATATGGTATAGAAAAATACTCACCTGAAGAATATTCATTTGCTTCAGACTTTTGTTAGCATCAATGTAATTGATTTCTTTAAGCTCAATGAGAGCTGAAAGAGCAACCAGGGCAACTTCTGATGGTTTGTGAACAAAGCACATGCATGCTGTCAGCCATTCTTCTATTCCCTCTTCTGCTTCATCCTCTTCATCATTACCACCTAAAACATCCAAGTACTGCTGTCAATACGATGTACATGGTGAATAAAAAGGCACCCCTGAAAAAATAAGTTTGGCAGTAAGCACAATGCTGCAAGTAGAAATTGTGTCATATCAATGGAGAGAGAACAGAATGGACTTCAGGATTTTCAATCATGTTGAACAAAATTAACTCTCCAGACAACAATTTCAAAATTTTTGTGATAAAAATACCTGCTGTCTACTTGCATGCAGGATTGAAGACACAGTCACCACTGCTGCATGCTTGAGTCAAGAAACTCAATTAAAGTTCATTCCATTTAGTCAAGACTATATTAGCGTTAACACTATTTTTCTCTCTTGTAAGTTTGACACTTTGGTGTGTCTTCTTGGCTGGAGGTAGAGCAATCCTTCAGATAATTTTTTCCAAATTTTGTCCTCTGTCTTGACCAGTTTTAATCACTCTTCATGTATTTATCAATCACTGTGCAAGGCTCTATCAGTTCAGCTTTCTTTCTAAACAACATGTAATCCAGTCATTCCTTCAACATGAATATGTTTTAATTATCAAATTTCGAAACACTTTCATGGAGAGCACTAACCCATTCAAGAATATGCAATGTAGGATGAGCAGTAACTGCTTCCAGTATGAGTGTAATTAGATTAACCCTGTGTCACATTCTGTCCATCATGCTGGATGTTTCATCTCTCTCATTGCATGAAATGTGTCATATTTTCTTCAAAATCTTCTACTTAAAAATAATAATACAAGTTTGAACTTGAATGAGATAAATGACCACTTCATAGTGATTTGTATTGAAGAAATCTGCTCCTGCTGATTTTCAAAATTTTCAAAATTGTTGAACATTAAATATATTAAGCTCCCCTTTACGATATAGGTATTATTCAAGCTGATGAATGATGAATCAGACAAGAAAACATAGCAAGGGGTGAGTACAATATCAACCATGTCAGACATGAAGCCTACAGTAATAATGAACACTAAATCTTATCTGTGGAACACATATCATTATAGGGAGACAGGATGGAGGAATGTTTGAAGCGTGAAGGCGGTGATGGTCTTATTGAATAGCTACAGCACATACATATCCCTGCCTTTCCACAGGATATGACAAGTATGCATTTTTCATTCCGTTCCTTTGACAACCGAGCTTCGAGTTTGTGGCATGCGTAGAATAAGACTTGACCACCGAATTCGTGCGAGGGATAAGTGTGACATCAAATAAACATGGTGTCAGCTCGCATCTCATGAATCGTAGTTGGCTATCTGAAGCATGTTCGCCGGTGCCGCTCCCCTATAACAATTTTCAGAGTTCTGTCAATCATTCTGAGCCACAACTTTCGAATTTCAAACAGCCACGCTTTGGATCAATAATAGGGGCGGATGCGGATTGGCTCGATGAGACAGACCCGAACGACGGATCGGGCGTGCGGCTTCGCTGATAACCAAGTTAGCGGTCGGTTGGGGGCAAATACTTCATCAGAGACCTCGAGTTATGAAGCTTAGAGCCCTAAGAGGGCTGCGGGCCGGCCTGATTGGACCAATAGTCCCCGCGGGTCGGGTAGGTAAAGCTTGAAACTCGATCGGCCGATCGAATTTTGGGTACGGTGGAGCCATGATTTGAATCGGACCGATCAGGTCGAAGGTCGGAAAAAAAAACACCAGCGAATTTGTTTTCACTGTCTGGTTTCTTATTGCCTTCCCTTCTACTAGAGTCCGAATACAAATTCCTTTTGGATGGAATGCTCACCCTCTATAGGGTGGGCCAAAAAAAAGTTCCACCTTTTTCATTCTGCTGTAACATTTTCGCTAAGTCAAGTGCCTACAATCTGTACCATTGTTTGGAATAGCTAAGCTACAATCAAATGCACTTTTTATTTTGAAAGTCAGTTAAGAAGTACTTGCACAGTGATGATTTTACGGTGAGAGGTGGAAAACTGCAGCTGCGTAACATAACCATAATTACCATTATAAACAAGCTAAAGGGTTTTGTTCAGAAGACGATTCGGAGGAGAGAGGCCCTTGCAGTCTAAATTTGCATAGACCCTATCGTTTTGCCTGTCTTTTGGAGCTCTTTCTTTTTCGTCTGTCTATCATTTTGCCAGGGAATGTTTTTTTTTTTGCGTGCAATGCTGGCCTCCACGTACACACACACGGGTGAGAGGGAGAATCCCCAGTTCGCGCACCGGCCGTTTTTCATTTCTCGCTGTAAAATCATCACTGTGCAAAAACTTCTGAACCGATTCTCACAAAATAAAGTGTGCTTGATTTTATTCTAAGCATTCTAAGCAATGACATGAGTTGCAGGCGCCTACCTTGATTAGTGAATACGTGACAGCTAAATGAAAAATGTGGAACTTTTTTTTTTTTTTACCCACCATGTACTCATCACATCCATGAAGGAAGTTCTCCCTTTTTAGCACATGCGGTCAGAATCGAGTTGGTTTGGTATATTACTATATATGAGACCGGAAATGTCATATATATCATAGGGTAAAGCACTCGGTGATAGATCACGTTAGAATCAAGCGGCTGAGATTTTCTGTGATGCCACAGTTTCAACACTGCCTACCACCGGATAGTGAGACCATATGACCAGTACTGAATAGAAGTTGTATTCATGTCCTAAATTGATACTGTCCTTAGCTATGTTTGACTGACTCAACCATGATCCATCACTGGATCCTTTACCCTGTGTCCATTTTACATAAAATCATGTATAACTTTTCTACATGGAAAGAGCATAGTTACTTAACCCCTTCACTACTTCAATATGTGGCATGCAGGAACAAGTTGTGTAAAATTCCGTCAAAAACATTTAAGGGGTTAAGGGAATTAACTTCTGCTTTACTATAGATATTCAGTCACATATGCACAGCTTAGAGGAAAAGGGGAACTCACCTGAAATGAGAAAGATGGGAAGAATTCGGCAAGCTGCTGAAAACACAGTTGACCATACTTCAAGATTTTCTCGCAGGTATTCATTTGGTTTCATTGGTCTATTAACCATGAGGCTCTCATTCAATTTTTTAATTGGTGTTCCATCCAGGAAGATGTGTGTTTGAAGGAAGGAGATAAAAAGGTTCTGATATTGGATACTTAATGCCAGAGATGGTGATTTTCCAATCCTCAACATAAGTTTTTCACACAACTTGATGATGGATAGCACATTATTGGGCTTAAGGTGAGTCAGGTTCTGAGTTCCAACAATAAGTACTGCTTCCAAGCAAGATGAGTCTCTGTCAGGGGAGATGAGGTCTACAAGGTAGGACACAAGACACACAATCTCACCCACACTTGCCACAGGATGTCCCACTGATTGAACTGTTTCAGGTTCCCATTCTTTGCACACACTAGTGGTTCTTAGCACCTCTGCACAGAATTCATAAAGGAAGGAAGGATCCAGAGAAGAGAAAAGCATGTTCACATTTTTCACCAATTCTTGCTCCTTTCCACCATCACCATTCCCATGACAAAAGGCTGACCTAAAAAAGGCAAAAAAGCATCACAATTTGATCAATAGTGGCAAGACTCCAAGTCTCTTTCATAGGGCCAATTCATGGTTAGGCAAGAAAGAGTTAAATATAGCTTCTCACAATAAACTGCAATAAGAAACAGGCATAAAATATTGAAAATCAGTTTCAATTTGTTTCTGCCTTTCTGTAATGGGCTTCAAATGCCAGAACTCAAAAATGTTCTCCTTTATCTCATTTGAGAATGGTGCCAACACATGGCTGGGAGAGTGGTGTAAGCCTGGTTGGTTATCTCTCTCGTGTTCTTTTTCTTTCTCTTCCAGAAGCATAGTTGTTCATGGAAAAACAAAGGGGTATGCCTAAAATAACCAAAATCATCTTTGCGCCTGCATACTTGCTATAACTGGATTTTACTTAGCTAGAATTTCCAGGGTGATGGAGAAAAAGAAAAACTGTCATGGCATTCCTTTTCATAATACAGGATGAAGCAAAAGTAACTTGTCCTGAACAATTTAGTGATATACTCTAAATAATTAATTTTGCTTCATTTCTTTACAGAGTGACTTTATAATGACTCATCATTTGACAAAAGACTAATGATTGTTTTGAAGCAATGGTGGAGAACAGAACATATATGTGCTGTTGCTGAATCCTTTAACATTCATTTCCTAGGTGGTCAGGGCAAGTTACTTTTGCACCACCTTGTATATCAAGAATTGCAGTTTACCAGATTCATTATTGTAATCTGGTTTCCATCCCACATCTCACAGTTCAAGTTTTTCCAATTATATCTACAAAATTTCACCCTCCTAGAGACAATTCTTGTAATGTTTCTAGATAGAAAATAACTAACCACTGTCCCAAAAGGGAAAAGTAAATAAATATTATTCCTACAACCAGAACACTCCTTAACAGCTTGTGGTCCTTTGGCAAGCTGGATTGGTCACAGTGTTATGAAAAAAATGAATTGTGATGGGTTAAAGGCAGAAATTCAAAACTACCAATAAGATAAGCTCATCATGTTCATGTTCTTTCATGTTCTAAAGTTCTTACACAACTATACCAATGTTTGAATCCCTGTGACTGGAGAAGTACCATTCCAAATGTATTAGGAGAAACAAAGCATAAGAGTAAGAATTGCTCCATGATTCACTTAGCCAGTTAGCACTTCCTCTCCTTGGGAGGGGGAAAAGGCAAAATTTTTAGTTACACATAACAATGAATTCTACAGAAAAAATGCAACTGATCATAGTTGTAAACCTGCCACCTGCTGAGGTTCCAGCAGGTGGCAGGTTTCAAATTGGCAGGCCTTTTCCAGCTGGATTACATGGGATGTTTTCTGAGGAGGGTAACCAGATTTCCATCTGGAAGGGGAGCCCTAGGTGGAAATTGCTGTATTCCTCCTGGAGTTCCAGTTGGATACAAAGTTATAACTGGAAAGCTGACATTTGCATCAGGAATTTCAAGAGAAACAGCACTATTCTTAGCTGCAACTTCATTACTGATTTGGATTTGAGGAGGGTTTTAGAAATGGATTTTGAAACCAGTAGCAGCTTTTTATAACTCCACAGCTGAATAATGTTTTAAAATTAATATGAAAAACTAATAACAATAATGTTAAGACCAAATAAATTATCCTCAATTTTTGTGCAATTTGACCATTAGTCATTTAAAATACTCAGTATGTCAGGGAAGTATATGATTGACTCATGCAGCAACTTGTGAACTGGTTCATACAAGTGCTCATAATTATTGTCATGCTTTTTCCATAGACTAATTTCTCTCTCTCTTAAATGCATCATAGCTATCACATGCACCTTGACAATATATCCTAAGAGGTAGTACAAATTCATTTGTAAAATCAGTCTATACAAAAATGTCTGCCTTTTAGACTTTCATGTAACCCTGTGATACATTAGAATTGTAGTGTATGGAAACTTCCACTAGGTTCAGTGACTCTCATATGTGATTTACCATCTTATTTAAATTTGTTGTACAAGGCATAGCTTCAGCAGAGTTAAAATTCCAGAAAGTCTTGACATTATCCATCAAATTATTCTGATGCCATTTGCAGACAGACTCCATACTAACATTTTCTATCCAAAAAGGGCATAATTTTCGTGCTATATATTCCCAACAAAAACATATCAGCTAAATTCCCAGAGGAAATATTTGCCTGCAGGAAAAATGCCTTAGTATATGACTGCATCTAATCGATCTTTCAGAGCTGGAATACTTCATTGGGGCTTCATTCCAGTCATCAGGACTAGATGGAATTTTCTGTTGTGAATTCAGTAATTTATAGGACTGAACAGGACAGGAGGATTCTTGCTTTAAACAATTCTGAACTTGCACTACACCTATGTGACTCACTTCAACTCTGGCAACCACAGCACACACTTGCCTTCTCTGGTGGCATCGCCATTTCACTTCCAACAAGTTGAAAAATATTTTTTAAATTTTACTTTAAAATGTGAAATGCATGTAATAAAACTGTAACTATCAAGCTTTCATTTCCTGCAAACCACATATACAGGGTGTCCCATATATCATTATACCCGTTCAAAATTTCACATCTACTAAACAGTTGGCACAAAATAGAAGTAACATTAACTGAACGATAGCATGTCATTTGGATTTTTTTTTGTCAAAAATGGAGGTATTTATGAAGTTTGAAAGTGCCTCCAAATGCCCTCTACCTATATCAATACATTTGGCATGAGGCTCACAACCAAAATATAGCTGAAACTCCCTTTATACTCAGATGGGACTCTCAAAGATCTCCCTCCAGGTAGCAACATCCCTTCATTGCTCAAGTATCAATTGTGAAGCCTTTCTTTATGACAGCAAAAGCAAATTAAACAAAATTATTTATTTGTTCTGTTTCTCAGGTCTGTCTGAAATTAGGAGATAAAAACATGAAGTTTATGAATTTTTGCAAAAGAGGATTGAACAAGGTGTACCATGAATTGCCCTAAAGATGTACACTTTCTGATGTGCTTTAGAAGTGATTTCTGTTTGAGTCTGATTCTAAGTCATTATTGTGAAAACAATTCTAGAGAACATTCTTTCCATCAATGCTAAGAAAGGTGACCTGGTTGTTGCAGTTTGGAAAATATTGCAGATTGAAATGGTGTAGTGACTTATGGAACATCCTGCATGTACGTTCATTTGTTCATGACTTACTAAATATTAAAGTTGCATGAATCTTTTATGGACACCTGCATTTTTATAACTTTTCAAGGAAGAAGAAAGGTTTATGACAACTTGTGCAGCAGCAGCAAACTCTTGGTTGCTTTCTGGTCTCATCAGACTTCTAATACCCATTCATGAATGGGCATGAGGTTTAGTGCTTGTGCAGTATGATCTTGACAGTCACAGCAGTAGCTTAACAATATTAAGATCCAAGAAAGTACACAGAGAAGCCTTTATTTGTGTGATGTGGATATATGAGGGAGTTATTGAGAGAGAAGAGGAGGGCTTACCTCAGTATGTCCAACATGATATGATCCATGATCAGTGGGGATATCACAGAATTTTCTAAAATGAAAGAAAGCATTTTATATGCCTTGGAAGGTGGAGCATGTTTTCCAATATCATTGGCTTCCTTCAGGCCCTTCAACCAGTCTTGAATTCCTTTCACCACCAATGGCAGAGAGTACTTAATAAACTGCTCCTTAGAAGTCTCTTCAGTGAGAAGCCATGAATACAGTCTCCTGGAATATAAAAAAAAATTGTGCAACTCCATCACACTTGACAATACAACAATGACCAGCTGACCTCAAACTCTGATACACAAGTCATGGCTGACCAAAAATGACTCTTGGACAATGATCACAGTGTTTGTGTGCCCACACCTGGGCTTTTCTTCACATAAAGACAATTTTCATTTCTCCTTATGAGCATTTTGACACAGGTATAGTAGATAGAAAAAAATCCTTTAGCATAGGATAAACATTCAGTGGTTTTTAAAAAGTTGACTTGTTTTGCAGGACCTAAGCTTACAATCATATCATTCTTTCTCAATTCTCTGCCCAATTCCCTTCTGTTCGCCACAGCACTACTGAAGAAAGAACCATCCTTTTTTGGATTGCCCATTCCACAGCATGGTGCCACTTTAATATGTTGTACAATCAAAACTTCAACACCAGTGATGTCCAACATTTTGGAAGTCCTTTACAATGAGGTCATTCTCCTGGGCAAGGGTAAATATGGCATTCACATGCAAGAGTATAAAAAGGCACCAGAGTAAAAAAAAATTGTGTTCATGCAAGTAGGAACATGTATCACATTTGCTTTCCACTTGGTGTTTAATTTTTGAATACCCTAATTTGTGCTTAATTGGAACCATGAATATTGTGAAAGCGAAACCAAAATAAAATGAAGAGCTTTACAGCAACCATAGCATCATAGGCATATAAGAATCACCCTGTCTGTCACGACTTCACCTGTTTATCAAAGTGTTGAAGTAGATTGCCAAGAATGGGTTACAGCCAGTTTTCCAAGCATAAACATAGGGAGAAGTGTATCACAAGCTAAGAGAACTATTTCAAAGGGGATCATACTAAAACCTAACTTCTGTATAGTATGCAGCAAAAAAATGGCTACACTCATGTCAGGATTTACCTCATCAAGAACTAAAACAAGGAAAGATTTTGCAAAAAATGTATTTAATAATAAATAGTTTATTTAACATCTGACAATATATTTTACTCAATATGGGCATCATCAACCCTGAACACAACCTCCAAATGGCCTCTGAAGGTTGGGCACATCTTGATGATTTAGTCCTTCTTCATGTTGGACCAGGCCTTCATGATGGAGGACTTCAGGGCTGCCACAGATGAGTAGGGTCTGTTGCAGGCAGCCTCCTCTACAAACGCCCACATGCCACACGTCCAGGGGATTGGTAGTTGGACTTGATCCATGGCTTGACAGACTTTTCCATGTCCACTTTAGTGTTGACCTTGAGGCGCTGTTCAATGAAGACAGGGGGCATTTTCTTACCATCTGAGGCCACAAGCCCAAAGACCATCGCAGAGGCCAGATGCTTGGTCTTGAAGGTGAACCTGATGTGCTCAGGGATGTCCTCAGGCTTCTGGTTGCTGATGTAGCGGTCATGGCAGTTGTTGGAGGCACAGTCGATGCAAAAGAGTGTCTCATCTGTGAAGAAAATCACTGGTTTGCTCTTTTTAAAGATCTGGAGGAGCTTCTGGCTTCTTGCTACTCTCTTGGCCTTGGATGTCTCATTTAGGAGCTGCCTCTTTCCCCTGGCCCTTGACTTGGCTCCCAAGTCCTCATAGACAATCCTCCTGACTGTCCTTTCACTCATGTTCATCTCCTTGGCCATCCTCTTCATGGAGCAGTTGGGGTTGTGCTGGATTTTTCCTTTTATTGCTCTGATCATCGCTGGAGTCCTTACTGAACATGGCTTTCCACTTCCAGGCTTCCTCTTGACACTGCTCATGGCCTTAAACTTGTTGTGGACCTTTTTCACACAGTGACCTTGTGGATGTTCAGGGGTTTGGCGATCTTGGTGGGGGTCTTCCCAGTGTGTATTAAATTGATGATGGCCTCTCTTTTGAAATCCATTGTGACTAAATGTAAACAAATCTCAAAATCTCTGAACTATTTATAAATAATCACCCAACCTCTACTTTAAAAAAAAATTATTGTGGCCCAGTTCCACTTCTGGATGAAGTTATAAATCTGGACATGAGTGTAGCCATTTTTTTGCCACATAATATACATGGTTTTCTTGTGTGAAGGCTGGTCTTGGAAATTTTTGAGGCTCACACACATAGTTTGAAAGCTTATGATCTGGAGGTGTGCACTATGCAATCAAATTTGAATTATCTTCAACCAAGGATGAGTTATAAGCTATAAAAATTTTCACCACTATGCTACCCCCAATTCCTCCATTAGTGAATACAACTTGTACATGTGCTTATGTGTTTATTTATGTGAGTTCAAAGTGTTGCAAAATATCAAGCATGTCGTGAGTGTGAAAGTAATGAATAGGGAATGTCACGACTATGCTGCTTGTGTCTGTGAAATGCTGCTAATCACCATTGCATTTTGAATTGAAAATATTTAACTTTTTTTTAAATGTACTTTTTTAATTAATAATATTTTTTGTGTTCCTCAAGAAAAATCAAAAGACAAAATGTATAAAGCTACTGCTCTATGGTTGAGTTCAAAACATTTTTCTTCCGACCATACACCTTCAGAATATTCAGTATTTGTGGTAAAATCTGCAAACTGCTACATTGTCCCTTCATGCAAGTTACATAGGGCTTCGCTAGTTCATTTATACTCTTTCAGTGCTCATCAATGCTCTTTCAATGCTTAGTGTACATGACCATAGTACCCCCTGTGGACATGCACCATCTGGTAAAGGGGGCATGAAAATAAAATGTTTCAAGCCCATCAACCTCTCCATCAAATATCAGGTATATGAAACATTCCACTCAAATGTATTGGCTATGATGACCCAATGAAGTTGAATGGTTTCTTTGTATAAACCCTGTATATAATATTTAAAAAATTTGAATTTGAAGCACAAGGCTTCATCATTTTTTGATTATCTAACCTGTTAAGATTGATATCTCTGCTGAGGAGAACAGACAAGGCAGCTGATACTAGATGAATGAGATCTTCTGTTGTAAGCTGTTTCTCATGGAGGGGGAATAAAGCAATGAGGACATCCAGTGCAGAACGTTGGACAAAAGGACTACTGTCTTCCAAACATCCTTCCAAGGCTAAAACCTGCAACAATCAATATATTTTATTGGAAAATTGCAGAGAAACAAAATATTTAAGCTAATGAAAAAATTTAAGAAGATTAAGGAAATAAAAGCATTCTACACTGTGATTCATAAAATCGGGACCCCCTAAATATTTTATTAGAACTCATATTTATTAGTCCATTTACATGAACTTATGAATGATTGTAGTTCAAAAACAAATAATCATAATGACAGTCACTTTTCACAGCTCTTTTAGTGATCTCTTCGCTCCATAATGTTTGCTCTGTCTTAAACATTTGATAACATGCTTGTCTTCTTCATTGAATGCCACTTTTTTGGGTATGCTGCAACAGATTTATAATGACATTATTATTAGTCATCATCATCATCATAGACTAAAAGTGAACTTTAATTTTCAAACAATTTTCATAAATACATAGCTTCTTTATTAGGCTTGTTATATTTAAAATTTCATGCAAATGGACTAATAAATATAAGGGTTATAATAAAATATTTATGGAGTCCTGATTTTATGAATTACTGCATATAAATGCAGAGAGTGAAAGAGATCTGAAAATGCCTCTAGGCAAAATGCATTTGGTAACCAGGACAATGAAAACAGGCATGTTTCCTTCTTTGACACCAGTCAAAATAGATCACCCTCCTTCTTTTCTCTACCTCTTTAAAGTTTTAGCCATAGGAAAAAAGAAATCTGACCCACTTAGTTTTGTGGTTTCAATGGGGCCTAGAGACACAAGCTTCTTGGTTCTAAAAAAAATTATATAAATTAAATTACTTAAAAAGTAAATAAAACCCTACATTAATCCTGCAGTCAATCAAATCCCTTGGATCCACTGTAGATGCGTATAGAGTAAACAAAGTATTGGATAGCTTTCATTGCTGTGGTAGAGGTAGGCCTTTTCTTTTAATTTCATTTGCTGGGCTAGGACAATTTTTTCTGAAACTCTGGTGTTTCAAAATGGAATCTTCAAATATGAAAGGGCTAAGAACTCTTAAAAATAGTCAAGTGAAAAAATTATTTTTAAAAACTCAGTTACTATTATCTTCAATATGATATATAGAATGATTTATAATAAAAAAAACAGCCCTATCATTTTGAATGGAAAAAAGATGTCCTCAAGTATGTGACCAACAATGATGAGTAATCAATATTGGAAGGCTACATGGTGCTGGTATAAGAAATAGGTCTTCATCAGAACCCTTGTCTCAGCCATACAATGCCCAGTTATGCAATTTAACAGGTTGATCACTTCAACTCAAAGTGTGCCAATGGTCTGTTCTTGATCAACTATAAAGTCCCATAGACAGATTATGCTGAGAATAGTCCACAACCAAACTCAAAGGTCTGTAGAAGAGATGCACTGATCCAGGATTAGCCAATACTGATCCTGACTCTGATTCCAGTGTCTTGGTATTGGCTGATACCTATACCTTCCAATGGCTCTCAGAAGTGAAACCACAACATAGGGCCAGGCTTAAAATTGCTACCTTAGTAGGCCCTATGCTATTTTTGACACAGAAGGGAAAAAATAATAAGCCCTCATTTAATGACCCAGCACTCAAAAATTGTGCCATTTCACATTTAGCTCTACAGATATTTACCTCAGACAATATGTCAACCTCTTCAGTATAGGCTTAAACTTCCCCTTTCATCCACCTGGGCCTGCCCAAGAACCTATAGCAGGGGCTCCCAAACCCTGGGTCGCGACCCAGGGTTTGGATGTTGAATTTTGAGTCATGACCAAAAAAATTTGGGAACCACTGACCTATAAGACGTAGGTACTACATCCAAAAGACAATGGGTGCAGAAAGGAGTGGACATACAGTAAAAACTCATTAACTCGAACTTATTGGGACTAGGCAAATCATTTTGAGTTATCCAATGTTTGACTTATCAGAAATTGCCTCTACCCATAAAAAAATAATAAATTACTCACATTAAGTGATATAATAGAGCAATTTTTCCATCCTCAAGTGTCTGATTTCAAGAAGCAACGACCTTCTCATTATAACTGGCTACTATTGGGGCTGTACCGGTGTATTGGCTACCACTGGTATTGGCCACCAATGCTGCACTATCAGTGCTATCGGCTGGTTTGCAAGCTGTCAGTGCTCATGTTTAAAGGAGAGGCTAAACTTACAGGTAAAACCTACAGGGAAAAAATAGAATGAACATGTGAATCTGAAAAATATTGATAGGATTATACAGGGTGAGCAAAAAAAAAAAACAAATAAGAAGATAGAACTATTACATCCACTGTTGTCCAATGGTAGTTACGACTAGATGTATATTTACATCTGTCAGATTGAAAGTGTCAAAGAAAGACTTGAAGGTAAAAATTTGCTGACTTACAGTGACATTGACATTTGCCCCAAGGATGAACAGTTGATCCTCAAGGGTCATCTTTGGATTATGGTGATTCAGAACGTATACAAGGGCATGATGTCGCACTCCAGGATTCTCCAATACCATCTTCCAAAGGGATGTGTAGAATGCCCTTGATCCAGTTTTGTCATGTATTCCATCCAGCAAGGACAAAGTTCTGAAAGACCAGATTAATTTTTTAATATCTTGGAACCTGAAGGTAACTTTTTACCTGGAAAAAAAATTGGCAATGCAAAGCAATACATGGAGGGTGGTGATGGTGTCACACCCAATCACATGAAACCAAATTTCATCATGCAATGGAAAACAGTGTATTGCTTTGAGTGTACCACTTCCTAGTGGAGAAGGAGTGAGGTAGTCTACCATTCCAATGAATTAGCCTCTCCATGACTCATCCCAAAAGAGTTGCAACATTTACTATGAGGTCTTTCTCTCTAGCCTCTTACTGGATGTTTCATTTGCCATATTATAGCTTATTCCCGGAAATTTATTTTAATAAACTATGAATACCATATGGTAAATGGCAAACAGAAAAAAAAAGGGTTGCCCTTTAAATAATAGTACTGAGTAATCTTATTAGTCTTGTCTTATTGTCCTATCTTAGTAGTCCAGATCCTGGTTAACCTGTAATTTTCCACCATAATCCTCCTAATACAAAATAGTATCCCTCATGATGTAATCATGTATCAAATGCATCTTGCATGCCATTCTCCATCATGAGCGAAAGCTCCTTTTTTTTTATAGCTGCTTTGAGTTCCATATGATCTGAGTTGGTGTCCTCTCCGTTTGCTCTTGTTTGGGAAAGAACCATTAGCCACAGGGGAAAAGGTCAAGAGAATAAGCAGATGTGGTAGGGTTACAGCATCAATTGCATATATACAGGGTGACACAAAAGTTCTGTACACTTTAAAAAACAGTTGCTGATTCTGAGCTAACATGTTAGAAAATGTTTGGTTTGGTTATATATAAAGCTTAAGGTATGAGGTACTTAGTTTCATCAGCACTTTGTGAACCCCTATGGGTTTTGTCATGTCATTGTCCAATGAAGATTGTCAGTCTGCTGTTATCAGTTTGTATGAAGCCAGGAAGTCTCCTTCTGAGATATTCCAGCTACTCCAGAACAACTGTAACTTCATCAAATGTACTATCAAGCTGTACCTTGAGACAAACTCTACCGAGGACCGTCATCAATCAGGTCAAACAAAGTCTGTATCAACCACTGTTAACATCAAAAGAGTTCAATCTCGACTTTGTTGAAATCCGAAGCAATCACTGAGAAGAATGGCCCAAACAACGAAGATAAATCACTAATCGCTCCAGCAAATGGTCAAGAACAAGTTGAATCTCCAGTCTTTCAAGTCCCATGATGCTCAATTTCTCACTGAACAAGCAAAGAGGACTAGGCTGCAATGATCGCAGTCACTGCTCTGTCAGTTCGCAAATGGCAGCCATCGCAATATCCTCTTTTCTGACAAGAAGCTCTTCACAAATGAGCAATCCTTTAACTCTCAAAACGACAGAGTGTGAGGAGCAGAGTCAACAGGCAGCTCTCCAGACCTCTGTCTTGTTACTCACACTCAGATGTCAGCTTCTGTGATGTTGTGGGCTGGTATCACAGCAGAGAGGAGCACGCCACTGGTTTTCGTGCCTTCTGGTATAATGATCAACACAACTGTCCACAGTGACCTCATTCTGAAGGGTACAGTAAAGCCTGGGGACAAACAGCACTTTGGGAACTGCAAATGGACTTTTTAACAGGACTCTGCACCAGCCCACAAGGCAAAGATCACTCAGGCCTTCTGCAAAGAAGAATTCCCTGACTTCATCACCTTGGCAAAAAGACCTCTGTATAGTCTTTACTTGAACTCGTTGGACTTTTCTCTGTGGAGCATCTTGGAGAACAAAGCCTGTGCTACTCCACATGCATCAGTACAGTCCCTGGAACATGCCCTTCAAACACACATTGGATGTGAATACTCTGCAAATTTCCTGTTGATAGCTTGTATGGTATTCTGAACCACTGCAATACCATTTTTTCACAGGGCAAAACTGCAATTATTTCTTTAAAGTGAACTGCTTCATGGTAACAAAATTCACAGTCAAATCATTTATTTGTTTATATTTTGCCTACTCCCCTTCTGTTTGCCACTGCACCACAGAAGAAAGAACACAGTTTTCTTTGTATTGCCCATTCCCCAGCATTGCATCATTTTAACCCTTCCATGTCCAATTAACTTTCAAACCTTGCCAACATTTTTTAATTTAACACCTATTTCAACTTTATCCCAGTAATACAGTCTATCTGAAGACTTGTTCACAATGTATTAAATTGCATACCTGTTGGCATCTAGAGCAGATCAAGAAGAGGGAATCTTGAAGGTTTTGAAATTTGAAGAGAGTATAACTTTCAGATATTCTTATCCCAGCTATATTTTCAAGGTTTTTGCAAGTTAGATTATAGAAAGTAGCATAGAAATGTTGAGCAGCATTCAGTGAGGAGTTCATGATGGATTGCTATTAAACTTTTGAAGCTGCATGATTGCAATTTAATTAGGATAAATTTGTTGATGAATAAAATGTAAATTAAATATGACTTTAAAAAAAATTTCCAAGGCATGGATGCATATCCCATGTCTTCTTGAATCCACGACACTAGAGAGAATAATCTCCCCATGGCTAAAGCATAACTTGGGCATGAGAGGGTTTATATATTCTTGTATTAAACTTTAAATTCAGTGTATGTTTGGTGTTTTGGAAGTGTCTTGGAATGGGCTCATGCTCCTGGGCAACACATTGCACATAGCACAACATTGGAATGCACCAAGCCATGGTGTCTGGAATCATGGGGAGCAATAAATGAGTTAGCAGCCAAAGAATTTATCAGCTTAATGGTTAAGGGGTTAGTAAAACACACTGAGGATCATGAAAAAGCCTTGACAATCCACAGACTAACCTGTTAAAAAATTCTGAGTTTTCATCCATCCCAGCAAAGAGCCCTGGAAGAAGTCCACTCAGGCAGGCAGTTAATTCCTCACCCAGCATGAGGAAATGTTTTTCATAGATCCTGAGTAGAACTGGGCGAACTTTCATGTTTGCATGCCCAAATAAAGGGAAAAGCCCTGAAATGAAACACAAAAATGAAAATATTATTGCAGAATCTAAGGAACATTGTTGCAACAGCACATAGCATAGGAGCAAATGGAAGGAAGAAGGTAGTCTTCTGTCCAGCTCCTTCACCAGGTTGGAAGAGCTTTAACAACCTTGCCTGTGTAGGAGGATAATATTATGCCTGAGATTTCCTGTTCAGTTTTCAGATTTTAATAAGTACAAACATTTCTCTTTGATATAACAAACTATTTTTGGATCATGTGTCAATAAACTTGAGAAAAACATACAGGTATGTTTCAAAATGGGAATGGGCATTTTTTCAGAAAAAAAAAGTAGTAGGATTTGCATTGAAAATTAGCTAAGAAATAATAAAAAATAGCTAAGAGACTAAATCATGGCATTTACTATTTTAAAAAAAGTCTGAACCACTGTTACCACTCTTTCAGCATGACTGTATGTCAAACTATCACACTTCAACTCATTGAGGGAAAATCATCTACTGAGGATGTACCTAGGAATTGGGGATAAATAATTGTTTCTAATAGTTACAGTTGCAAGGGTCGTGAGTCCCTCTTCACCAGAATATGCAGGGCAGTATTCATATTGGCAATATTGGGCTATAATTAACAGTTGTTGCTTTGAAAACGGATGGCAGTATCTCCTTTGGTAACTTTTAGCCTGTTATGAAAAGTTTTTTTTTTTCTCCAGCATTTGGAGCTGTAATATTAATAACTTTCCTCATCAAGATGCACAAATGCATAGGGAATTTTTTTTTACAAATAATAATTATTTTATTATGCAAAGAAAAACACATGGACATTGACACTGATTCTTCCCATCGATAAGTTCTCTCCTTAGACATCTGATCAAGTATATTTGTGCATGGCGATACCACACAAAGCATTTCTGATGGGTGATTTGGGCATGTTCTGTCAGATTCAAGAAAGGCAAACATGCCAGCAGAAACTTCCAGTGAACGTTAAGAAAGTCGTCTGGGATTGAGGCTCGTTCATGGAGTCTAGCATTGTCTAAGATTACAAACTGGAACTAAATATTCAAAATCGGCTGCTCCTTTTTGAGTCCTCCACGTAGGTTCATGTTCGTTTCCATGCTTGGAATAATCTTTTACTGCGAAGGAACAACAGGAACGTGTCACATCGTTGTCGTTCCAGGAGTTCTTTGAGGAGCTCCTGAGACATGTACACATGATTTCACTACCAGACCAACCAGTTTATGTCATCATGGATAATGCTAGACCCCACAAACAAGCCTCGGTTCGAGATGACTTTCCTTACGTTCATGTGAAGTTTCTGCCAACATGTTTTCCTTTCTTGAATCCAACAGAACATGCCCATTCTGCATTTAAGGCAGCTGTCAAACATGAGGTGCATTTTCCTGAAACACTGGTAGAACTTGGATGACGAGGACCAGAACAAAACTTGCAGCAAAGTCGGACAGAGAAACAGCTCGAAATAGGAGAGGCATCAGTTGGGCAAATAGAAGAAAATAGAATTTCTTTGTGTGGTTTTGCCATACACTAATGTACTTGATTAGATGCCAAAAGAAGAGAACATATCGATAGATAGAATCAATGTCAATGTCCATGTGTTTTCCTTTGCATAATAAAATAATGGTCATTCACCGAAAATACCCTATGCGTTTGTGCCCTTTCCTTCCCTATTCCTCATTCCCATTTTAACTACCAGAGAAGAGATATTCCCTTGTGCTCCCAAAATTGAAACAGCAAATGCCAAAATCAAAAGTCACCTGCTGAAATTGAATGGGAACTGGGAGGAGAGAGGAGCACTGCTGAAATTGAAGGTACTTTTGCTTAAATTCGTCAGGAAAACCTATATTAGTATAGGTAAGCCTTTCTATTTCAGTGCTGCCCACACAAGGTTGGTCACTTTGAGATGCATCCCCTGGCTCAAAATGTTTGAGTACCACTGGTCTAGAACTTCCAATGGCACAAAATTAATTTTTTCTTTACCAATACAGTAGTATACAATTCATCTACAATGACCCCTCAGTACCCCTCTCCAAAGAGTTTTAGGTTTTTTTGCCAGTGAACCCTGAAAGATATAATTATCTTAACCGAGAATAGGAAAATCAGAGTGAAAAAAACTGAAGAATACAGAACTTTTTTTTTCCTGTAGTTGCTCTCAGGTGTTGCAATCTAGTGACTAATTCCTGCAAAGTTTTGTTTCCCAAATATCTTAAATGCATCATGCTATGAGTATGATCTCAGAGGGTATTTAAATTGCTGGCAATAGACATTGGTGAAGAATCAGGTTGAGACCCCTGATGGAAATTATACCAGCAGAGAAGAGCAGGAAATCCTTGAGAAGTCCATGTCGACCAATTGTTCGAAAGATAATATCGTAGGTTTCCAAGGCTTTCAGATGAACACCACTGGGCAGTGATGGGTGAAGACACTGGGCTAGTCGCTTGCATACAAGATTGACTCGAGGAACCACACCAGTTTTCCCATGCTGGATGATCACCTATAACAGAAATGTGTTGGATTCCAATATTAGTATGACATTTTGCTAACAAAGAGCAGAGGAGCCTTTGATACAGTATGAAAAAAAAACCTTGTTTAATGTTTCAGATCAAAGTGATAACAATCAAGTCCTGCAGAGCCTTTGCTGAGGGCTTCATCATCAGACTCAAAACATTATTGTCTCACTGCTGACTATGGACAGCATTAAAGGTGTACTCTTGGGAAGTACAGCTCATGTAGAATGAAAGCATTGATTGCTGCTTCTGAAGCAACTTTTACTTAGTGGTATTACACTCATGTTGGATTTTTGGGGAAGAAGTAAGCAATCAGCATGACACCATTTCCTTGTGTCTTTGAGTCTGTCTCCTTTAAAGATGCGACATTGATTCCAATGGGTCATAAGTCCTACTATGTGATTTTCTATTTTTCATCAGAAGGATAAAAAATTGAGGGAGAGCTGAAACTACCAGCAAGATATCTGTGAACCTGTCCTGTTTTAGATATTTTCTAGCTAAAACCCTAAAATGACTGACAAGAATGTGCACCTCATTGATTAATGTATTTTTCCTACAGGTGCAACCTGCCTGGAATCTCCTCAATTTCCAAACCAAAGCTTAGTATTTGATTCCCACAAAAAATGAAACAGGGACTTAGCAGAAATCCTGTGTATCCCTTGGAAGAGTCTAATATTGTCTTTCTGACTGGTTCAGAGACAAAAAAAATCAATTGCATCTTGGTGTAGTAGAGTGTGAAGTTATTTCCACTCTACTACACCAAGATGCAATTTCCTACTCTGACTTAATCTTTATCCAGCATCCATTAAAGATGCTTGTCTGATGTGTAGGTATTACAGCACAAATCACTTTCACTTTGGCTTCCAAGATGAATATGCACTAATTCCTCATCAGTTTTAAGCCTGAATGTCATGAGGAGGGTTTAATGTGATGTTCAGCTTGAGGTCCCTCTTATATTTGACCATCTCCAGATTAGTTACCTTTAAAATTTCCCTCTTTTTTTCATGTCAGACATGCAAGGCCTCTAATCAAAGAAAATTCAAGCTTTCTCTAAAGTCAAAATTCTAATTCTAAGCAAAATGATAGAATCTTGACATTACTTTTTCAAAGCTTCAGTGGCAAAACAATAAATACATCATAAAAAAAGACAGCCAAAAAGCAAAAATTGTGAATTGAAATTTTCCTAGAGCAAGTTTAACCCTTTGCAATCCTTTGTCCCACTAGGTGAGCCCTTGGTCATAACATTCTAAAAAAAATGGACCACAAAGGGTTCACCTAATAAATCTCAAAAAAAGATTGTCTCAAGGAGATGGTATTCACTAGTTGCCATACTAAACCATATGCCTAATTGAACCAAAATAAGATCTGATTGGGGTGGAAGGCTTGAGAAGAGGTTTAGTCAAAGTAAATAGGTTTCCTTGCCTCTTGATCAAACAATCACTCTCTCATGCTAGCACAAACAAAAATTGACTCACTCTGTTCAGTTTTCCAAGTGCAGATATAACATCAGGCCAATCACTGGTACCTTCAAAAAGTCTCAAGCTTTTCTCCACAGCAGAAACATATGTTTTATACTTTGTTTTGGATGATTCCTCTTCATCAACATTAGTAGACATCATAAGAAATCAAAAAAACTCAAATAATAGCATCTTCATTAACCTGCCAACAGATAGAATAGAGTAAATGCATTTTTTCAAGTCTTGGTAGAAGAATTCCTCAAAAAAGAGATGCAGTTGACTTTTTCATTACTCACAGCTGAATAAGAAAGGAACAAAATACAGCCACAATAAAAAGGAGATTAGCTTATAACTATGCATAGACCTAGGGTAGGTAAGAAATAGATACAAATGCTTTCCTCAGAAGGAAATGGTCCACAAAGATGAATAAAGGAAGAAGTAATAAATGCAAATTTTGGATTCTCCCCTAGTTTATTGATCTGCAAACCAGGCAAATAACATGTCTCCAGTCCTACAACCTATATCCTGCATGATACTAATTCCTCTCTCAAAATAAAAACAGTGATAATCCCAGAGAGATATTAGAGCAAATGGAATAAAAGGAAGAGGGGAACTGTCAAAATGACAGTACCATGAAGATGATACTGCAGATTTGCAACTATAAAGAGCACCAAATGAGAGGAAATTCATCTGAAATAGTAGAAGAACCTTTGGCTGAACCAGGTCTTTTGAATCATGGAATTTATTTAGATATATGGAGTTGAAATCAGCACCTCAACATTAAAAGTCCTTACATAGGTGGGAAAATTAAGTGGACAGAAAAAGATATGAACCTACTGTTAATAATGCAAGACAGGAAGCAGCACCAAAGAATGAGATGGGAATGGGCACCTTTCAGCAGGGGAGAGAGGATGGCCCAAAAAAAAGGAAGTTACTATGAACCAAACTAGAATCTTTCCCCAGCTCCTCAGGAAAGACCAGACATGAGATATTCCAATCCATAGCAAAGAGAGCACCAAGGCAGACAATCACTTAGTCCTTATAGATATCTCCAAACTACAAATGGACATTCAGTTTCTCCTTTTGCCAAAGCTAGGTCCCCAACCCTTTCCCACTTCCAGAAAGTAAGAAAGATGTTTTATCTTTACACTATTTGGATGTGACCTTGAATGGGATACCCTAAACAGAATCCTCTTTACCCTTCAATACTCTAGTGGTCAAATTTGACATTTATTCTTATAAATGGCAGGAGACCTTCGTGAAAAGGTACCTTCTATTCAATGCCTTCTGAATGCATTTCTGAGCAAGTATGAACTGAACATATTCCCTGCAGAGTGACCCACTGGTGGGTCGCTCCCAGGGTTGGGCTGGCCCACCAAGATACTGGAAAATTTCCCAGGGGGCCCCCAGACCAAAGGGTCCCCACAACTGGTGTAGTCTGCATTATGGGGGGAGAGAGAGAGGTGCAGGGGCTCTTTATTGGCAATTTCCCAGGGGTCCCCTAGGTCGCCAGTCCAACCCTGGTCACTCCAAAAGTAATTTATCATAGTCAGTTTTACTGCTACAAGGAACATATTAAAACATTTTTTTTTGCATCTGTCCTCCACATTAAAGGAGACCATCATAATTTCCAGTCAGATAATTCAAAAAATAAAATGCCAATAAGTTCCCTGTTAGAACCACTGGGTGCACAGACAGAAGAGAGGGTAGAGGGCATATTTAGTTATATCTTTACACATGGGTTCCAACTTTTTGCAGGATTCCTACCCTTCCTGAATCTGAAGCTCGGTCATTCATATCAGTCATCAACAACTCATATATAATAACTGCCTGATACTCTCGATTTCACTAATAATTAATAAAATATTGCTGCCTCATTATTTCTTTTCTTCCAATTTCTGAACATATTATGCATGCCAAATTCTCATAAAGCTCATATCATGCTGTTCTATTTTTATTCATTTTGCCTGATTGTGAGTGAAAATGCAATAGGAGGTGCAATCCTCGGAGTTAAACTCTATATTGCATGTCAACAAGGAGATAGGAGGTCCTGAAGTAATAGGTTGGCTTAGTCTTCCCTGTCCGGTATGTGCAGGGCCCAATTTTTTCTGGAATCTTTACTGAATATTAATCATGCCACATGAGACAGAAATGACAGGCTCCAGATCATAATTTTCCTTGAAATAGTGCCTAATACTAGGCCTAGGCATTATCTAAGGACCTGCTACTTTTATTCAGATAGACCCAAGCCTAGGTCTAGGTCTAAGACCAGGCCATTATAGACCTGACTAAGGCCTGGGCCTGGGCTTGAATTGAGTACACTCAATCGAATTGTCAACAGAGACTCAAATGTAAGAAAAAACAAAGCTGAATGGTTCTAACTTCAGTTCATAAAACAAATTACTTCTGAGAATGGGAATCATTGTGAGGCATTGCCAGTGATAAAAGCCAACATAAACGGCATTCCCATTATCTTTTTGCAATGTGGGAACGGCGTTCCCACAAACTTTTAGAAATAAAACACAACATCCTTGTGCACACTACACTACACTACTTGCAGGAACGTATTGACAAATTTGCAGTGGTTATATCCAGCTACACCCAAGAGTGTTATAACTACTTAACCCTTAATGTCCCTTCAACCTACCCCTCGACAGAGAGCATGAGCTGACTGCTTCATGACTTAGGACTCGCGTATTAATACCGAACTGAGTTCTCCACAGCTCGCCCCTCTAAACGTTGAAAATGAAAGGAGTGGGTTGTGATAGGGAAGCACTTCAAAAAATATTTTCGCACGTAGGGGATGTGCTTCAGGAAGTGAGATTTTTCGAAATGTTGAAACTCCCGCAGTCATAGATTCCTTGGGTAAGGCTCTTGCATCCAGCTGGCCATGAGATGCGCCATATACTTTCCAGATTACGTCACCATCAGCTGGATACAATCTGATTGGTCGTCCTGAACCCAGAATGAGTCGTCTGCTCCAGGTGCAAGCAGAACCTCGGGAATGGCTGGATCTTGCCGACCTTTAAAAATAGAAAACAAAACTGGACTGTGCGTATACTATCGTTATGATGCGCTCCCTGTGCAGCCTTTTCAGTTTCTTGAAACAATAATATTCGTTTATTTCGTGTTTTCCTGCTGGATCTAAGTCTGCAATGCACGGAGAGGGGGGGATCGATCGAGAAATGTCTCCATGTTTTTAATACTGACTTTCGGAAAACCGACGGAACGGGAGGATGAAAACATGAAACACTGTTTCCGGATTGAATTCGTACCACCCCCCTGTAGTGGAGGATGGAGAAAACACACATTTCCAGACGTTCCGCTTCGCCAGATGATAGACGTAACTACCCACGTGTCCTACCTGCAATCGATATAAGCGCTCCTATAGGAGGGACGAATTTAATCCGGAAACAGTGTATATAAACTCTGAACAAAGTGAATCTCTCACTTGAGCCTGAGGATGCTATTTCTTCGTTGTTGCTTTGAGATTCGCATACCGGCTAAGTTCATTCATACGTAGTTCATGTCGTGTTCTTATTTTTAGGCAACTCATTCTTCAATTGGAAGTTGTCTGAAGTTAATGTAAAAATATACTGTAGGTCCTTATTTGCCATTGAGGTGCTGTAGTTTGATGTGATACCTACGTCGTGTTTCGTAAGGAAGCTCGATAATCTTTGCGTAGCTGGCAATTTAGAAAAATTGGTTTCTTTTGAACTTTAAAATTTGCACGCTCATGCAAAACAAAACCCAGGCAACAAAACTTTATCATAGTCATTTAGTAAGCAATCGAATAAGATTGCAGCGTCCAGTCCCTGGGTTTCAATCTATCTGCTACCAATGACCATGAACCATAAGCTAAGACCTCGTTTTAATCTCTTAAAAAATGAGTTAGAACTTCGCATTTT
This sequence comes from Darwinula stevensoni, assembly GCA_905338385.1. Lineage (NCBI taxonomy): Eukaryota > Metazoa > Arthropoda > Ostracoda > Podocopida > Darwinulidae > Darwinula > Darwinula stevensoni. The sequence goes on from CAJPEV010000082.1 coordinate 108,349, forward strand.
CACCAATCCTTCGCTGTCCTTTCTCATTTTAACTTCCTTAAACTTTGCCCATACCTGCAAGCTATTTGCAATAATTCGAACTTTGGTCTCTGTTCCGTGCTTCTGGGTTCGGAAGCTGGGCATTTTCTGTTGCCCTTGAGTGGTTTCGGTCAGATTTAGCACCAAAAAGGAACTTCTTTTACTCTATCTTCGCGCCTTGGTTGGGGGCAGTTTACTGCCCAGCCAGGTATTTGCCTATATAGCCAATACCTTTATTTAATCTTAGGTTCATTAATATATATACAGTATATATATATATATATATATATATATAGAGAGAGAGAGAGAGAGAGAGAGATGATGTTTCAGAGCCAGGAAAAAGTTGGCACACTTACAAAAATCACTGGATGGGCAATGTGTTTACACTTTTCCCTTCCAAGTCGAATATGGTGTATAATCACTGTTAGAAGGGCAAGCCCAGCTACAGCCCGGCACCCTCGCGAGCCCTCTGATCTTTTCTGCCCGGCATTTGACAATACTGTAGTTTCGGGATGCCTGTCAGAGGGCTCGCGTGGGTGCTGGGCTGCAGGTGGTCAAGGGCTTGCCCTTCTGTGGTTATACATCATATTATACCTTCATATCTATATGGCCAACATGTATATGTATAACTGTTTGTTGGTTCCTTTCCCTGTACCCCTTCTTTCACTCAAACAATCAAGCTCACACCTAGTCCCCTGAAGAAGGCCTTTGTACCGAAACATTGGGACGGAAATACATCTTTCATATTTTAGTTGGCTATCAGGTGCACCCTTCTTCCTCCATATATAAATTATTCAACCTTAATTACAAAGCACTTCTCTCATAATCCTTTTACCTGGTAGCATTTTTATGCCAGTCTGAAACAATTATTTCGACAGCCGTTCGAAACACCCTCAAGTTTCGCGCTTCACAGCATTATCATTCTATCCATCAACTATACATCATACTTCCTAGAAATTAGGTGCATTATATCTGAGAATACTGGTACTAATGATCCTCTAAATTCCATGAACGCATCTGTGTCGTTATGCCGAGTTATGGAGATTGTGAGTAGCTGGGACTCAACACAAGCCAGAACAAAGCCCTCGTGGATTTATTTAGGAAGTCTTTACATAGAATTCCATTCCATGCTAGACAACCCGAGAGCAAGGAAGACAATGAGGAATGATTTGGATGTTTTGGAGCAATTGAGGGGAACCGTTGATGCGATTTGCACAATCGAAAATTCAGAAACGCCTTTCGGCATTTTTCTTATTCTGACAGCTCTCTATTCTTAATAATTTGTTTCTCTCTTCCCGCATCATGTTTGTCCTATCCTTTGGATGGATCAATGGATGCAAAAATCCCATGGGTTAACAAATCATTTTCGGAAACGAAGCGATGAGATTTGGCAGAGTTAAGTCTGGTACCATAACCAAGCATGCAAGAGTTTATTCTATCGTTAAGCCAGAACCACTGGGAAAGTCGACATTTTGGCGGGGTATGCTGACATAAAATTCTCCGAAGTCAAGAAAAGTTGAACGACAAAATTGGCTTGGATGTAGCTCAAAGCAGGGGCCATGAGTGTTGTTTTGAAAAGGAAATGTTCAATCGTAAAACCACAATAAATGTCGAAGAGTGAACAAAAGCCTGTGAGAGCAGAGAATGTTCTTGTGGGATGAGTAGCTGGACTGGTGGCCTCCTTCGCGAGCGTCTCTCTGTGTCCTGTCATCTCTGACGAGATACATTCCCCTCCTCTCAAGACGGCTGAGCTCATCATTCTTCGCATTTTACTCTGCAAATTGTTTCACGAAGTCTTCCTCCATTTGGGAGATGGCCAGACTCCCTGGACAACCTCCCTGGCTACGTCTAGAATTCAACTGGACACTGGTCCTAATCAGTGCTTCTAAAATTGTTCCTCAGCCAGTTGTAAAAATGGAAATAGTAACTTCAGACTAGTTGTCATTCCATACATTCTGATTGACATAATCCACTATATTTATCCCTTATTTTATTTTCTTTCAACAATCACGATGAGATACAGATTGTGCCCTTCGCTGTTTTTTTGCATCATAATTTTTTATACGGACCCTTACGAAAAATACCCACGTGTGGACTCCCCTAAATCCACCAGGAGGATTTGGATGAATCCACATGTGATCCACATGTGGATTAAGAGGATCCACATAGAGTCCACAAGGGGATATTCTTATGTCCACATTAGTCCCCATGTGGACAAGTCCACCGGTGGTTCAGTCCGCAGTAAGTCCACACTACTCCACATGGGTAACTGTCATTCCACACGTGAATCATCCGGAGGATTTGGATAGGTGGACTGCAGGAGGATTTTTCGTAAGGGGAATTATTGAATCAGAATAATGAACCTCCCCCGAAAAGAACTTCAACTTGTCTCATTCCTGGAATCATACTGCTTGATTTAGCATTCAAAGTTCAAACTCAATACCTTCGTTTCTACTTTAGTCACTCTCTTGTGACCCCATCAAATAAGGAATTGTTCTCTTGAGTGGATCTACTGCTTTATATCCTCGGGAGAGCATCCAAGTACTCAGTTGTCAGAGAATTTTTCTCAGCTGGTTTAATAAAATTAATTTGAGAGAAACTTCTCTCTCAAAGCATACAGTTTGGACTTTTTACTTCACCAAGGATGGTATTGGCATTCTCTTGTGATTTTACAAACATCTGTCGACAAGTTGACGGAAAATTGTATTACGTCTCTAGGCTGTACTGTATGAGCTAATATGCGTGAAAATATTGCAATCTGCATGAATATTAATACTCAAGGCCTCAAAATTGTCTTCACCATTATGTATCCTCAAATAATTTTTAGATTAAATTATTATCATGATTTCAGAAAATAACTTGTCACAACCCAAAAACCAATCATACTTTTCCGCAAGTTGTGCAAGTTTAAAACGTTCAAATTGCACGAGTCTCTTCACAGTTGAAGAGTCTGGAATTTTGTAAATATTTCTATCTCCTGGTATTTGTCACTCTGAATTTTGATTAGCAAAGGTTCTCGCTCAAATTAGGCGCAAAAAGAATTGTATTATGCACAAATATGGTGTCATCCAATTTATCACACAGTACATGGTAACATGGCCAATGAAATGGATTGGATGCTTTCTCATTCGCACTTAGCAAGATTTCCATTCATGTGTCAATGGGCTCCAGATAGATGGAGAGTAGTTCTCTGGCATTCGTCTGAACTCAATTGTGTCTATGTTAGCGTTATGCCTAGTACTGCCCCCGACGTTCTGTCTTCTGATCTAAACCTATAGAGCTCACTGCTCCTGCCCCAAGTCTGCTCCACAACGGTTCAATTCCAGGTTCAAGCGGTTAAGGACCTATGGAGGCCTCATGCGAGAACTGATTCTATTGATAATTCCATTACCTTTTCGGGATTTCTACGATGTACTGTATAAGGAGGAGCTAGGCTGGCAAAGGCCTAGGCAGGTCTGAGCCGGCGCTCCTTCAAGAGGTCGCACAGGATTAGTCAGGAAAATTAGCCCATTGGAAAAGGTCTCAGTGACTGTATTGGCGACCTTTTCCTAAGACCTTAGTACTGAAGCATAGAATCCACACGCATGGTCACCCAATGGAAAGTACGGCAACCAATATGGTTTGTAATAGCGACTGCAGTCACAATGGCGATAGTAACAATGGGGGATTCTTTGACTGCTTATGAACGACTCCCCTCCCCTGCGTTTCTTTGGTGCCCTGTCTTGGGCGTTTTAACAGGACTCTAACCGAGGCACACAGCTCCATGTTGAAAAACCTGGCTAGAGGTCATATAGGAAAAATTATCAGCTAACATGAATGGGACCCTTACAACCCTAACTGTTACCGGATGGATTAATGTATGAGGAATGTGCTGAAAGTAAGTGTTCAAAAACTTGAGGCTGGTACTGAAAGAAAAGTGAAACCATGTCTCGTCTGGTGCAATCGATCAGTGGGGTTCGAAAGCTGCAGTTTACCGTCATTAAGAAGGGGGACATAGAATATTCTGCGAATAGTTACAGTGGATATTTTGCCACTTTCTGTTTCAGTTGATTCAATGGGAAGTTATTAGCATATGAAAGAAAAGACTTTGATTTGGCATGAATATTTATGGCCCACCCTGTAGTCACTTCTCAAACTCAAATTCAGCAGGCACGTAAATCTCCTCTGATGAGCGTTTTTCGTTGATGACTTTGCTTGCTTTGTTAAGAATTTTTCTTCTACTTCCATCCACACAATTGGTAACACATTTGCGATCACTGCTGATATAATTTTTTTTTTTTTGCAGGAAACCCATTCATCTGCTTTTCTTAGTCAAATGTTTTCCCCATTTACAGACTTCCACTGCTGGAAACTATAGTACTTATGTTGCATTCATTGACATGGCATCATGCCCTGCTACTGAAGCGATGGCGTGCAATGGTTCGCTACTGCGCCGTTCGCAGCGTAACGAACTGAGTGGAACAATAGGAGTGGAACAATACTCTCCCTTTTCTACTCAAATGATGGAGGCTCGTCATTTCGGGGAATCAAAGAGAGCCAACCACTGCTGTACCCATAGGCCTTCGCCTCCCTCTGAGTCTGCTGTGTAGCCTACCCTTGTAGTTTATGAAATGACGTCCCTGTAATGATGGCGGCATTAACGCGTGCGAAAAGCGTATTTATTGCTGATTGGCGAAGCTCAAAGAAATGCTCAAGAAGCTGTTGGCTGCAGGTCATGCTGTGGTCCTTTGCTGGCAAAATGACGTCCACATGTGAAAGCGTAGTGGCAGCTGCAACGTGAGCGACGATTTTCACGGACTGTATCTACTTCATTGAATGACAAAAAGTGTCGAGTGCGCAGTAGCATTCGCAGATGAAAGTAGGGAGGATCTACTCGAGTGTCGAGATTGGATTGCTTCCTCTTTCGATCCCTACCAATCCGGATTGGAAATGCGTGTTACCATGTACATTTCCAGTATCTACATCATACACCATGAATAATATTTCATAGCCATTCGTCTTTTAGATGCTTGAGAACAGCGGGAGAAAATTTTTCTTTACCAGTGGAAATAATAGGACCAATCTGCAGTTGGACTTCAGTGGGTAGGTTTCCGGTGACCCAGTTATTTTTTTAGTATTTGAACCTGAACGACATAAGATCGGTTACAGATTGGAGGCCTAACTTAGCCTCCAGTTAACTTTTCCGTGGGATTTTGTAGCTCAGTTTAGATCCTACGGAGTCTATCGAACAGTGGCGGCTCGTGATATTTAGCGCTAGTGGTTCGTCTATGGAGAGGGAATAGGCAGTGCTCTCCCCTGCCTACTCCCTCTCCATAGACGAACCACTACACCTAGAAAAAAGGGAGCGATTTTTCTAGCGTTTGGGGAGTAAAAAGTGAGCACACCGTGAGCTTTTCTAATTTACTCTCTCTTATTACTCACCATATGCTCCCTCACCGCTCGTATTGAAGTGAACACCTTGAAGTTCTTCGCCAGGCCACTAGATGGAGGTATGGGTCTCACTTTTCGCACAGTACACAAAAGTTCCCTTCCCTCTTTCCCTGGAATCGTCCCTCGCAGGAGTGTTTTGTACCTCTACATATGTCTCGCCTATTCTCATTATAGGAATCAATAAACACGAACTTTCCATCATTTGTTATCCACATAATCAAGACAGATTCATAGAGTCCAGGCCATAAACAAGCTCATATTCCTATTGAGAACCCTTTTGGAACGCGTATGGTTTTATCCGCATAAGAGATTTAGGATATACACGGAGTGTCCGTGAACTTCATTTAATCATACCTCAATTATATGTGGTAGAAAGGGACTGATATCGCGGACACTCCACGGAACCTATAAGAGGTGGTCCATCCTCTGAACTGTGCTGTAAACAGTTCAGTCAGAGGTATGTCAACGCCTGTACGAGAGCGAAAGCGACACACAGTATATATTAGAATTTTCGTACTTGCATGACTTCCCTATCACTTTCTGATGGGAGCGTTTTTACTCACGGAGGAGAACAATTTTACTTCTTGGTTACTTGGCGAGTAAATTCGCTCCTTTCCCAGAGTGAAAGGGGGGTGAAACTGGAGTTAGATTTTACTCTCTTTTTTGAGAAAAATCGCTCCCTTTTTTCTAGGTGTAGTGGTTCGTCTATGGAGAGGGAGTAGGCAGGGGAGAGCACTGCCTATTCCCTCTCCATAGACGAACCACTAGCGCTAAATATCACGAGCCGCCACTGGAATCGAAGCTTATGTTGGGTTAGGAAGCCTAACCTTCGCACTTCTCACCAGATATATTGTAATTCTGCTCAGTGACTCTCACCCACCAGTCTCACTGAACATGAACTCTCCAGGTTTGCAAGTCAGTCTTGCGTCAGGGCTCCGTAATGGCTGTTCACTTGGATAGCGCACACATCAGAACACTTGATGGGTTTTTGCTTTGTATTCTGCTGCCCCATCCGATGTTGCATTTCAACTTAAACGTCGAGAGAACTTCACATGATAGGACGAGAAGCTGCTTCTGATCATGATGGATACATTCATTAGTGAAATTGAAACAAAAACTACGCTTTCTTGAAAATATAAAAAAATGTCTTAGGTACATGCTTGGAGTGCTACGGCATTCCTTTCAGCATCCAGGCGTCAACAAGTCGAGAAACTAGCAGCACACTAAATCTCTGGAACTGAACAAGGGACTGAACAAGGGTGTGCGGAGAGAAAGCTCAGCATTTAAAGATAATAGACTGACAGACGACATGGCAGAGGGCCTCTGAGATAAAGTTAGACGATATAACACAGACCGTCTGTGAGTTGCTGTGAATCAGTCTGATCCTATGGAAAAAGATCTGAATTTCCCCCTCCCCAATTTTTTTTAGAGCGGACGAAAACATAGGTTATACATGTACTTCGAAGTTTAATTTTTTGGAACTACATGTAATTTAAAGATGATGTGATTTTCATTTGCCAAATAATTTCGAAACTGGCCGTCATTGACGTACACTTTCTGACCACTATTTCAGTTTCAAGAGTGGTCAACATTTCTGAACCCCTCTTTAGAGCGAAGGGGAATGACGACTCAAAAGGCGCGAGGTTTTAACATTATGGAGGCATCCCTAGCATATGCTGCATCCAAGGTTATCATGAGTAATATCAAAACACACCAAGGAAATGGAAATTGGACATTTGTACAATCTTTGTTGTTCATCTCGTATAGATGCGCTCAATCAGGCGCAGTTCCTTATACGCTGTTGTCCATCATCATCCTCATATTTATCTGGGACCATTAGGCATTCTTAGAAAGGATGTTTTCCAACAATTACGAAAAGACGCCACTACGCAGCGCATGCATATTTTCCTCCTTTAATAGGTTTCCCAAAATGAAAGGATTAACTTGGGACCCGACATGTGAGGTTTATGTGATCCCCAATTCATTCCTTGGAGTATAACTTTCCTTTAGCTTACAATTCATTAAACCACAGGATAAGTTAAGCTCTAAATTTAATCCCGAACGAACATGACCTAGACCTCCAATTTGTCATCCCCGACCCCGGAGTATCCGCCTCATCCATTACGTGAACATACAGAGGCATTGCAGGTTACCTTGTAGACTATAACTCCATCAGCCGGTAATCCTGAAAGTAAGATTGGTCCCCTGTAACGTCCATTTTGGTCTCTCCTTCGAAAATAAATTTTCATCTGGTTGAGCACCTGCCTTGGGTACTTTGGGTACTTGTCTGAGACAGTTGCTCCTCAAGTCTCCATCAAGTTGGATAATTTGAAAAACTGCCTTAAGCCATGGACTCTACGATCTGACAAAAATAGAAAAGTCGGACTCTGCGGGACTTTACCTATTAACAGGTAGAAAAGTTAATTTCCTGCTATTCAAGTGCCGGCTGCCTGTGATTTATCACGGTTGTGGCAGACAGGAAATGGTTTGATAAATGCAGGACAATAGGCATGATTAGAGAATCGCAATGCCTAGCGATATAATGGGAGGAGCACTTGGTATTGCATTCTGGCATGACAAAGCCATTACATTTTGGCATTATTTCTCCATCTTTTTTAGTCATTTTCTGAAGTGAAGACTATTCGCCACGTGAGGATATATGATGGGTTCTCCCATTGAAACTCAAATTATTATTTCATTGCAACGAAAAGTTGCCGACTTAGGAAGATTCTTCGGCAATCCAATGTACTAGGGAGGGTCAAGTGAAACCCGGACAAAAAATTGTCTCACCCTATTCTATCAACCTTGTTTCAAATTATTTCCTCTAAGCAAGTAGACTTCCACGTACATGTGTAATACATGGAATAAGATATGTGCATTTTATATCACGTATGGTAGCAGCACTTTCAGCAAAATGGCGTTCTGAATCGAAAGTGCGTCCGAAGAAATTCAACGCGGAGCGGTATCTAAACGCCAAATAACCGAAAGCGGCATAATCGAATATTTGAAGTGTCGATGAATCAAACGGAGGACGCTCGAAATACCGAATAAATTGGACGAACTCATATTTCGTCAAAGAAAATTTTTTTTCGTCGAAGGATCACAATGCAGGAAAAAAAAATTAAATTTGTGTCAACGAAGGGGTTCTCTGCTTGCTTTAGGCTACTTAGAATAGTGTCAACATTGGAATCATACGCTTCATAGCACAGTCCTAGAAGAAAATGAATTCGTCATATCTGGGATTCCAATACAGCGATACTCAGGCACGTGAGAAATTTGAGGAATTCTCATTTTTTGTCAATCTTTGATTTACCCCCCCCCCCTTGAGCGTCGTTCGTATCCAACTTGGGAAAATAAAATGCTCTCTTGTCTGTGGTTTTTAGAGGAGCAGTAATAAGAAGGCATAGAAATGCGTGCTTTCCGAATAATGACGATGCACGATATACAGGGTGTGATGAAACCTTAGACCCAGGTACGATTCAAACGTGCAACACACAGTCGTGCTACTTCAGCTAATAACCAGAGTACAGCTGAGCGGGAGCATGCAGCCTGACAGCCAAAATGAAGAAAACAAAACCTGTATTTTTTCGCCCTTGTAAGCTTGAGGTGACACGAACTTTTCGCTTCTCAGACACTTCTATGAGAATCCTTCGATGAATGGCCGCGTTCGCTTAACAGTCATTCGACGTAATGTCCATCCGTCGGAATATATTTCGATAATTCCAAACCAACCCGCAGTTGTTGACGGCTGTAGGCTCCCTTCCCCCCCCCCCCCCTCACCCCTCCGCGCGAATTTGAATTTCTTTGGACGCGCTTTCGATGTGGAGCGTCGTTTTGCTGAAAGTGCTGTCACCATAAATGATGTAAATGTATTTATCGTATTTCAAGTATTACACCACGTGTACGTGAAGGCCTACGTGCTTGGAGGAGATAATTCGAATTAAGGTCCGTGGAACAAGGTTAAAAAACATTCTGTCCTTCTGTCCGAGTTTTATTTGACCCTCCTTTGTATATGTATGTGAATAACTAAAGTATCTGTATCAGAGGAAGTGAAGCTCGCTTGTTTCCTTGGAACACACCAAATCAGGATAATGGATCGGAATAGCAATCCGATTTTTGATTCCATCAATATCCATAAATAGGAATATAAATTAACAGAAGTGACTAGAAAGAACACTGAGCATGGCATTCACCCTGTTCCGGAAAAAAAAGAAGAGCGAATCGACTGGCGGCTATTGCACAGCAGGTACGGTGGGTTATGATCCCACACGATGTTCGCACAATAATCACCGGTCCTTCTCCTCTGGATTAATGCCAATGATTTGGTTCACGATTCACTGAGTAGGGCATTTGTCACCTCTGAGATGGAGAGTATGGGGCTCGTCCGGCAATCACCTCGGATGACCTGCCAAAAATATCCTTTCATTTGGTTGCTGACGTGCACGATCAAGAAAAAATAAAAACCAGAATATAAAAAAATGCATGCAAAAAAGGAATGACGATATTAAATGATGACACTGGATCGGCGGCAACTGAGGAGAACGTCTAAAACTCACAGCGGCTGTGAATGATACGAAGCAAGAGTGCTGGAGGTACAAGGAGTGGCTACCTCAACCCTGGGAACTCTTCCTTCCGGACTAGATGGAGACGGAGAAGACGGTGTGGACTTGGGTGGTTTCCCCCATTTGCATGGATCTCCTCCTGCTGGATTCATCGCAGACAAACTTTTGATTGGATCTGTGTTGGGTGTAGGAGAATCAGCAACTACGACGTATTTCCTCTCCTCTTGATCTACTTTTTGCATGTTATTAGTTGAAACGGTCGTCGGAGTGTTGGACATTGTGGTTGCCGTCGTCGTCGTGACGCTATTGGGAAGATTCGTGCTTCCCCACATTAGCACCGTTTGTCGGGTATCGTTGGTCGCATATGTGCCCTGGGAGACGACAGAAGACAGCTCGTGCTTCACTTCTCTCTCCGCATTTTTAGAGTCTCGAATGTACGAGGCAATGGACTGGAGAGGAAAGGAGGAATTTCTCGGTTCTGCGTATGCATCACAGTACGTTTTCCCTCCCATGTCCAACTGGCATCCATAGTACTTGTTTGGTTCTGTGGCAGTCTTCATGGCGAGTTGACTTTCATAGCCAGTGATGCAGGGTCTCGTCGACATATCCAAGAACCCATTTCCATGCATGTATGCTGAAGGATGTGCATAATCTGTGTAATATGATGCCCCGGCAGCAAGGTGTCGATATTGGAAGAGATTATCAGTAGACAGAAGCCGATTGTCAATGTTCGGGTAGAAGTTTTGGAAGTTCTGCTGCACATACAGACCATTTTCGGTTGGGCAAGGATAGGAGTACATGTTGTTGTAAGTGGGAGTGGCTGCGATGTAGTCCTCTGCAGGAGATCGTCGTTTGGTACGGCAAGATGAGAGGAAGTCCCTCAACTGCGCTTTGTATCTTCGATTCATTCGGGGTCCGGATGAAGGACTCATATTTAACTCCGAGTCCGATGTGTACGATGTGCTTGTAAAAGCAGAGTCCAAATAACTGATTTTGAAATCCATGGTTCTTTTCCCAAGTAAATCTCTACCCTCTTCCTCCCTGAAACCAAGCAGATAGAAACATCAGTGCTGACATCGGATGTCAGTTCGATGGTTAAAAACTTAACACTTAAAAGGCACTTTCTGCAACGCATTGTCAATTATACTACAGTACAGTCAATTATAATGATGATTTTAGTTACTCGACACCAAGAAGTTCATTACAAACATATGATTGAAACATGAATTGGCACTTTTATTCCATTTTGCGTATATGTTTTCACTTAAAATTGAGAAGTTGGACGCCTAACGCAAATGTGCAAAATTGTTTCACATCGCCATAAATGGCAGGCAACTGGCACGTCTGGCATCGATCAGCAACTGGACATAAACTTTGGCGTACAACTCTTTGGAGACCGCACGAGACTGTTCTGTGACTGACAGCTTCAACGCATCAATTATTGTTGGGTTACGCACATAATCATTGTCTTTCACAAAGCCCCAGAATAATAAATTCATGAAATTCAGTCAGGAAACCTAACTGACCAGTCAATGGTTCAACGAAGCCGAGCTATTGAATTACTTGGTTAAAAGAGACCATTAAGGGTCAGGTCTTAACCGTTTAATGTGCTGCACAATACATACACCCAGGCGAATCTCCCACTACATGGATGCAAAGGAAGAACGAGCCCTTTCCTTAATCCCCCTGTGATGCTACATTTCCGCGCAAGGGTAGGCCTATATGTCTGCTCCAGTTATTTACAGCAGACTGCTTGGAGAACGACATACTCACACAAACTGACATCAACTAGGTTACTTGAAACTAGCGTAACTTGCGCATGTATTCCCTTGTTCTTTTGGTTGGAGTTAAAAAAATACAATTGACTCCGCATAATGGAATACTCACGGGACCAGCAAACTTTATTCTATAATCCGGAGTATTCCAATAACCGAAACTATCTGGCGTATCGTACCGTAATCTGGACCGTGCCATGGCATTCCATTAAGCGGAGTATTTAATTGAGCGGTATTTCATTATGTGTCGACTGTGCCAAGCACCACGTTATCAAGCGCTTAAGGATCTATGAATGCTTCGATGAGATCTCCACTCAACCTTCTCTCTTGACAATGAAGTCCCAGCACGTCTAAACCAACTCACTTGAAAGTCTACGTACCTCGCCTATCATTATCGTCGCTCTCCTTTGTGCCCTCTCCAGCGCCGTAATACCGCCATTATTTGTCTGCTTATTTTGAGCACAATGCTCTCAATAAGGAGAATGCAAATAGCTTTCTGCATGTCTGAAGCACTGACAGCAAAAAGCAGAAAAATTTAATCGAAATCTCACATGAGGGGCCGATGGGTGCTGATGACGAAATCGGGTTTGCTGTTCTTGTAGACCAGTCTGGAAGAAGTCTGCAACCATTGCCACGATGCATCCTTCTTTTGAATGCGGTAACAAATCATCCCTGATGCTCCCGTCTTCAGCACTGCATAGTTTGCCAATACATTAAACCTCAATCTCGACTAATTTGTCATCCCCGGTGGGAATCATACAGGAATTGTAACATGTCAACTTACATTCTTGGTGTGCATTTGCAACGTATGCCAGATCGTCATAGTGGACGAGGTCATATCCCCCTCTACTGTTCAAGTCGTCGTCTCCATAACCCAACAAGGTCTTCCCCCTGACGGTAGGAGAAAATCATTTATATAACATTTAAAAAAAAAAGTACAGTATATGACAAAATGTGAATCCTCCACGACTGCGGTTCACGAATGCCCGATGAATGAGCCAGAGGCGAAGATGTCTGTTCCATTGACGGAGGAAGTCTCTGAATCATTGTTTTGCTTCAATCAGCCAACGCCTGATTGAAGCGTGGCCAGACAAACTGACAGTGACAGTACGGGTGTCCATGACGTTTTAGTGTGGTCTGGGCAATTAGTGGTCCTGCAGTTGCGAAAGATATTTTCTTACAGTATTCCCTTATAGTCAGGTCCCAAGTGGCACAGTAACTTGGACAAGATGCTATGCTATTTGGGATCAGAGTACCCAATTTTGGTTAAATTTTGAGAACATCTTAACCACCCATTGCGATTGGCTCAGATGGTTTGAATAAAAGTGCGAGGAATCGGATACATCCAAAAAGAGTTACATTGACTGCACGAAGGACAAGAGCCTTGGAGACTGCGTACAGTACATTTGAATTAGTCATATTGTTAAATTGAACTATAGAAGAGAATGTGGATGCACGGACTGAGACGCTTCAAATTCCATGACAGGAATGTGAAATTGAATCATTGAGCATCGACATCACTCCCATTCGCATTAACTGAATTGCATCTTTTGTGAAATTGAAGGTAGATAATGAGGATATGTTAAGGCCATGGAAAGAAAATATGAAAAATAATTTTTTTTTCTTTCATCGATTGATCGTAGGAGCGATCCATTGCTTCTTCTTTATGCCTCCGCTTAGTCAGGCAAATAAACTTCCCGACTACCGCTACTTGGATTGCAAGTGATAATGTATATTTGATAGCATCCAGTATTGCACTTGTGCTAACGCCTGTGTTGCAGTCTGTAGACGTCAGTTCTACTGCAAGCACTTCTTTGGAATCACGCTGGCCAGGCACTTTCGAGAAGCAATCCTATCTCAGCATGTCATTTCATTCCTACACAACTCAAAGAATGTTCTAGATGTCAAGCAGGTGACATTCCTTAATAAGCCCCATGCTATAAGGCTCATGCTACACGACAACTGCTCCACGCCAATGAAGTTGACTTCTGTGATAATAATGAATGACCATACGATTCCCCATATTGAATGCGTGTGAACAGATGGAGCTATCCCCAAGGATAGGGCGGAAGTTCTGATGCTGCAGGACTCAATGCACCATCGGTTTTCACAGCAAAAAATGGAGCATCCAATTGAAAGTGTCCTGGAAACTCTAAAAAATAGAGTGAATTTTTCTGTTTCCTCCTAATATTCCAGAAATATTTGGTGCAGTTTGAAATGTTGATGTTGACCACATAAGGTTCTAAATTGTTATATCCACATCCATCCCAATCGTTAAATCCACATAAGGTTATAAATGTATCCAGAACAGAATAAAGTGTTTTTAGTGTTCAAGTAAAACTGACTCCATTAGAGATGACGAAGGAGGCCTGGATAGCGGCTTTGACGGAAAAAGAGGCTCGAAAGATTGAGGAATTCCCGTGCTTACGTTAACAACAGTGAATCTCATTCGAGCCTAAATTACTAATTTCAGTTACTGTCCCCTCCTCCAGACTGTCCGCTCATGGCGTTGAGCTGACTTTATATAGTTAATATAATTAGCGAAAATACCTTTGGTCCATAGAGACAAGCGCCATGTCCAATTTGTGCTTGGTCTTGAACATGACATCCTTTTGCGGTACATCGAGGAGAGACGGAGGCCCAAACGGAGTACACAAGGCAAACAAAGCCAAGGGTGGCTCCTCTGACTTTCTGTTCTGGCCATGCAGGATTTTGATTCTCCCTCTGATATCCAATCTCTGTGAGAAACATGGAAGAACCCCTTTCATTTCCTCCGAGCTCTTCAAAGATGGAAAAGATAAAGAAGCTTACCATTCGGAAATTTTTTTCTTATAAACGCTTTAGAGAGCAAAAACTCCTGTATGATTCCGAACAATTACATAAGCCTTATTGATATCTTCTTTATACAGGTACATGTGTACATATGAATTCAAAGTTGGGCCATGATCCAATGTGACTTGTATGGATAAGTTCTTACTATCTATGTAGCCGATTTTGAAGTATCCCCCGTGGAGTAGTTCTTTGGACTCTACCAAAGCTTTAATTTTTTCTGTTCTCCCACTCTTCTCAATTAAATAGCTCAAATGATATCAGAACTGCCTGGCAATCATCCAGTTCATCAATCTTCTACTTGTTCATCTTGCTTTCCCTAGACGCGAAATACCAATTGAAAATTGTGCACCAATGTTCCAATATACCGATTGGGAAGTCATTTTGGATCGATTGCTCTGCTGGATACTCTGGCCCCCATTCACGTTACTCTCCTGGTTTAGGGATCTCTTTCCAGTTAGGATACTCCGAGTCAAGGGCCTCCTTAAAAATGATATTCTCAATGATTTCGTAGGAACCCTCTACTGGGGATTCTGAGAGAGTCAAGGGACTTCCAACAGATATGGAATGGAGAATGAAAAACATGCACAACACTGCAAGCATGATCTTTTTTTTTTATAGGCCTGCAGCTCTGACGGAACAAACATATGGCGTTCAAACAAGGTCGTTAAACAAGGGAGCATGAAGGTGGACATCAGAACTTAAATCATTGTTTTTCTCCACAGAAGTCTTCTTATGGTGAAACTGCATCTCTATGACTTAGGGTGGATTTTTGAACAGAGCACTATCCGATAATGCAGCTTTATTTACCGGATTTATAATGCATTTTCTCAGAAATAAAGCTGCATTATCGGATAATGCTCTGTTAAAAATCCACCCTAATTCTTTTAGGCTTCTCTCACTGACTATCGGGAAGTTCCAGTTGTTATACAATTCATACAATTCGGTAGCTGTGTCACAGATCAAGCTAATGTTTCTAGAGCATTTACGGAAACTGAAGGAAGCATCCCTGACACATCTCACACGACAAACATCCCACATTAAAAAGCAGAAGAAAGGGAATACATTCGCCATTTCCTTGCTGCTAGGGCCTTGCTCTACAAAAAATGCACTGATTTGCAGAGGCCATTATTACATCGATGGTCTGCGACTTTGCTGAAAGAAAATCCGTGCTAAGGATCCCAAAGCCATGCCGCTAGCTACAATGTAAACTCAACTTTGCAAGGACCAGAATTATCGAACATCTACTTGGGCTTGCACAATTCATGATCATTACTAAAGATAAACATGCTGATTATTTCCATTTTGATAGGCCCCCAGACATCTCCAGGAGGAGGTTGGAGATTTGGAGGAATTATGCTGGAACGACTAAGTGCTCAAGTTATCATATTTGCTTTTCTTTTAGAGATGGGAGCAATCACTCATTATATAACCAGGCAATTAACTTCTTTAGAATCATTTTAAGAAGATGGACAATCTCCATGAGATATCGCATGAGTTCGACATTATTATCCGATTGTAATATTGAATACATGTCATTCAGTTCCAACAAGATGCCATTGCTGAATGATAGCTGAAAAAACAGATGTTTCGAAAATATATCGGTCTTATGGATGCAACGTTAACGTCAAAGCTATGCAATTGCATGCCAATTGGCACGTGTTTGTGACATGTTTACTGACCACACACTTCTGAGTGTGATTGCTTCCAGATCCCAAAACTTGCCCTACAACGCTCTCTTCCTGCACACGGAACTCTTTTTGGTGGGAAAAGGCAGAGAGTTTTGCCTGTAGAAAACGAGCACTATGGTGTTGATTTTGCGAGCTGAAGTTCAGCCACACTCAAAAGTCCGTGACCAGCAAACATCATGAGCATGTTTCCGGTGGCATCCATTTGCACACATTTGGTACTGAATTTACACCACTGTGGTAAATATATTAGCGAATTTGATTTTCTATGAGATGATGTGCCCAACGTCAAATGATCCCTTATAGACCGTATGGAAGGATGATTAAATGTCAAATTTCACGTCATGCTTGAAGTTTTTCCGTAGTTCTGCATTAAGGTCAGTTTAATTCCTTGGAAGAAAATACAAGTACCTTTCTTGTGAAAAGTTGGATTTGTAAATATGGAGGTGAAAAACTGGTTTGAAAAAGCAACGAACGATCTTTATGCCTGCCGATGAGGCATTTGGGTAAATATGTGAAATGCACTCACGAGAAATCCAGATGTGTTATCGAGTAGACAACGAAATCGAACTGTGAAACTCCTCTCCAGAAGGTGCACATGATCTGGTTGAAGAACTTCGTGAAGCCGGAGATTTGAAGCCTCTGGAGGTAAGAACGACGACCACGTCAGTTGTCTCTGAAGCTCCTCTCGGTCTTCAGAATGCACCAACTCGTACACGGATTGATGGACAATGTCAGACTGCAAGAAAGCGATGTATACGCAATTTTAGAGTGCATGCCCTCTCTAATGGTTCATTTCTTCTTCCTTATGCCTCAATTGGTAAATACAGTATTTCAAGGTTCGATGCTTTAATCGGGACGCCTAGATATATTTCTACCAACAGTGACATCCCGAGTAGAGATCAAGCCCTTATCCCAACCCTTCTGCGCCATCGGAGATAGGCCTATTCATCAAAATAAAAATATTTTTGATGAGAGCTTGTCAATCGACTGCCTAGCTACGTACACATAGCTCCATTTTAGCTGTACGTAGCTGGGCAGGAGATTAAGAGACTCCCTCTAAAAACATATATCTTCAAAGGGATAAACCTATCACAGATTCGAGGAGAGGTCAGAATGAGGGCTCGACTACGTATAAGGTTACTTCAAATTTTCCCTGATGCACTTTATACTTAAATATGTAAAGATAGTGGGATGGATTGCCTCATTGTAGAAATTTGCAGTTTTGTGACATGAACATTTGTAAAAAGAAGCTCAAATTATAACCTAAGGAAATTTGTAGCGCCAATGCTGTTTGTCAATTATGCCTTAACTAAGGAAAATTCCAAGCGTCTTTTACATTGGTCATATTCAGATTACGAAACTAGATTTGTTGGCTTTGAGGCGATTTATGTCAGCAACTGTACGTCTATAGACGAACCGGAAAGGTCTATAATTAGGGAGTTAAGAGGGACAAGTGCAGAGCAGTGTTTTTGCCGATAACGGTAACAAAAACAATAGTAAAACGAGCAGCTAGCGAAGGAAATCTGTTCGAATTCGCTGAAGGAAACTAAAACAAAGATGAAACTATAAAAAGACGATAACGATCACTGATAAATGGCAATCTTGATAATAATAACTCATTAAAAAATAGCGAACATTTAAAATCAAATTTTACATTTTCTTCTAACTCTCAATGTCGTCGAGTGTGCCAAAAAGAACGAGATTTTCGATTATGCGATTTTGGATGAAGAAACCAGGCTAATGCAGAACTGATTTAACGAGCAGCAAGCATGCTCTTGAAATCGAGAGTCTTTTGCCCTGGGTCTAAACACAGAATAATTATGTGTAGCCGAAGAAAATGAGAAAGTATGAGAGGAAGAGAAACTGAGAAATCACCCGTTGCTATTCAACCCACTATTCAATATGGGAGAACTCTCAGGGATTTTTATTCCTTGAGAGAAACATTTTATAGAGAACATTTCTTGAGAGTAAACATTATAAGGATCAGTCTGTTAGAAATCACAAGTAAAAAAAAAAAAGAAACAATAAACAGCAATGGAATGATGCAGAGTTGAGTCCAATAAAATGGCATGATACCGAGCATACGGATGCACGAGCAGCTTGAGCTAATGATTCATTTTCTAGGTCTCGTCCAGCCCTGCGTCAATATCATGTCTTTTTTATGACAAAAAATAAATACAACTAAGTTTTCTTTCTTTCGAAGATAGAATTGTACTCTCTTATTACTTCATGTGTGGTCATTCTTATTTCATTTTTGAGGGCCTTCCTAGAAGCCAAGGTGGGTGGCAGTCATGGTTTTACTCTTCCCCACATCTGCTTGCAGCAGCTGGTGTTCTCATTTTGAGCTATTTTAAGGCAAGTTTAATGAAGACAAGCCCCAATCAAGACCATGAAAATAGATTTTCAGACTTTCATGATCTTTCCCTAATCATCGAACCATGGTTGATATCAAAACAAAAGTTCTCTCAAAATTAGATCGCAAACAAGTGACATGGCACATTCATTCAACATGACATCAACTCACCTGATGGAAACCCAAGTAGTTCTCAATACTGTGGGTAGCAAAGAAGACTTCCCCATCACAATCCAAGATGAATAGGAATCCATTCAGAGCCTGTGGGGAGAAAGTGAGGAAGAACCATTTGGTCGTTGGTATATTACTTTTTGTCCACGAGTACTTGAAATTCCGAAAGTCATCCCCCAAAGATGCAGCAAGTCCTCAGGCAACTTTCACATTGCCATAAAATTGGAGGTTTTGACTCTAAGGCACTATTTGGTATTTAAAAAAATACGCATTTTAAGCTAATATTTTGTTGATCCGAGGGCGACAAGTTGTGATTGACTAGATTTTTTTTCCACTTCTCTTTTCCTTAAAGAAACTCAACTAGTTGTAACTGATCTTTGACAATTTTGCATTTCTCTGTTTTTCTTATTAGGCATTCTCTTACAGTATCAATGCAAGGTAGCGAATATTCCCTTCTTCAACTGTCCCTGTCTCAAAAGGTCGTTGTCTCGACTTCCTCTCTGAGAGAATTTGGAGGACTGAAATTGAAAGTGGCCCATTCTTCGTGAACACAGAATCACTCCAGTATATTTGAAGTTCCTTCTTTTGGGGCGCAGAGAAAACAGGATCTCACTGTGTAGTTTTTTCACCCCTCTCCTCCCTAAGTGGCCATACTTGGGAGTTTACGGAGAAGATACCATCACCAAAAAAATGAGCTTGTAGACTGAGACGGGAGTCCTTTTCGTTGTTAGCGATTCACCTTTTCGAATGGCATGAGGTTAGACTGAAGCAGTGGCTATTTTTGACTGATAAATTTGCCCTTTCGTGGTCGTCCATGGACATCCCAGGCGGACATGACTTCCAACGTTCGTTTGAACTTCAGAAGCAGTGATCGAGGCATCTGTCTACAGACGACCTCATCGCGATAATTCGAGAAACTTGAGATATTAGCTTGACCGATAGCTTGAGGCTGGCCGGGTAAAATATGCCTATGGGTATCAGTCGTCGAAATTGGTCCAGTAGTTTTGCTCTGGAAGAGCCCCTGATCTTTTCAATGGCAAATATCTCTCAGCACTTTACATAACCGCTCTGTCTTGAGCGAATCTAAGGTTTCGCTTGTTCCGATGGTTTCATTGCCTCACTGGTCGTCGTTTTCAGTACTGTCAGTTCCAAAATCTCCATACTTAAGCCCAATTATTCAATTTAGAATCTTTACCTTCGTAGTTTTTTTTTTTAGATGAACGTTCTAAAATATTACATTTAGAGCCATGAAGTCTTGAACCTTAAAGTATATTGTTAGAGGTTGGCACTCATGCAAGTCACATTGGATGCTCCTGCCATCTGTAGAGAGAATTTCCAACTAAGCGTTCAAAATAAACTTCCAATACATGGCTGTTGTTCAAATGACTGGATTGTTTATTTTCCTCCTAGAAAATCAATAAACGACTACTCGTACAAGTTAACGTATAACTTCTGCAGTGAAAGGCCATATTAACGTCTTGGATAATTTATTTAATGAAGGCAAATTACCTGCTTTAAAATTGTAGGAAGTCCTAGAAAGTGAGGCTAGAAATTCGGCCGCTCGACACATTTTGAGTGAATGCAGTGTACCAAATGTGGAGTTTCTAACTTTCTAACCGAGCAAAAATATATTGGATATGTTAATGGGAATTCATGAGTAAAAGCGATTTGCCATGGTCTGAAATCTGAAAATCCGAGTCCGCCAAGCCAATACCTCACCCGATACAGCTGAAATTTGTATCCAATCAGGTCACGGTCAATACCGTAAACCACGCACACTAACATCAGTTCTTGATCCATGTGCTTAACAAATTCCCCTAGCCACGCTGACGCGTTCTTGCGGAAAGAAACAGAAAATTGAAGCTTTCAAAATCGGGTAGAGATGTTTTCTCTCGATTGGGAGCTTTCCGGATTGCCTGAGGGGACAACCGGCCAAGGAATGTGAAAAGTAACCACACCGGGGGAAAAGATGGGCTGATTGGATTTGAGAACTGTCGCTGCTGCAATCGCCACCGCTGTGCAGATGGTCTTCACGCCCGATCAAGCCAACACTCACTTTCAGCGATAAAGAATGTGGAACTCGAGAGTTGAGGCGATTATTTATTTATTATAAATATGCAAATGAAATGATCATACGTGAGTTAATACAGAGCTGGATGCACGCCAGCAGTTACCATGAAACGATCACGATCGGCGCGATAATTATTTTTGTTTTATAAGTATTCTAGTTTGGTGAATTTACTCGAAATTACGTATAATATTTTGACGTTAACCTCGAAGCAATTCCACAGTCCGTACTTCTTACTGGAGCGTTATTGTCCCATCGAATTAAGGGCGCCTCCTTCATCCTTCACTCTTGCTCATTCAATCACTTTAATCTTATTGGCTTGCAAATCTCTTGAGGAAAAATGCTATTACTTCCCATATCTTCAACGGTTAGACGAGATTTCAGCTCTTTTTTCCGAACCAACTAACCGAACAAAGCTCTCTTTTGCGGGTGTCCTTGACGATGAAAAAGAAAAACTTATCAGACGATTTTGTTCCCTTGTAAGAAGCATTGCCAGGGCGAGAGAGGAGATATGGAATAATCCTTGACTAACATGATTAATTAATTAGAGGGCCGGCAATTAATTAAGACGGCCTTTGTGCTGTAAAGAATGGGGAGGGTCAATGAAAAATGACTGGGATTTGTCCGTGTCATCTTGGACGCGCTTTTCCCAATTCTATTGTCAAAGATCGCCTCGGGGATGCCACATCCTCTGCTTTAAAGCACAACACTCATTTCGTCACTGTGCTCTAATCACTGTGCTTCAGTGTTTAACCGCCCCAACGCAAATGCGCCTTCCCTGGTCTCTTCATGTCGAAGTCATCATAAGGTATTCATGGGTTAATAGTAAGGATGTACGAGGCGTGTGCTAGATCTACGTCAGAGGCAAGAAAGATCATGAATGCGGCAACCTTGGGAGCACAAAGACACTTCCCTCGAAAATCACGGAGTATCCTTGACTTCATATATGAACAGAGAAAAGTCTACAATCAGGAAAGACTACAGGTCATGATTTCCCGCCATTATATGATCCCCTTAGTCCGTAATCGTGGATGTACTTGAAGCGGTACTCGCGTGGGTTATTAGAGGCTATAACGGCCTCCTGTTTCTGCACCTGCCCCGCTCCCTCTTCTGTGATATCGGAGACCCATCTCTCCTCTCTTCACCGAATTCTTTCTTTCTTTTTAAGTAGGGGGCTGGAGAGAAAATTAGAGTCCACACAGTGCCTGGAATCGTCGTCCCTTACACCTGTCGTCTCGCAACTGTGAGAATGTGTTGACGTAGGGCAACGCAACTTGCATCATCGCTATGTCCTCCTCCCACTCATCATTCTATGTTTCTTCTCCTCCTCCTCCTTTTCCACCCGAAACATCCGTTCAATCGTGATAGCAAAATGAGCCGTGAGATAAATGCATACCATTCACCATCTGTACATTTTACCAGTAACACCCAAAATTGGATAGTTCGCCGTTTAACAGGCTAATTTGCGATTCATCTCACTTCATTGTCTATTCGGAATCCGGACTTTAACCATGGGTTAGACATGTCAGAGATCTTGCGAAATAGCTGGCTTATTAGCGAACCATCCAATTTTGGACATTATCGCAACATAAACTCTGACACCGATACGTGAAGGAAATACCTAACAGCACCATGCAATCCCTTTCAATGATGAACTGTAAGGCAATTCTCAAAGCCTGAAACCCTCTCTCCATCCAAACGTGTCACAAGAATTCGTGATGCAATGCCCCTAAAATGCTGTTCTACAACTGCTAAACCACACTGCACAGTGGAGGAGGGACTAGCTTATTATCTTACCTTTCGTATTTATCACTTTTCAGGAACGGAAGAACAAACTATGGTATAATGTTCTTTCATCATTTAACCCTCCTTATCTCAATGTGACTTAAAAGTAGCAGGTGTTACTTTGAAGTAACCCATATTATCATAAGGATATGCGTGTAAATTCTAGTCAATTGTGACCTCAGGGTAAGTGTGCCCATACTTGAAAAAATAATATACCCTCGTATATATATACTGTATATATATAAATGAGAAGTGTGCCTTTCGTTTATTTTCTAGGAATTAAAAAATATATTTTTTTTTTCCCTTCCAGAAATACATTTTGGCAATGTAGGGTTAATGCGCTTTCTCCAATGGCATTGATTAAGAATATCATATATGATGATACGGACAGAATTGACTGGTAGCCAAGTCATGCGTACATGTCTTCGGAGCTCCTCTAATAATTTCTGAAACTTCGAAGACGTGACTCGCTCCTGTTTATACGATAACGTTGATGATCCATTCCTACAAGATATATGGGGAAGGTACAGCACGATTTGTGTACTGACCTCGACGTCGTCATGCGGCGTGACAGGGAAATGAGCCTTTAGAATTTGAAAGTTCAGCAGGATACTCCTCTGAAGAAAGGTCCTGCTCAAAATTCGATGCAGCAAAGGCCGTCGAAATTTCCTAAGGAGCGAACGAATAAATAAAAGGTGGTGCAGTATAATGCGTGGTAAGTTAACTGATTGCTGCTTTCGAAAGCAATCAAGTTCCAAAGACTCACTCTGTTATCACTTCCCAATCCAATAGTCGTCAAAGAGTTTGGAAGCAGTGCTTGTTTAACGCTGAGATGGCCAAGTTGCAGTTTGACTGGGAAGGAAACTAGACCGCAAGGAAATTTGAAAAGAACCGCCTTTTCACTCCTTCAGCACACAGGCCAAAACTGCCTTTGAGAGACAAATTAGCTAATTACTTCTTCGCTCTTGAGGAAGTCAACAGTAGCCTGTACCTGACGGCAGAAACCACAAGCGGATGCCGAAGTCAATGTGTGCGCAAAATATTCCAAACTACGCCAAAGAATAAGCGATGCGAAGCCGTAGAGGTTTTCGGCGCTAAGAGAACGACTCAGTCGATCATCGAAGCGTACCTAGAAGTGATAGCGTCGAGTAAAAATAAATTACAAGCATATAGTGCAAATGATAAATAATGCTATCAGCCTTTGCTGATTTTACCTATGTGCGAGTGCTGGTGTATTTCAAGTTGGAGTGACGTCCCAGGATAACCGCGTTCAACCAATGCCGAATTATAGGCTAAAGAAATCGCAGGAATTGGACCAAGAAATAATGATGCTTCAGAAATGCTTTTTTTTTCCTCAATCGGAAGAGCAGTCTCTTGCTTGCGTTGCATTGTGAATGGGAGGAGCGAATAGGAAATCTTCGCATTACCCTTCCTGAGCATTCTGCTAATCAGCAAATTAATGCAAAAACAATTACTTAGACAATAATGTCCCTCCAAAAGTAAAATTGGGAGAGGGTAATCGTAACCTCGAGGTGCAACTAGAAGGGAGCAAGAAATGCTAAGAGAAATCGATAACGGTTTCTGCCATTAATCAAAGTTATAATTCCCTAATCATATGCAAATATTCGCCCCCAAAGTAATGGACGTTCAATGAAAAGAACATAGACTGCTCTCAGATGGTGCATATTTCATCCACCTCCATAAACCACTGGAATAACTGTGACAGGAGAAAAAATAGTCTGATTACTTTTGCTCGGGAGTATATATCATATGGCTATTGATTGCTCGTTCTTGATAATAGCAAGATCTTTGAATATTTGCGTAACATCAAGGCAACTTTAAAGAAGGCATCGATCGACAGAGTTGTTCAATTCTCATCTCGAGTAGAGAGAGAATGGTCAAATAAACCTATTACGTAACACGACAGGCAGAAGATGGCCTCAAACTAGTAAAGCTAGGAAGTATATAAGTTCGTGAATATGAGTTTATACGTAAGATACGCCTACCGACTATTTATAACATATGTACGTAAGTTTGCTCATTAGATTAGTTTGGTAGTTTCTACTTTGTCACCATAAATCCTGAAATTCACTTAGAGAAGAGTCGGTTACTTGGAGAGTATGGTTGTTAGCGTTCCTCCTCTCATGCGCTAACCCAGGCATGCAACCCGACACTGCTCTCAGCTGACGCAAGGTCGTAGATGTCGTCACAAAGATGAGCAAATTGCGAACTTCCGAATACAGCTGAGTGCGAAATATCGCCATGATGAGACGCGTATCCAGCATGCTACAAAAGTCGGTATACGTGATGCGCTACTCTCATATTAAGCTCTGAAACTGAAGAGATGGCAGAAGAACGGGTATTGGAACTGGCCTAACTCTTGTTCCTGGAATCAATAGTTCTCAATGGCTTGGTGAGAAGTAAGATGGTGCCGTGCTGTTCTCATCAGCTCCGACGCCATTAGTGCAATTTGACCAAAATTCTTGGTATGGTTAATATCACCTGACTTTCGGGTCAATTCGTTTTGTTTTGCAATTTTGTCAATTCGTCGGAAGCCCCTGATTTGAGAAAAATTCGTGCGCTCCCTGACAAACGATCACACTTTTTTCTCATGCGACGGTGATGAGGTGAGTTTGAACTGAATCGCAGTCATAAAGGCGTTGTTATCTATTAATAAGGGAATCGAGGTGTTATCCTCTCCCTTCATAGTGTTCAATATCTCTCAGCATTCCCTACCTTCGCGAGGCACTAGTGCTGAGGCATACTCCTGGGAACTATAATGACAGAGATTAAAAAATCAAGTTTTAATCATTTCATCGTCATGATTATGACCAACCATGAAAATGAATATTACGGATTAAAGAAAATTGAGAACTTTGAAATCGAGTAATTTGATGAGGGAAAAAGTCAGGGAAACAAGTGAGTAGTATTTTTGGTCCGAAATTCATTATATTCACGTCTAAATACTAACTGACTCGTGTTCGAGCACATGATTCTCTTCACTTCATGTTACAGAAATGCCTCATACGTAACATACGACATTTTAATGAATACGTTTATTGGTCCAGATTGTCATACCAATTGTCGTCATACCGATACCCGTAAGCACGATACCCTAATCCTGAGTGAGGTTTTAAAGACATTGCCATTAAATGTTTTCCGCGCTTTTATCTCTCGCATGCGCATGCAGGAAAAGGCCTGAGGGAAAAAAGAGACTACCGTAAAAGTTGCTTCTCAGGGAGGGCATAGCACGCATTTGAATGTCTTATGTCTTCGGAGGCGATTTTCGTGCCCTTAAGTCTTAGTTTCCTTGTTTTGGGGGCGCGATACTTGCTCTACTTTGCACCTAAGGGTACTTTGCTTTCTACATCTAGTTTCTTGTTTCTTTTTTCCTTCTTGAGGAATCAAATATTTTTTATCGTAAATTTCTTTAAGCGCTCTTATTGATTTGTTTCATCCTATACACTATATGCCGATCTTTTCTTGAACCAACAAACATAAGTGCCAAAATTATTGAAAATATGTATTTGGTTCATGTTTTTATGGCAAACCGCAATTCCACACTTCAAATAGTTAAGACACCACGGAATGAACAGCATTCCATTGGACGTCTCTGGTCGAAATCGGCCTTATTTGCTTCGGTCTAGGTAGTTTAGTGGGTTTTTCGGGTCCATATTTTCATAATTCTGTTGGAACACACTGTACTTCAGTACTTGATATCCCAAGAGACAAGCATGTCGACTTTGACAAGGCAGCAATTTTTCCATTCACTTCTCCTCCCTCCTTCTTAAGCGCATTTCCCATCGCGTTCTTTCCAATCCAGGTTGTTTAATCCGAAGACTTCTATTGGGAAAGAAGAGGTTTGCAAGACTCAAATAGCCTTAAGTGAAAGAAGTGCCGGCATCAGGAGGGAGTATACAATAGTGAGAATTTGGAACCAAAACTCACTTGTATGAATTGCTCGCCGTCAAGCATGCCGTGGAGATCAGGATAGGCGAGATGATCCCGTGTTCGGTGATATCCCATTTCCTCCTTACTCATGGATACTTGAAAAATAGAAAGATGAGTCAAATTATGATACGATCACTCTTTACACCCAAGTATGCAGTGAGTCATACAGAGTAGGACAATGCATACTAAGTGGCACGTCCTTCCGAATTCAGTGTTTTCCTACAAACGGTGAAAGGACTGGACATCGTGTGGCACTAGAAAAACTGACGGAAATGTTAGGCTCATATTTTTTTTTTATCACAGTGGAGACTATAATATTTGCTTCATGAAAATTTTGTGTCCGGTCGTCCTGATAAAAAGCGACAGCCATTCAGAATACAGTAATAAGTGACAAAAGCGATGAAATTACAGCTGAAATTATTAACAGTGAGAATGTTTTGCATGAATTCATGTGCTTTTTTAAATTAAGGGTACTCATACAACCGGTCAATTCCTCTTTTAGTGACAGAACTTGAATGAAGTAAATAAATAATATCCGCTTAGTTACAAAAGGTGCTGAATGCAACTGCCTTCCTCATTATTTGGGAGAATATTAGACGGAGATTGCAGCGAAACACTGTGGTCAGCGCTACACCTACAGGACATTAGTTTCTGTGCTTTTTGCACAGAAACTAATGGTGTAAACCATTCTTTTTGCGGTTTAATTTTTTTCATGTTATGATGGTTGATCAAGGGAGAATCATCTTGCAATGCTCACATGAAGTTTTGAAGGAGTCACATCAAGGAAATTGTTATAGTTATCAGCAATTTTCTAGTTCATTTTCACATGAAGAAGAGCATCTGAATTCATGCCAAACATTTCCACTATCAATATAATTTAATCAATTCCGCACGAATGTGACACTACGGGCACAGTCGAAGAATTCATCCTTCAATGTATACAGTATTATTCTCAAATGTGATCAGTCAAAAAGAGCTTTATGAAAGTTAGAAGGTGTTCGATTTTTTACCCACTCTGAAATTCTTTGGTTTCTGAAACTCTAGAATATTTGCATGTATACAATAGTCGAACTACATGTGAAGCACTGATAAAAGTTCTGGACAGATTTCCGTGATGCGCACATTACGTCATAAAAAAGTCATCGTGGGCGAAGAATATCCTACTGAACTTTTAATGAGAGGCCCTGCAGGGGATCTCCTTTATTTCAGTTTTTGTGCAGGAAAATCCAAAGCATTGATGAGAGTAGCAGAATGATCAGTTACAAAGTAGCATTTAATAATAGGAAATAAAAGGAAATGAAAGGAATTCAACGACTTAAAGAGAGGTATTTCAGAAAAACCTTATGAACCTTCATCGTGAGACATCGGTGTTGGCGAATTCAAGCTAGCATGCAAGTACTTCTCTAGAGATGGAAAGAAAATTGCTTTTATATTTCAACTCCGTGCATTGCATTAGAAGTGATTCGTTACTCCAAGTTATCTTTCTGCTCTGCGAGATCAGAATAATGCTGCCTTCCTGCGACCGAAGACGAATTTTCTATTTGCTCCCCGGTTGCCTTGCTTTATTCTCAAAAAAGAGGAAGGGAAGGTTCTTTCCGTGAATATCAATTTTACTTCCTGTTCAGCTTAATTGAGGCGGAGAATCATAAGAAGCACAACAAACTCAGAGCTGGCACGCGTACAAGGCTGACCTTGACTCCCCGATGTGCACGGTCCGTAGGCCTGATATACGAGAGAGAAAGGGAAATGTTCACGCGATTCATTCATGGAGCCCTGGAACCCCTGCTGAGGCGCCCCACTGTGCCCCCCCACAGTGCCTATTGCCACATTACTCGACAGGAGCAATTGAGCCCTTTATTGAAACCCCCTCCTGGGATCATTGACATGGCCAGACAGACTAGACCATCTTCATCCAGTCAGGTAGAACTGCCTCTTTCTCTCTTTATGTAGCCTCGCATGTATGGCTACGTGTACAGGAGGATGTAGCTGGCGATCGATGAGATGTTATCACGAGGAGTGTGCTCTAGCTGTCCAACGGCTTTCGTTGTCATGGTAACCCTTGCCAGAACCCTTCATTATGCCCCCTGTAGAACTCGACCTGGGGGAAAAAAGCTCCAGGTTTATGCATTCGACAGGATTCTCGGATATGCTGAAAATCACGGGACCTGTTTTCCTTCCATGAACAGGACGAAAAGGTAAAGATTCCTTGTTTCGTGTTCAAAGAGACTATGAATGATGAAACGTGCAAACGCGTTGATGATTGGGAGACATGCAATGCGTGCCTTGTTCCATTCATTATACACAAATCCTTTAAGGTCAATGTCCTCTCACGCCACAATCAAGTAAGCAAAAGATGGAAGCAACTCTAGCTTTCAGAAGAAAGCAACGCCCTTAAATCAGATTTTAAAGCACATTCTGAAACATTTTCATTCGAGGTGTCAGAATAGGCCTAAGAGGCCTTTTCATTAACAAATCAGTAGCTTGGCGTCTTTATTCCATATCTCAAGTAAATTTGAGGAAGAGAGACTAAATGAGGGAAGGAAAAGGAGAACCGAGAGCGAAGAGGAGAAGGCAAGAGAAGGAGAGAGCATTTGTGTGTTGAATCGATGAAGTGAGGAGCCATGATGGATTCTGACGTCACTGGCGGCGAAAATCAATCAAAAGACGCTCAAGGAGGCCTATGTCTTCATTGGCTCACACGTAATGAGCAAGTTTTCCCTCCACCACCCTCCTCCTATCCCGTCATGCCGAATGTTTCCCAGCTTTCCTCTCTTACAAGCCTCTGTGTGAGATCAGCTGGAATTCGGGAATATCTGAGACTGACTTGCAAAGGCATGACAATGGCATCAGACATTCTGATGTCTAGCGGTAAACTTTTTGTGCTCGCTGGTGTACACAATCATTCAAGGAACCAATGCAATGAAAACTGAAGAAAGATTCCGAGGATTCCGAAGACTCCAGGATTGAAGATTCCAGGCGTGTAGAATTTTAGTAGAATTGGGACGTCGTGATTTGCTCTTTATGTGCCCTTATGCGAGTGACCGCGAAAGACTGACAACATCTCCTTCATTATAGAACGAATATTGACCAGTTTTCCCTGATGGGAATGTTTTCAAATATTCAATTGAGCATGAAGGGAAAGTTCTCTCCATGCAGATGCACCAAACACGTGTTCAGAATCGCATTCCACATTGTTCCTTTTATTAGGCGTTGTCGAAACAGCGCGCGTTTCCCGACATTCGAATCATCCCTGATACTCGATTCAGAGCCGATGCTTCATTTTAATGTAATTCTCCACCATTAAGATTTAATGCATTGCTGCAATTCTCTCTCATATGATGAAATATTGCAAATGAATAAATTGTACCTATATCCATTCTTTCCAATAAACGAACTGCAAGATTAAAGGAAGACACGACGTTACAAAAACTTATTCCACTGATACGGGTGTATAGGAATTGATGGGGTGCCTGTACTACGAGATTCGCCTAGTACGATCGCAAAACTGCGATGCATGCGAAGCATGATTAATAAGCCAAAAAGAACAAACATGATGGCACCCATATCCCGCTCTCAGGGTAAACATGACTTTTACAGGCTGAATCATCATCGTTTGCCGATGATTGAGACAACCGGGAAACTTCTCATGGGACATGGGAACAATGCGAATCTTTCCTTGAAATGAAACTGCAGAGTGGGAACCTGCAGGTACTTATTTGTTCTACCTTTTCCTTTCTCATCCGTCGCATTGTGCAAGACTTAAATCACCATAATCACCCGGGTGAACCCCTCAAATCGCACAATTAACATTTAGCCCATGGATTTCTTTTGGAATCTGTTTTCCGAAGGTGAATGTATCCAAGATATGTATGATAATGTACCCAAGATAAGAATTTCCGTCCTATGCTAAGAGCCGTTGCTTTGAACTGCCTTGCTCGGAGAATTTTGACCAGTGTCGCCAACTTAGGAAGGACAAAACGAAGGGTGAATCTGCAGGAACTCACCTTGGGAATCATGAGTTTAACAGGAGTTTCGTAGGATTGTGTGAAATTATGACAGTGTCTCAGAGGCGGAGGGAATGTGAGATACATGTGAGATACATTTGGCGAATCAATTAGTTTGTGCGACAGTCATGGAAACAAAATGTGAGTACACGTGACATACGGTACAATCATGTGAAACACACGTGTTCATAGATAAAGAGCAGTCCAAATTTCACACGTTCCAAAGTTTTCGTTAGATTAAATTTCGTTAGATTTTAGAATTAAAAAATAATTTCCAATAGCCTAGCAGCGAAATGCATGCAAAAACATTCCTCTAGGACAAAGTTTCACTTCAGATGAACAGATTTTCCTCTTGAGTTGCCAAGCCTATATCAAACAAAATGAAAAACCCTGTGCGCACTTACTACAGTACATGCTTCAGCTTGTGCGTCTTAAGAGCGTAAAAGTCACAACATTTTCCTCAACCCACAAACGTGAGTATCTGCTTGGATCTGGAAAAAAAAATCCTATAACATATTTATTGTAAAATGAATTTTAAATTCGGAAACTTGTATTGATCTGGATGATAGAGTGGACGGTAGCCCCTCCCCTATCCTCCCCACCGACCTTCCCCCAGCACATTGTATCCAGGTGTTCTATTTTAATCTCCTCCTCCCTTCTCTTGTCATATATCCCATTAATTTGCTTGAATCACCTACGGTGGTACGCTGAATGAAGCCTCGCTACTGGACTGGGCTTCAAATAGCTTGTTACTAAAAAAATGTCTCTGAAGCTTTCGGCGGTGCTGGCTGGGGTTCCCTCCGCTTGAAATGGATTTCCTTACGGAAGAAGCTTTGTGATCCTCTCTGTCAACGTGACTTCCTTGAATGCCTCTCTTAAAAGATTTGGAGCCACTATATATAGTTCCGTGAATGATGAACTCATGAGAAGACATCGTCAGGATGAGACAACGAGCGGGCACGTTTTTGGTTAGATCAGAGGACACAAATTTCCCTTCCGATGGAGGGTCTAATTGGGATCCTGTAACAGGAAGACCAGCGTAGGGAAAGCTGAATCGATAGATGGCCATCTCGATATGACCGGGGAAATGCCCATTAAACTGACCATCTGATAACGCAGTTACTCATTAACGAGTTTTGTCAATATGCTCTGGATACGACGTACCTTGAAAATAACTCTTCGTCCGAAGATAGGCCACCGAAAGGCGAAGAATGGAAAGCTTATCCAACTTTGAGATGATATTGGGATCGAAGGGAAGAAGGCTTGCCAAAGTGTCCAGCTCCGCATTCAGTCTTTCCCGATGTCTCTTGCTTGGATTGCTTTTCCCGGCCGTGTCTTTCGGCTGAGGTTTCAACCTGTAATCGAATGAAGACAGCATAATCATAGCCACTGGGACTCGTCACGAAAGGCTCTGCCATGCATGATAACCGCGATGATTGCCACAAATTCTCATGTGTGGCATGCAATCGGTAGGCACATGTCACGTTCAACGTACGCATTCTACAGGCCTTATAATACAACAAGCCGGGTAGATGATTCATTCAAGTCCTGCGAAGCGACATAGAGGCTAAATAGAAACGGGAAACGAGAATCATAGGGTTGAAATAATGCGAGGTTTCCGGTAATTTCCCCGTCTCAGTTGCTCACCATCATCCGGGACAAGGTCTACCATATTGAGATTAACCTGGTATGGAATTATGCTGAATTTAATCATATTTCCGTCCTCACTCGTGGCAATTGACAAAAATACAAATTCAGCCATAAGGTTATGGGCAGGTCGACAGGGCATGCTGTAGAACAATCTGTGAACAAGCACACTTCAACATGTCACCGCATATCTTGGACTCGATAACGAGGGATCAACATTAACCGTGCTCTAGGCAAAGACATGCTGCTTTGAACATTCAATGCAAGGAACGATGCTGAGTTCCGCTTTATATCTTCTATGAAGAAAAGCATAATTCGAAGGTTGTGGTAGCAGTGTTTATATGCTGCAGAGCAGTTGTAGATACATCTAAACACTAAAGAGGATAGTTAGTAAAGTTATGTACATATACGGTGTGGAGGAAACAATGCTGGCAAATAATGTTTTTTGAACGGGTGCTTATTGAATCTGGAATTAGCCAAGATCATTCAAAACTGGTGTTTCCCGGATGCAAATAGAAAAGAAGAGTTTACTTTTCAACAGAAAGGTGCCCGAACTCTGAAACCTCAAGGTGGTCGCATGACCATGGGCAGCCTGTGAATCGGGTGTATTTCCCGTTACGGTGAATGCGGAGTCAATGGGTGCATCCGCTATGCAAGCCGCTGAAAGGATCGCACGCCATATGTGTACCCGCGATTCCAGCCAGCCAACCAACCAACCGCCGCAAGCCAAAGTAAGGCGTGACTGGAGGTAGGTGAAGGAGCACTTTCGTGAGAAAGAGACGTTGTCAACTCAGCCGACATGGATTGTGAGCTCATCCAATGACAAAAATGGTCTTCGCAACACGAAAATTTTCAGTTTCATAGGGAGCATCCTTATTTTCCTCTCGTCCATTCTCTCGCTTTTTGCGCGTGTGGAGGACTGCATTTTCAAAGGAGAACAGAGCTGATGTCTGTAAGATGAACATCGGATCGAGCCAAGTTATGGCCATAGTCTCCTTAACAATATAGTATAACTGTCTCCTAACATGTTATATCCCAAAAGAGAGCTAGAGCTCAGAGTCCAGAACTAGAATGTTTCCCGTACAAGTAGAATGCTTATTTTTTTGTGAGGGGAGAGGGGCTTAGAATGATAAGAAAAGCCACACTGGTATGCACGCTTTCTTTCAATGCGGTCAATGGGCATCGGTGGTCTCGTGAGTCCAACGAATGCGACGGGGGAGGGGGAGCTCTGAAGAGAATGGTGTTTTTGTATATGTACCCATTAGATGGATCAGTGTAGTTCCCATGTTATACGTATATCCGAAAATGGCCCAGCCCCTGTCCATCACCCGCCAATTATGGTCACACACCACTGAGTCCCGACTACTCCCCATACTTCCTCTGCATCTGCGTTCATCGGCCCTCGTTCGTATTTTGCTGTCCTGTATACAGAGAGTGGGTTCATGAAAATTACCCGCGACACCGATCGAAAAAGAGCCATCCTAGGATTCCAGTCATTCGAACGAGAAATAGAAAACCTTCATCGCCAATCGTTTACGATATCGTCCAAACGGATTGTTCTGGGGAACAGTCAGTAGGTAGGAGAACGGTAGTAGGGATATAAAGAAAGCCGGTGTGGACACTTTCTTTTTTTTTTCTGGGACTCGAAACAATAATAGCTGAAGCGATTCAAGCGTCATATTCCTGCTGCATAACAGAAAGCCTAAATGAAACGCGTATCTGCATGAATTGCATCCATATTATATAATTGCTCCTTGCGGCAAGCCATGGGTACAATGAGGGTCCATAGAATAGACTACCGACCGAAGCGGGAATTCTCAGAATCAGTCACCTTCAAACAGTAAAGGGGAATTTTTCTATTTACTAAACCTATAGATTATTGTAGTAACCTCGCGATGTCGAACATGTGCATTTCAAACATTTGAATGGGGCAAGAATGGGCGCGTTCAGTTGACGAGAATCCTGAAACTGACATACAACAGATGCTCGTTTTCCGGTTCGCTATTATGAAATAGCTTATTTTCATGCCAATTTCCCTATCATTTCACGTCGTTAAAAATGGTTGCTCTCGAAAACACGTGAGTCTCGTTAGAGGGCATCGCGGACCTCGAGCTATCGATGAGACTCCGCGGCGGATTTGGGTGGAGGCCGTAGTCTCATTTCAAAGTCGAAATTAGACTTACGGTCAGCACCCTCCTCGACTCTTCCATCACTTGGCACCTCCCACAGTAGGGGAGGTACGTTGGAAGAGGACGTCTTCCTCCCCCTCTTGCATACAGTAATACAAGACCTCGTCTGTGGGTCACAATTTAGGCGTCCACATGCAAGCACTTAAAAAATATTGCCGAAGATCGAAGGCGGGAGAACTTCTCTATTCTCGACTGTATCAATGTGTCCCCGTGTGTGGAAACCTAATAGGCAACATGTTTTTCACGTACCCGAGACAGAAGCTACACGAGAAACATGGCTCATGAAGTCTGACTCTCTTCAATGCCATCCCATACTGGCATGTACTAGTGGCTTCACTCTTAAGCAACTTCATTTTATGTTACCATACAAATTCAGCTTGAAGACAGCTTAAATTTCATGGAGAATTTCAGGCAGTATATGCTTAAGATTTTCAAGCATCTATCAATTTCCTACAATCTTCTGGTAAATACGCAGTCAATTTTTTGAGCTGTCCATTAATAACCCAATGGATTACATTTTACTTTTTACTTTAAAATTTTGAAGAGTGTAGGCGTGTTTAATTAAGGGATAGGCATGGAAGTCAAGACGATGGTGTCCAGATCTCGGCAAGCTATGTTGTCTGCCTGTGGCCATGCCCCCCCACCTCATTCTCGCTTGGGGGAAATGTACAAAAATTAAACCAAAAAAACACGTTCCGAATACTTATTTTTGCTTTTAACCTGGCATACTCGACGTTTTGGGCCACATATCACACGTCTGCTTGTGTCAAATCGGAATCCTTATGGCGGAGATCTGTTCTGCCTGTGAAGCAGTCTGGGACTTGGTATATATCAACGGTAACAATGCGTGCAAAAACCATGTGTGGCACTGCATTTTGACAGGATATCAGTTTGAACATCTCATTTAGACATGTTATTGCATACTTCATCAAGACAAGTCTATACTTGTGCCGTTCTTTATTTTACCTTAGTCCCTCCTACGACTTATGTCCATCTCTGTACGGTGTAAAGAGATAAGGCTGGACAGAATTGAGTTTTAGAAAGCGTATACAGATAAGCCTGCTTATGAAAAAGTGAACAGGAAAAGAGCTGAATGAATCGGCTAATATCCATACCCATGAAAGCCCATTTTGGCCAATGCAACGGTACCGTTCCGGACTAACTCTCCAGATGCAGACGTTTTCAAATCAATTGTTTAGCAGTAGTATACACCCAGTCACCAAGTTAAGTTTTAATCCTTGGAGTAAACCTCTCGTCCCATTTCGATAATACTGTAGAATCATCCATGCGCATTTATACTTCATTATTGCCTTTCGTGCTTACGACCGCAGATTCGCTTCAGAAGGCGACATTTTCTTTCTTACTTTCCACTTTCTAAAGGGTGCGTTAATAGGGTGACATTTTCAACTGTTTGCCTTCTAAGCTTTTACGGTTTAAGTTCACTTCCGTGGTGAAAGTTGCCTTTCATTCATCACCTTCGAATGGCATTTTAATTATTGTCAGGTTTATCGTCATGGCAACCGGATTCGGACTGCGTCATAAAATTCAGTCTGAGGAACTGCTCATCTTATTTTTGGTCGAAATTATACAGTTTATTCATATGTAGCGGTCTTACGCCAACCTTTAGAAAGCGCCAGAAGGTTAGTTCTACGTAAATGATCCATCATCTCAGAGGCCCGCTGTTGCTCCTGTTCATTTCCTAGGCATAATTAGAAGACACGGCTACAGAAAATGGGAACATTGCGTGGACCCATACAAGCCTCGTAGCAGAAAAGCGAGTTCTCTTCCCCATCTCATCTTCCTTGAGAAGATAATAAATCGATGGTGCCCGCCTCCTGGAAATTGCCTCCTTCATAGACACCAATTTGTATCTTTCCAGCCCTTCATTTCCCGAGCTGGAATGGGTCAGAATGCATCTTCCAGGACTCATTCGATTCGTAGGATAGAACATGTGGAACGAGGAATGGATCCTTCGCGTGTTTCACTCCTTAACAGCCGTACGCTTTGTCTTTCATTCATCTCTTTGAATTCTCTAGCTCTAGTCAGAGGAAGTATTGGAAAGAATCATTTCATTATGTAGGAAAATTACCGAGAAATGGCCAAACCGAGGTAAATGCCTCCATGAATGGCAGCCGAAAGAAAGATGGAAAGCGGTTCCCAGAACCCTTGAAGGTGAACTCGAACTCATCGAGCGTCAGCCTCGGGAGAAAGATTCGGATAAAGGCTCAAGGAGTTGCGGTCAAAAAAGAAAGTAATTCAGAACTGAACCTCGGTGTCCATTCGGAAACCAAGCCAGATAGACGAGGAAGAAGCACGAGGTAAAAATCACTTCTCGAAAGAATGATCAACTCTGGCCCATAGAAGACACATTTTCTGCTAGAGATGCATAAAAACCGGAACATTTCCGAGCTTACCTAGCAGATATATTCCATGTAGACCTACATATTGTTGTTTTAAATTTTCTCGACAAAACGTCTGTATAGCTTTTAGCTGTTCGAGGACAGCTGAAGTTTCAAGCATGCAGCCGACCTGAACTTTCAGATAGAACGAAACATCTTGTCTGCTCTAAGAAAGGGAAGCATACTGAGGAACACTTGACTGAATGGACCAAGTCCAGAATGTCTACATTATTTAGAAGTATAGATTTTGCATCATTCAAACTTATAGGCATCGTAATATATCTCTTTCTAGGTCTGCAGGTAAATGCTGCTTTTTTGAGAGAGGGGGAGAGAGAGAAAGGAATCCCATATTTCTGGATATTATAAATGCATCCGGATTTATACGAAATTTGAACGCGCTTAGGGAGGAAATTCCACCGTGGCTATCCAAAACACAGATCAAGAGATTATGTCCTGGAATCTTGTTCGTCCATCGCTTACCATGTTTTCATTGGATTCGAAGTTTTTTTTTGGGAAGCCAAATTGTCATGGGGGGCCGAGGTGGGGGAAGGCTATCGAGGGCGACTAGAGGTTATTATAAATACAGCGGTAAGTCTCAGAATGGTAAAGAGCATAGTAGATCTTATTCCCTTTGAGACCCTTTTCCTTCTTTTGTCGAGATGACCCTCACAGACCAGACATCGTATACCCCCTTAATGCATTCAATGTTTTACAAAATACGTTTATTTAATATAATTATTTGCATCCGACG
The DNA here is from genome assembly GCA_905338385.1 of Darwinula stevensoni. Taxonomy (NCBI): domain Eukaryota; kingdom Metazoa; phylum Arthropoda; class Ostracoda; order Podocopida; family Darwinulidae; genus Darwinula; species Darwinula stevensoni. The sequence continues at coordinate 145,972 of CAJPEV010000082.1, forward strand.
TCGACTAATGCCTGAAAGTCTTCACGTCGCTCCTAGCAAACAGCAGCAAGTGAACATCCAGTGAGGACGAGCTACTATGCAGGATCCCGTATATGCTCTCAACGGTTCGAGTGAACCATTTTTTTTCATAAGAGTTGCGTTTCCTGACACAATCTAATTCAGACTTAATTTAATTTATACAGGCACTTCCTTGTGGTATGTCATGCATGCAATTCCAGCCGCAATTAACCGAAGGGAAAGTGATTGTCTGCATTTGCAGATTGCAGTGGTCATGCACCCTCATTTATAAAGCGCGCTCATTGCATATGGATCTCACAGAGAGAATGGTTTTTTAGCTTAAAGTGCTCCACGGGAACGGAAATCTTGAAATGGTGGAAGGGAAAACATTTCGCATCTCCAAAAGAAACATCCCCAGTCCTTCACAAGCCAGGAATATTTCAATGCAGGAGTGGGGATGTTTCACGTTCGGAAGAAAATTGTGATTACCATTCTCGTGTCCTTTATGCAATCCAGTTGTTTTCCGAGCCTTTCATTTCAAACTGTTATACCAATCACAATGTTGTGCCAGGCGCGAAATCTGCGGTCCAGAGGGAAACCGAAAATCTGGAACTTCTTGCAAAGAGCTCGTGTGCAGGAATGCAGCGAACGGGTGGTCTTCCCGAGGGAATTTCGCATGTCTAAGAGAAAAGAACTCCCGGATCTCTCACGTCCAAACTGACGTAAGTTTACTACGTCTGTGCACAGCTTCTTGCACGTACTCTCCAGAAGAAACACGCTTTTGCTCAAATGTGAGCAAAGACAGAATGAGATACGAGATAGGAATCAACGGCAACCGGGACTGAAATTCTCCACTCTGAGGAAAGTGTCAGGTGAAATGACCAGGGGACCGTGGGTCATACATGTCAGAAATATAAGGCCAGAAAAACTTAGTTGTGGACATTCTCTGCATCATGGACCACACATGGTCGAGGGGAAGCCATATAAGATTGTACAGGGAAGGAAGAATAAGGTCATTCGCTTGTTCAAGGTATGGTTAGCCCTTCGGGGACAGCGAAAGACAATGTAAAGACCACAGGCTCGGCACACACCTTTACCTCAAGCTCTCGGGGGGGGAGCTTTAATGTTATCTTTAAGATACTCCTCCTCTGATTACACGCCACGATAACAAAAAAATTTGCAGTAATTCTATCAAGTCTAGTAATGGAAAATTTTCTATGATTTGTCCACAATAGAGGAAAATTTAATACAAGTTCTTCCTTTCATGACTCAAGTTCATTATCAAGCGTATGCCTACTCTCCATTTTGCAAAAAAACTTGGTGCATTTTAGGAATAAGTCTGTAACTGTTCCAAACCCAATGCTCCACTATTAGTGCTTTTGGAGATGCGAAAATTCTGGATTAAGGATCTCGTCGTACTAGTTCTTGTCTTCCTGGCGACTGGACCGTGCTGACCGACCTGCAGCAAACGAAAAAATTGATTTCGACAAATGCAGCACTCAATGAAGTATCCCACGAGTGAATCTCTTTGCGAGTTTCAAGCCCTGAACTCTTAGTACTGAAAGTTCTGGATGCTGCTCACAATGGAGTACTAACCCCTTCTCAAGACATGAGTCATCGAGTGAATGTATATACCATAGGAATCGTGAGGCAACGTTTCTATCTAGATAATAAAAAAAGTAAAGAAAAAAGACAAGACTTAGGGGTGAGATTCGCTCTGGAGGAAGTGCTCACACAAACATGGCAATAAGAGGCTTTCTTCTGAGAGTATTTTTCCCGTACGCGCATTTCGATAAGCCGTACTCAGGCAAGCTCAAAAAGACTACACTGGTTGAAAATTTTCTCGTATTAACCTCATTATAGCATAACATGTTGGTTATATGGACAAAATGGTGTTGGATAATCAAGCTGTAGGACATCAGAATTAAAATATTCCTGATTTCCGAATTTCGAAATGCTTCGAATGCAATCCATTTACTCCACTAGGCTATTCGCTAAATTTCATGTGGCTAAGAGTAGTTCCGTTGAGAAGGGAGCGAAGATGCTATCATGAAGTTGGAAAACTATTTGAGAACATACAACAACGTACCATGCTTTCAGGATGGGGATTGACATAGGTAAGAATAAGGGTTGGGGGGGCAGGAATGCACTCATGTAGGTTACCATGAACTTCCTCTCATACTGGGCTTCCTTGGCTGGTAAATGTGTCTCTACCTTCCTGCAGGTCGGTGAACGGGATGGACATATGCCTTTTTGATCAGGGATCTGCAACACCCTTATATTCGCTTCTCTCTCATTACTTGTCTAAAGTCTCTTGATGGATCATGACTAGGGGATCATTAGAGACTTTTCCCTCGTTCTTTCACTTCCTCTCTCTATCCCTCAACTAATGTCTTCAATCAACTTTTCTTCGTGTCTTGTCCAAGACGAGTAACGAAATCCTGTCGTCGCTCGCAATTGCTGGGCATTCCATATAGTTTTCGTATCGTAGCAATACCCGACTTCATGCGTTCATGTGTAACGGTTAGTCTCGTTCGTGAAGATCGTGCTGGGCCACAGGACAGACGCGGTTCGGAGATGTTTCTGGTGGTTAGGGTGAATCTGGAACCATGAAATCGGTCCAGCGAAGATCTACCTCAATACTTTCAGCCGCGTTCCGCGTTCACAGTCTTCGGATTTTAAACGCATTCCAGGATATGACAAAGAGACCCCCGTATTTTGACTCGTATATCAGAAGCTCTGCCTAAAAACAAAATGTAACCTTACATATGCTTATATGTTCTAAACGAGCTTTTGAAAATTCATCGAAATATCATCGGCCAAATAAAGACCATAAGCAATTGTCAAAAGAAGTCTGAAACTGATAGTGGACGAGGAGGAAGTGTTAAGAATTGAGAGGCAACGCTTTAGCATTGAGGCATCACGGAAGCAGCTTCGATCTCTCCCATTAGAACTCAAGCATTCATCTGTTTTGTTTTTTTTTACATAACGTGAAAATTATCTGCTAAATGGCTGTCAAATAAATGGGTATCAATAAAGACGGTTTACTTCAAGTTTTTTCAGATATTTGTTTCATTTTACTCTTTGTATCCAATTCACATTCGTTTTGTTTTTTAATAATTTGAAGAAAGTTTTTTTGAAATTCCACCCTTCTTTTGAGACAGTCAGTCCATGAGGGCGAATTTGGCAAAAATTGCCTCATTAGAAGTGAGTCAACAGAGGTTCAAAGGCAAATCGGATGTCATTTTCTGTCACATACCTTGTAACTTGCTTATTTATTTAACTTTTCCTGAAGCGAGAAAGTTAAATTTGGTAATTGTTTCTTTTTCCCAAGAGATGGAACGTGCTGCTGATACATGGGCTACGAACATTTTTTCGAATTTCAAAATGCACATTTTAGAGGAAGGGGGAAGGGGCCTTCGGAGGTACATATTTTTACCCCGACGTTACACAGGTACCCGTTGGTACATAGATCGGGAAGATATCACTCATCAAGCTCCTGCGATCAATTTCACATATCTTTTCGTGTTTGTATCCTTTGGTAGAGGTCAGGAAATATCGTTTGGGATCACACACTCGGCCTTCTCTTCAATAATCAACTTCGAAGGAGATATTGTAACCCTGCACGTCTGTTGCACTAGGGTAATGTAAATGCGGTAGAAGATAAAGAATATCCCAAGAAATGGATGACCAGGGTCAGATTAAAAAAAAGAAGACCCTGGGGAACACCTAAAGGAGTCCATGCGGATGCCATCAACCAATGAATAATTATAACGCTTCCACCTTTGCTGTTTTCACAAGTCGGCGTAACCTCTGGATCTAAAGAGAAGATGATTTATGAGTGCTCTTGAGAATGCGAAATAAATATACCATAAAAAGCATCCGTACCATATAATTTTGCACGGGTACGTGGCGCAGGACTTCCTTAATCTTAGGTTTATAACTATAAGATAAGAATTGCTGAGTGATAGCTCCATCTTTTTTCCCTTCGTATTTAATTCCTCTGTAATGATCTATACTGTAGGCCTCATGATACATCCATCACATGTTAATTCCATCTCTGGGTAAAAAACGCCGGCATTCGCACAATTTTCCACGAGAAGCCAGAAGCAATATGAGTATGATAAAGAAAGGGGCAAAACAGCCACGATAGAAAGTCCTAAATGCTTTGATTTGCAGATGCTCTGGACGTCATTATTGACCGACGCCGAGAGACGGAAGGAAATTGTAATGGGGAAATTGGTAAGAAAAACTTTTCTAGTAAACCCTTTGGGGGAAAGAAACTGGGACAATACGAGTATTGAAATTCTATAAAAGACTTAATAAAGAGTTTCAATGGGTACAGAAAGCAGGTTTCCCTCGGTGATTATTGACAATAGTCTCCCCCGATCCATTTCTTGCCAAAATAAGCCACAGACGCCCCTCTAAGACAAGTCAGATCGACCTTTGCCTGCCAGGAATGGACAATACGCCTTCTTACACATTTTCATTATAGAATGGAATACATTGTACAGAGTAAGAGCACGAGAATTTCTCAGATGTTATTTTCTTCTCCTTTCCCCTTTCTGACGGATAATAGCGGCAAGTCGGCGTCTTATTTCCTTATGACTCAACCACGATTACCGAAATTGTTTTGTCAACACAGTCACCAAATTCCTGATGTTCTTTTTTCTGGTGGGTTAAAGGCAGCTGCATATCCTAGAGTCCTTTCCCTGACTGGTGAGGCTTTCAATTGACTCAATATTAAAAGAAGCTTTGCTTTATACTCAATGTCCACATGGGCTATGTCCTGCCTTCGAACATATAAAAGCGGATTGAAACAATGGGATATCATTTGCGAAATGTATATAGAAAAAGGATATCCATCTGGAGATATTCAAATAGTAACCGTTGCAAATTGTTGCATTTGGAGGAACAAGAGGAAAACTAGTTTTATGACACTGACTCTGATAAGAAAAAAAATAAAGAAAAAATGATACCCTGACAGGTAGAGACATTCACAGGCTATCTAAGAGGGCTAAAAGGAGCAAGTGGGTTATCCCTAGTTGAGGAATGGAATTATACCTGCAATTACGCCTAGAAGAATAGGAGAAGAAGAAAGGTGATGTGAAGATGGAGCCCAGCACGTCATGGTGCAATCGTCACAAGGACATGAATATCAGACTCCGTCTCGGGAAAGCTTTCACAAATATCGGGATGCTAGGCGGGCAGTAACATCCGCCATTGCTGTAGGTCAAAGTTCTCACTTTAGAAGTTTGTTCTGTCATTTTCCAAGGTGAAATCATGTTCGGAGGCAGAACTTATGCCTGGAAGGGATGCCCTTCAGATAAATATGATTGCTGAGTGGTTAGAGGGCACATACGATGGTGTTTCACCTACTATCTCCTATTTCTCAATTTAGTTGCTTCCCTACTAGGTTTTACGTGGTGAGATGACTCGTGTTTCATTCTGTCCCTGGAAACAGAATTGTTACTATTAAAACTAGTTCTGAAAGAGGTGGGTGAGTTACGTCACTGATCGTGAACGCCAGAGACTATTTCCATTGAGCCGTGACTGTCTAGGTGATTGCAGTGACCAACCGTGACGAATGATAAACCAAACAAGATCAAAGGAAAAACAAAAGCGCCATCTTTCTGGGGAGAAAACTAAAGCTCCCGAAATTGGAGGCTGGGTGAAGTCACAACGGCAATAGTTGTAGGGTCAGACCGCAGTAGGAGTCTTTAATTAGAGTCCATGCCGAGATTAATGGACGATTTCGGCATTTCAACCCCTTTCCCTTCCTCTATCTCTGCATGGGAGTATTTTATTGATCAAACGGGAACATTATGGGTCATTTCCAGGATCCCTCATAATGTCTGGTCCCAGCCTCGCATTCGACCAATTTCATCCTACGTGGCACGTGTGCTATGCAGTTCTAGGAAATGGGTCTAACCCCCCTTTCCCCCCCCCCCCCCCCCCCCCCCCCCCTACACACACACACACACACACACACACACACGCACGTGTAGCGCCGATGAAGTGAAGAGGCCTTGGTCGGGGAGGTGTCAGATGCGACCTTTGAGTTTCTTTTAAATCAAATGACACTCTACTCGCTCCAAGACTTGGACGATTGCAGTAGCAGATTGATAATCCGATGACCGCTCGCGAACATTCACCCTGAGCCATATTCCGATTCCGTTTCTTCCGCCCCCGGCCCCCATTACCACGGATGACGGAGCTCTTGCTCGAGCTCGAGGTACCGAAGGACTGAATGGATTGTTGCGAGTGCGTGAGTGGCTTATTCGATTCTTTCTTCGGGGGAGAGGGAGGCGTCGGTCGCGTTCGACTCGGTCGTCGCTTCCATTTCTGCTTGCACGAGACGGAGTCGCTTTGTGTGGGCAGGGTACTGGGGTCTGGTTACGATTTCGCTGCAGATTGTCTCCGTTTCCTGATGACGGCGGGAAAACTATACATTGGAAATTCTTGGAAAATACGAAATTGCGAATTCTCTGAGGCCTTTATGACGAGGCTGTACGTAAGGCCCGCTGAGTACATGGAAACCCGCAAGAACGTTCTTCTACATTAGTGCTACATTAGTGTGGGCCGTATCGACACATCGACAAATTTACTCGAAACTTTGACAAATAATTCCGTGTCCGACGGGATGATCCAGAGAGTTCTGCGAGAAGCCCTTCGGCTTTCATCGATGTCGCTCGTCTTAGACAATTGAACGACGAGAGCCGCAGAACCGCGAAATTCAGGGGCAAGCGAAGGAATCCCGTGAAAAATGAAAGAAATAACGAGGGTAATACGGCGTGGAGAAAGCAGCGGACTCGGCGGAGGGGCTGGGGAGCCGGTCAGCGTCGCAAAGGAACAATAACCGGATTCGGAAAATGCAGGGGGAAAAAAAAGACAGTTAAAAGAAATGTTATCCAGATAATCTTGCTCCACAACGCGGTTTGAGATGTTCCTTGCACGAAATCCAGGGCCCCTTCCCCCCAACTTGAACATTGTTTCCATCTCGATCATAAGCCGGCTGATAATAGAGGCAACGTGATGTTTCATAGCAATACGACCGTGATGTCGAATACCGACGCGCACGCGAGGGCGACGGCAAGTGGCGACATCTGCGGGAATGCCTGATGAAACCGTTGGATTCGGTGATGCCAGTAGGGACCATCCCAGCAGGGCAGAATCATCTGTGTTGTCCATAACACAGTGTGCAAAGCAGTAATCGTGGCTTGCTAACTTTACAGACGTTAGGCTTCGATTTTTGGCATGGGAGCAATTTAAGCTAGGCTAGGCCTTGACCATGGACATGTTATAGACTGGACGTTAGGCCTAGAGTGATGCCAAATAGGTTTAGGCCTGTCAAATAAGATCTTCACGAGCTATTTCATATTCCGTGGAGAGTGCAATCGGTGGTCTTACTCCGTACAACAGCCCCAAACAAAAAGATAATTAAACCTTAGTCACCCGAAAGGTGGATAGCTGTTCATGGCCGCAAAATGAACGTTTAAAATATGCAGATCATGTTTGAGAACTAACGTGAAAACTCCTGCCTTTCATCAGAGCACGTAGGTATTCTTCGGAAATCATATTAATGAATCACTAGAAATACAGGTGGACCACCTTACAGTAGCGAGCTAAAGGTGGTAAGCCTAATTGTCCATCCCTGAAAGCTCTCCAGCCTCCTCTCTCAAAGAGATCTATTGTCTTTATAGCATAAGTGCAAATGTAGGCACAAAATGGCGTTGGCCCAGGCAAAACTTAATATTTAGGACTAACGTTAGACAGTTTTGAAATAATGGCTTTAATTATGGAACTGTTACAGTGTTCTGAATTGATTTTTACAAACCTACCCCCTTCTCTAACGTTGCTGTTGTCTGCAGCATTGGAGAGATGCCTCATAATTGCAATCATCACTAATTGCAAAGAGGTAAAGTGGTTTTCACTTGACTTAGACACCAAAGCACAAGTAACAACCCATGCACAAGTGTCTGAGTTCAGTGAAAAATTGCTTTACTTGAGTAACACTTTACACTGATGAACGATGGGGATGGAGTGACATCCTACCCCAGGTGAGTCAACTGCTACTGTACAACTTGACAATAAGCCCATAGAAAAGCACAGAGCACATGTAAATGGGGGTAAAAAGTCAATCTGGAAACACTGAAATCTGCAACCTCATTGAGTAGCAATGCTACCATGAATTAGATGGTTATCCCTCCCTTTCACCCCAATTCCATTGCAAGCCTAACTTATTTAGCTAACTGCTATCACCATCCTCCCAGAATCTCTTGCATCTTCTGTAATTCATATTTCTGCCCAAAGCAGTCACCTAAATGTGGGTTGAGGAGTAGGCCTAGGCCAACAAATTCCAAAAAGGAAATCAAATCTATATAGGCCTAAACTTATGTACATTATGCACTTGCCAATATTCATGATTCAAGCAATCCATGTTCATGTTGTAATACATGTATAATGTATGTGTGTATTCATACAGGGTTAGAAATTGAATGTCATAATGCAACAGAATGAAGAATAACAGGACCCCCATATGCTTGTAGATCATAATGGGTTGAACAGAGTTCACTTCTCAGTATATAGCTTCTTCTTTTTGACACCTATGATGAAAGTCCATGTATCCTAGCTTTTGAAATGTGAAGAGCCTACAGGCAAGGATAGGTAATAGACAGAAGAGGTGGAGGACTTTGTTTATAGAAGAGGGAATTGAAGTGACTGATGTTAAAGTTGAAAGCAATGGGGCAGAATGACTCTGTAACTATTGAAAAAAGGGTGCAATGAAGCTAAACTTGATGCAGCTTTATAGTCCCCCTGGGATCCAAATACTAGATGTTCAAGAGAGTTTGGCCTATTGCCCAGCATTCCCTACCTTTTTAGGCAAAACCAATGCATAAGTGTAGGGGACTTGGATGGTAACTTTGAAAAATATGGAATTCAAATGGAAAAATTAGATTTGACAGTTATGCAATTGATTTTAGCAATGTTTCAGCCTCTCAAAAAGAAAACGTAAAATGAGAACTAGGCAATTGAATCACAGGAATCACATATCTTGTAAAACAAATTTCAATGTGAGCTCTGGAACAACCACTGATAGATCAGATCAGATGATTTACCAACTTGCGTGTTGAATAGATCTAAGAACCAAAGAGTCATCTACAGGAATATAGATGCTCTGGGTTTTTTTTTTTCCAAGCTTTACCTTGGATAAATCCAAGAACATCCAGCAAACATCTTGGCAAGAAGTCTCATGAGACCATGTCCATTGATTAGGCCTTCAAAAAATTGATCCACATCATTAACCTTTTGCAGTCAACTGTCAGGCATGACCCATGCTAGAAAAATAGTGCAAAGGGTTAAGCTTAAAAGTAGACATTGAGATCAACAATGATGTTTCTAGTACTGTCAAAAGTATTGGAAAAGAAAGCTTGGATGGCACCTGGTCTTTTGAAATCTTTGGGCAATAGAAGCCAACCCTTTTATATATTAAAAGGAGATCCAACAAATGCTAGTAAGCAAGAAGCATTCAACCAGAATGATAGAAAATTTCATGTATCTAGGGAATGATGAGGAGGAAATATTACAAGTAGGAATTTTAAATAAAATGAGGTGAAAAAGTGGAAAAAAGAAGAGGAAAACCAATTAATCCAATTTGTCCAATTCTTCCAACAACTAAGGATGGAACAAATCACATTACAGATGAGGAGATACCAGATACCATGTCTAAATGTTTTAGTAAAATCAGGGCAATGCAGACTCAGGAAAAGTCAAAAGCAAACTAATCCTACAAGAGAACTTTTGCAATGAATGTTATAAATCTTCTCACTTGCTATACGCAACCTATCACAAAAGAGGATGTAAATCATTTTGATAGACTTTAAATGTAAATAAAGCAATAGGCACTCATTTGGTCTATCCAAGAGTCCTCAAAGGAAATATTGATTATGTTGCTCCACCTCAAATTTTTGCGATAAACCAATCTTTCGCAGAAATAGTGTACGAGGAAGACTATGAAAGATTGATTACTGAAATTCATAAAAGGGACTCATATCTTCAAGGAAGGAGACACAAAGAATATGAATTATTAAAGACCAGTTTCTGTCCTCTCTGGCTTAAGTGAAATGATTGAATCACTCATTTATAAGCATTTTACAGGGTTCTTTGGGGAAAGTTTCTTTTATAAGAAATGGCATAGATCCTGCATAAAATACAACACTTGCCACTTGGCACCCTTTGATAGGATAATGTGATGATTGAAAGAGAAATTGGGTTAGACTCCAAATCATTTGAATATTTTTGCACTTGCTGAAATCAAAATGAATGAAGATGCTAACACTGGGGCCTAATGTTAGACAGCTATCTCCAAATTATGTAACCCACAAAGAATGAATTATATCTCAGTTAATATTAGTATTGCCCTGTGGTGAACTCAAATTGTCAATCTACTTCCTTACTAAGAAGAATATCTTTGTAACGTTTTTGATGGAGTACATAAAGGATGTTGCTTATTGATGCTAGGCATTCACTGATACTCAAATATTTGATAGTCAAGTCACCTCGCTCATCTTAACAGGAAGGAATTCACTCTCTGGATGACTAGTCTATGCTGGACACTTTGAACTACAGGGTGGGCCAAAAAAGAACAATGGTGTCAATTTTGGTGAGTTGTCACTCTGATTCTAGGCTGCTGATTCTGATGAAATTTGGTACCCATATAGAGTGACTTGATTGAGATTTGTATGCTGAATTTCAGACCTCTATCTCTTAAATTGTAGGAGTTGTTATGTTCTGATGACCCATGACCAAATGCGTTGTCGAAAGTATAGAATTGAACTTGAGCTCTCTATATTCATGGAATACAGCATCACCTGCCACACTAAGCTTAGTTTATAAGCTAGGCTAGACTAATGCCAATCTCCCTACAATAAATACATTTAAAAGATGCCTAGGCTAGCTCATGAATTTTTAGTGGGATTTCAAAATGGAAAAAATATTTTCCTTTTAATTTATGTGAAAGTGCATTGTCAAAATGCCTTACATAAGAGACAGATCTTGTTCATATTAAAAACTTGCAACCTGAAGAAGGATATGGGGCAAGGAAAATAAAAGTTAATTCCCAGCAAAAATTGGTCAAGGAGTGGACTTGAATGTGTCATCTGAAAAATTGATAAATCTGGTGACAAAATTGAAGGCTTATAGTTTAAAAAGTGAACACGTACTTTTTTTGGGATCTAATGTAAATTAAATTAAATTCTCACAGTTTTTGGAATTTTGATTTTAAACTTGGCACACACACCCAAATTGTGTCATCTTATATGATACAAAATATTCATCATAATCAGCAGCCTACAATCAAATTGACAACTTGCTAAAATGAGAGCTTTGTTTTTTTTTTTTTTGCCCACCCTGCATGGTGCATTACTTTAAAAGCCATAGTTAGAGATGCATGAATAGGAAAAGTGTTCTAAGAACTCCATGAATATTGATGACTGTGGATGCCATGTCAGGGAAATGCTGCCTTATCCCATTCCTGTCGAATCGAATAACCACCTTTCCTTGCTCCTATAATACTGTTCTGTATGGTTTCTTTGGGAGTTTATGAAGATCTTCATATTCAGTATTTTTGCTAAATTTTTTTGCCAAATTTTCTCTGCCCATCATAAAGGATTCTTCAAAGTGATAAAATAACTCTCGGAAACTTGGAAATTTCATGTTGACTTTTTCCTGGGTTTGGATTTTTGTCATATGGCAGATTTTAAAAATTATAAATTTGGAGGGGTTCTGCTGGAACCCCTCCAAAGAAAGGAATTATATATTAAAAGGAATTATATATTAAAACCTCATTCATAAGTTTGATGGGATAACCAGGTCATTACAGAGAAGTGAATATGCTTGAAGTATGCTCACAAGAGTAGTTCCATGATGGTTAATGTCCATATTTGTAGTTTCATGTATAGGAGAAGTGAATATAAAGAATGGGCTGTTATCCTAGGTTGTATGGAACATTTGTCATTCAAACTATTATTTACTTACTCCTACTTCCCTTACAGCCTGAAGTAGGGCATATCTCCCTGTGCCATCCTATATTTGCTTCTAAATGCCACCACTTCATTTAGTGCAAGAAATAGAATAAAATAAGTCCAACTGTATTTTCATGGCTGTGCCCCTTTAATAATTTCTAGCTTCACCATTTTCTGACATTAGTTTTGAATGTTTTTCTCTTAGGTCTTTCCCCCTATAAGGTTTGAAAGGGCAGTCGGTCCCACACAAGTGTGGGGAAATGTCAGAGAGTGAAAAAGTCAGTGAGAGGAATGGTTTTGATGCAAGTTCCTCAAACCATGAACCATCTATCCCCAAGAAACCCCCAGGTGAGCTTGAACTGAAAGCTGTGTGCTACAGTACCAATAATGGCTTATGCTGTTTTACTCTAGGGGGTGAATTTGTATTTAACTCCCCTTTTGCTCCACACTGCTTCTGTTGATTATATTATTAGTTTCATTCAACCAAGCAAGGCTAACACTGGCCATCTCAGAAATAGTTTAGCAAATAGTTATGGCCTTAACTCATAATAATGAACTGATGTTGGATTTAGATGTTAGCCTTTATATTGCTCCAAGTCTCCACCATTAAGTGGGCTATAATTGGCAATGCAAGGTTTGATTCTGATATTAATTGATAACCAATTTAAACCAAGAGAGATTGCACCCTTGCCAGAATAGTCTTGCATTATTGGTGAAGATTGCTATTGAACAATTGGATACTATAAGATGCTTTTGCAACCACTGCCTCTGCTTAAACCATTGCAATAATTGCTTGGCCATTTCTCACAAACATCACACTATGTTCGTGGAGAAAGAAATGCATTCCTTCTGGAGACATTAATGAGACAAGCTTGAGGTCTCAACTCATGCATGCAAGTCACAATTTTCAGTTTTATGGTATGTCCATGAAGTTACTATATATTTCAAATGTTTCATACTTGAACATAAAATAACCTTTTATTTTGTATTTTTTTCTTTTATCATGGATCTCTAAAGACTAGGTATTATTATAATATGGTGAAGGGCAGACAAGATTGCTGAAAATAAAAAAAACTCCAACATGACTAGTTTGTATTGAAATAGGAGACTAGAGTCCTTAAGGTCCTGTAGAGCTTCAGCACTGGAATTTTGCTCTCCCTCTCTCAGTATTCAAGCTTTAATTTTTATTCATGCCTGACACTTGATTGTGGAGCAGGGCAAAAAGCCCAGCTGACTTAAGGAAGCAACTGTCATTGGTTTCAGGGGCAATTCTGATTTATTTATTTGTTCTTTAAATATGTGAGTATGGTGATGTAAAGATAAGATGAGAAAACCAGAATGTGCAATATAATAGTTTAATGAATCATTGCAGATCTCAATCAGGATGATCTCATCTTGGAGCAGCAGGCAAAAATAGAGAAGGAGGTATGTTTATGGTGGGATCTGTTTCCATTTGCATGTACTACTTTTCTCTTGGTCTGAATTTAAATATTATGTTATGCATTGCTATGTATTTATAGACAGGAGAATGTCAAGTATTCATGCTATTAGTGCATAAAGTTTTATATATATAATAATTGATATAAGCATTCTGTGCTATTCAAATGTTACTGGCATGGTATCAGAACTAAGTTTCTATTGGACTTCTAAGTTCAAGTTTTTCCTACCCTTTGTAAATTTAGAATAAAATAATCGTTTTGCATTGTCCTTCATCATTGAACTGTCCTTGCATTATAGATTGCTGCTTTTACTCCACTTGTGGGAGAAAAGGAGAAACTGTCTGTGAAGATGGCTGAGGAATACCACAGCGATCAGGTGTATTCTAGAAAGATCGATGACTTACAAACGAAGTATGGATATATCCGTCGAACTAGAGGTGACGGGAACTGCTTCTACCGGGCATTTGCATATTCTTACTTCGAGAATCTTCTCCAAGATTCAAAGGAATTAGCTCGGTAGGTATCTGTGCTTGTCATTCACTTTAAATATTCAGTTGTTAAAAAGAGAACTGAGATGTGGCATTTAAGACCATTTTCTTACTGTACTTCAGGTTTCAAGAGGTGATAAAGAAGACCAAAGAAGATCTTATGCACATGGGGTTCCCTAATTTCACTGTTGAAGACTTCTATGAAACTGTGAGTTGGTCCTTCTGTTACATATATCTTCATGGTTTTTTTGGTTTTTTTTTTTTTGCAGGATTGAGACTATCACCCAAATGCACAAACCTCCATTAGGTGAGATAAAACGAGTTTTAAGCTAAATAGCTCTTTTCCCCCTATAGGAGTCCATGTATTCTTGAAGGTACCATTAACTAAAGAAACTTTCAACATTTGGGCCTGTATAATTGCAACTCTAATGAAGGGTAAATATGCTATGTTGGAAATTCTTCAGTAGGGCAAAGTGCTCATTTTTCAACTAGAAGAGTAAACATTGAAAAACACCTACCTTTGTGTTAAGAAGCTACAAGTAAGGAGAAGCAGTAAATAATGAATAATCATTCTTCTGCTGAGAAGAAAAGTAAATGTTACCCTATAAAAGAAAAATATAAAGAATTCATATTTTCCCTTTTTTTTTTAGGGCTCTAATGATATGCAAAAACTGACAAATATGATTTTTTTCAGTTTGAGGATGTGCTTGAGAAGATTGGTTCAAAGATTTCTCCTGATGAGCTGCATTCCATCATGAATGATACTGGAACATCAGACTACCTTGTGGTGTACCTACGCCTCATTACCTCTTGCCACCTGCAGAAAGAAGCAGCTTTCTTTGAAAATTTCCTTGAAGGAGATATTACCATGAAGGACTTCTGCAGTCATGTAAGCATCTCAGCTTTTTGCTGATCCTTTTAGACATATCTAACAGGTGACAGTCTTTGATGGATTCAAGAAACTTTAAATTGTGCAGGATGTGGAGCCGATGTTTAGAGAGAGCGACCACATCCACATCATTGCTTTGACATCAGCTGTGAAGGTGGGCGTGCGTGTGGAGTACATGGACCGAGGGGAAGGAGGGAAGGTGAATGCCCACGACTTCCCCAACAGCAGCACCAACCCTCAGGTCTTCCTTCTCTACAGACCTGGTCATTATGATGTCCTTTACAAGTGACCTCGCCTCTTTGCCTTGTCTGTGATGCCTTTGAGACTGTCTCGGGGGAAATTCCAAGGAGCCTCATTTTATTGTGGTCAATCTTTCTTTGTATTTATCAGTCTTTATATAAGTTATGTATGATGATGCTGAAGAAGCTGACTGTTCTTTACTCAGCAGATGATTGTATGCTTGCAGTTGCTTGGCCAAAGCCATCATATATCAGTTATGTGCTTGTAAGCATGGGAGATGTATTTGCAAAGTTTTTCAGGCAGATGAGGAAGCCACTTTTGCCCTTCCTTGGAGAAATGATCTCCACTTCCATCTGCATCCTTGATTTCATTTCTATTTCTGTACATGATAGCCCATATTTCAATCTGCTGGCTGTGGCCAGTGGAAATTAGGTGTTGATTCTTCATCTAAGTGTTTTTCTTCAGTAGAAGTATAATGAAAAGATATGCAGTCCTTTGTCTCGCCTTTGCAGATCATGACTTCCTGACCCAAATAATCATCTAGATTTGAAGTGTTGCTGACCAAGTGGTCATCATGATTCAGGATATCCTTCATGTATGCAATTGGATTTTTTTTTTTACCTCTGCACTGTTGAACTTTCCTTTAAATGATTGTCATGCATTTTATTGTAGCATGCTACCTGGAATCTCCTCAACAACCATGCCATTGCTGACAGCATCTTTATGGCTGAAAGATTGCTGGCTGAAAGTGGGTGGATAGTCATTGATACATATTCAGCTCCTTATGAATAGTCAACTAAATTCTGTTTTTCTCCCTGCAAATTTTCAGGCAAAACTGAGGAGAATACCTTCCTATTGGCCAGCTGCTTTTACCGAGGTGGTCGACCAGACAAGGCTCACTTGATCCTCTCAAAATTTGGGGGTGTATCTCCTCACTCACGATACCTCTTAGCCAAGTGCTATCTTGAGCTTGACAGGTATGATCCCTCAGAACTCCTTCTTAGCTTTGAGATTTGATGGGAAAACTTTGGGCCTATTGTGGTGATGAAGAAAATTCCTAGCTCCAATTATTAATGAAGCAAAATTTTGTCTACAGATTGAATGATTCTGAATCAGTCATCCAAGGAGGTGGAATGAAAAATCGAAACCTGGAAGATGTCATTAATGAATATGGAGACCTGGCTCCCTTTGTCCTTCAAATACTGGGGCAGATCTATGCTCGTACAGAGCGGGAAAACAAGGCCATTGAAGCTTATCGCAAAGCCATCAAACTCAACCCGCTCCTATGGACCTGCTTCCAAGCTCTCTGCAACCTGGGGGTGGACCCTGAGCCAAGCAAAGTTTTCCAGGTGACATTATGATTCACAAGTCTCAGTTTTGGCATTGATTGTGAGGCCATATACTATCAAGTTAATTTGCCCTCTGAGAAATTACCCTAACCTAAGCCTGGGATCTAAACAAATGCCATGGATATTGATTCTAGCTTGAAGTTCTTATTAACCAAAATATCTCTCCCACTCTGTCACTTCTCTTAGTTGCACATCCTATACATATAATGCTATTGTTGAGGAAAGTTGTGCATTTTTAATCTTGAACACAGCAGCTTGCCTTGCAATCGTCAAAGTTAACATTTTTGAAGTTCATCTGTTGCTTCTTACCTGGTTATTGCTAAGGAATATTCAATTGTTGTTGATCCTAAATGTATTTTTCTAACCCATTTCAACAGCTTCCAAGTTTGGATACTGGGAATTCCATTGTGACATGTCAAAAGCTTCCAGTTCATCAACAACACCTGCATCAACATATCATGGATCCCTCAGCCTTTTCTACACCTGAATTTACCTCAGTTGTCTCGTAAGACCCTTACTCAAATAGTAGGCTCATGCCAATGCAAGCCTTAATATAAGCCTTTTGACTAATTCCTAATGTTTCCCACATACAGCAGTGCCCAAGGAACACCTTCCAGTCCTCTGCAGAAAGTATCTCCAGATATTATCACAAGCAATCAGAACAATGTGAATGCAGCCCTGTCTGTATATCACAGTTCCATAAAAACAAGCAACTCGTCCAAGAAGCAAAAGCAGGTCCGCTTTGCTGGCCTCACCTCCAATATCATCAATTCACCCGGGTTGGTGGTCTACCTTTGGATTGTTTGGATCACACGCCAATAGTAGAAACTTGATCAAGTTTTTACTATACTTGTCCTGAAAAATTATTTGCCTTTTCACAAGAAAGGTTATTTCTCTCATTAAAAAATAATCTTTTGGAAAAAAATAACTACTTTGCCATATAAAAAATTATGTTTAATAGGTAATTGGGTTATCCTCTAAGTCAGGGGTGTCAAACTCAATTTGACTGGGGGCTGGATGGAAGCCTTTGGGGGTGATTAGGGGCCACAAACAAAAATGTAACACCTTATCTTTAATGCAAACAGGTTGAGATTTGCAGTTTGTTTCCATAACCTACTGTTGAAGAGGACTTCACAGGTTGGACAAAATGGACTGGTGGGCCTGATCTGGCCTGTGGGCTGCCAGTTTGACAACCCTGCTCTAAGTAATAAGTCAATAGAAAAAGGAATGCATTATATGTCAAAAGAAAATGCTTGTTTCTTATCAGGTGAGACTCACCTCATTTTTAAAAAAGGCTTTGAGGTATCTAATGCACAGGTTGCCCTGCCATGCCTGAACTTGGAGAACAGTTGCAACTGTGACTGAGGCTTTCTGTTTCAGAGTATGCCTGTATGGCTTAAAGGAGTTATGCCCAAACATATCTGTGGACTTGCCATAGAACCTTCAAGTGCTGTCATTAATGTCTGTTTGGCAGCAAAATAAAAATAAAAAAGGTGCTAGGTGATGAACCTCAGGAGCCAATAAGTCTTATGAAGCAATGAAGCCTGTTGGTTCTCCTCATTGCTCCAATGGTTAATTTTTTTAATATTTAGTTATGGAATGAAAAATAGTTCATTGTATTTGGTGAGAGTGGTCCATGAAAGCAACTGCTATTGTTCTTAGAATGAAATAAGAGGAAGTTTCTGATTTAATTCTTGAAAATTTAAATGGGATTGCTTGAATGACTTTTGAAGAGTGTGACAAAGATGTTTTTTTGGTTAGACTTTTCCATGGAATAGCATTTCAGGAGACATATTTGACTGGTATTAACTGAAGGTTTTTTGTTGATAATGTAGTATTTATATGGGCTGTTTCTGGTAATGTTTTGTGAAACTTACTGATGGCAATTTCTACATGGTATTTTGTGGCAATATATGGTAAGGGATTTGAATGAGATAATCTTTTCCCCAGTTTCACATTTATGACTTGGGACACTCCTGGATCAGCTGAGAGCACGCAACATCCCATCTTTGGGACACTGTCTGGTGGAACACCATTTGACAACAAGCAGGTAAGATGTAATTCCTTTCTCTTGTGACAATTTTACTTATCCTGATTTTCAGAGTTAATCCTGAGATTCTTGATTGCTGAATTGTGAACCAGCAGACACAGCAACAAGCACAGCAGCAGCTACCAATCAGGAAAGACATGCAGTTATTGCAGCTGGGTTCAGGGAAGTCAGTTCTCGCTCAGACTGGCAATACTGTTCCAACTCCCTCAGGACCTGTCAAGATAACACAACCTCAGATTCGAAGAAGCTCCAGATTGTTCTCCTCTTCCAATTCAGTGAAGGTACTTGCAAAGTTTGCCTTGATTATCCCCTGCTCTTCTTTTGATAGAAGAGTTTGTGACCTACTCTCACTGCATAATGTGTGTTGTTCATTCAGGAGAACAACAAAGCTTCAGCCAAGTCCCGTCTATCAAAAATCAATGCTCCAACAAAGAAAATCCGGACAAGATCCTCAAAGAATGAAAACAAGAATGAGAATGAGAATGAGCTTGAGGGAATTATTGATGAGAAACCAGAAACAATCATGCTGGATGGAAAGGATCTCAAGCCACCTGCAACTGTGACTTCAAGCATTTCCTCTCCTCACCCTCCCAGTTATTCCATGCAACTCCAGAGACAACAAGCTGGTCTGTAAATCTTATTTGACAAAGAAAGAAGGTATCATGGATGAAGCTTACATATTATGTTTCCTTTCCCTTCTCTTTTGGTTTCCAATAGAATCTGTGATGCATGTTTTGAGAGAGTTGGGCACAGCCCAGGTTCATTTATCCCGCTATCACTGCTCAAATGCAATTGAAGTACTGAATGCCCTGCCGCACCAGCATTTTCAGACTGGTTGGGTCCTCTCAGCAGTGGGTCGAGCATACTTTGAAATGGCCAAGTACAAAGAAGCCATCAAGTGAGTGTCTTATCTACATCTTGTATCTCTTGAACTTCCTTGAATGAGGCTTCTCACTAGCATTCTACAGAACCTAGCTGTTTAAAAGCTGCAGAAGGAAAAGTGATGCAATTGCTCTTTTTATTGATGCTTGCAACTTATCTGCTATTGTGTGCCAGTGTATGGAAACCATCTGAAACAGGCATGTGTCTGTCCAAAAACTAATGAGAAAACTGCCAAAAATCCAAGGCACATGCCCCAACACCCTAGGTCACTTCATACTTGAGCACTGTAACCATGTAGGTGCCACAATGCACAATAATATTAAACTAAATACCTTACAATACCTGCATGCACTGTTAATGACATCTGGATCAGCTGGACCAAATACCAGGAAAACAATATGTACCTGCTAGCCACCAAAAATTTAAAGAAAAACTCATTTATGTTCTGCTTGGTAAAAAAATCCAAACAGGGTTCTAAACATCCTTTTATGCAGTTGCTGTCATTGAAACTGTGATGCGCCTCTAAAATGTGAAAAACCTTGAACTTTGAACTCACATGACTAATTTACCCTCTTAACCTGGTGTTTTATCTCATTTTAATCTTTTTATCTGTTTTATATCTCATCTTTAATACTCCTCCCCCCCCCCTCTCAAATGACGACTTGAGCGCTTAGGAAATAAACTTGAATCTTGAATCCTCTCTGTCAACTGAAAGGCTGTGGGATATGGATTCATGTGAATCTTTGTTTCTGGAATGTAGATATTTTGAGGAGCAGCGGGAAGTAGCTCCATATCACCTGGAAGGGCTTGAGCATTACTCAACAGGCTTGTGGCACCTCCAGAATGAGAAAGCCTTGGCAGCCCTGGCATCTTCCCTCTTGTCCACATGGAAGAAAGATTCCCAATCTTATTGTGCTGCTGGCAATTGCTTTTCCCTTCAGAAGGAGCATGAAACTGCCATCAAGTTCTTCCAACGAGCAGTTCAGGTGAGCTCTTGTTCCATAGTAAAAGCTTCAATTTGACTGTAATATGAGTGGTTCCTTGAGAACAATGCAATCTTATAGGTATCTCCAAGATGTGCCTATGCATACGCACAATTGGGGCACGAGTATGTGCTGATCGATGCATTGGAGAAGGCTCTCAGGTGCTTCCAATCAGCCATTTCAATTGACAAGAGGAGCTACACTGCCTGGTAAATCATTCTTGGTACCATTATGTCATGACATAGTGCCTTCTGGAAGTTAAGGAAGAAAAGAACTGTATCCTTAAGTTGAGAAGTGCATGTTTGCCATGTACCCCTGAATTGACAACTCTATGTCTACATATACCTGTACCCAGTACTAGGAAGGTCATTCTTATGCTGGGTGGACAGAAAGTCCCTGAGGGGTTTCATGTCCGTATATCTTGGGAACGGGGTGGCATAGAAATATGTGATGCATATCATTTGAAAGGTTATGTTGTAAATTTTTATGAGACGCCAAATCATCCATCTCACACTCCAATATGTCTGCCATCTTTGCCAAAATATGCATGCAACCTTTTAGCGAACACATCCAGAACTACCTCCTATTGGACATTTGTGATGTTCTGACTGCTCTCTGGATGTTTGTACACAATTCAGCCATGCTTCATGTGTGTGTGTGGCATACAAAATGTTCTTTACATGTCCCCACAAATGAGGGTCTCTAGGGATCAGGTCTGGGGACCTGGGTGGTGATAGGATGAACACTCCCCATTCCATCCATTAGTTTGGAAAATTTTAATCCAAAAAGACACACACTGGTCCCCAGGCCTGACTCGTGGCTTTTTTTAAAAATGAATTTAAATGAAAAAACTCACAAATTCCATTTGTGGGAACATGTTAAGAACATTGTGTATGCCACACACACACAAAGCATGTCTGGTTGAAGTCACTTCCATAGGTGGTGTTAAGAAGAAAAGCTTAATTATTATGAAAAGTTAATTTTTCTCTTATGATTACCAAAAGCTTTGAGTGCTGCCATTAGACTGTCTTGTTAATGAGGATTCTTACCTTTGCAGGTATGGGATAGGTGTGGTATTCTTCAAGCAGGAGCGTTTCCAGCTTGCAGAATATTACTACCGAAAGGCTCTAGAAGTGAACCCATATAATCCCACACTCCTCTGTCACCTTGGCGTGGTCAGTGCTGTCATTTCAATCCTTGTGACTATCTAATTAATGAATCTCAGTTACTTTTTCATGTTGGTGAATTTGCAGACCCAGCATTCTCGGGGACAGTATGAGAAGGCATTAAAGACACTTGAAGATGCTGTGAAGCAGTATCCAGGCCATGTTCTATGTCGCTATCACTATGCCTCAACCCTTGTCACACTGGAGCGGCTGGCTGAAGCACTTGAAGAGCTCCAACTCCTCCGGCAGCAAGTTCCCAGGGAATCTCTCGTGTGCTTCCTCATGGGCAAAGTATGTTATCTAAGGCAAGAGGCCTGGATACCATGGCATGGATTCTACTAAAAAAATTTTCTTCCCTTTTGAAGGTTTACAGCCAGATGGGGAATGCCCCAATGGCCTTGGCTCATGTGTCCTGGGCCATGGATCTGGATCCAAAGGGTGTGAACATTCGAGTGAGAGAAGGCATAGAACCAAACAGTCGTATTGCTTCTGAAGACATTGTTTCACCTGCAGGTCTTTCCTGTTCCTCAGGTCTGTGTTGTTGGAAAGAAATATTGTATTCATGCAACCATGCCTCTACATATCTGCGATCTCATAAGTAAAAGGATCAACTCATGGTAGTAGTATTGTCTGCTCTTTCAGTTTTACAGTATAAGTATTTTTCACAAGCTTATGTATCAACTGATCATGAAAGAATTTTATTTCTTAAAATGTTAACCTTTCCAAATAATGACACCTGCTTTTGGAGGCATCTTAGGAGTATTGGTAATTAGTGACTTTACATGATTTAGGAGAACAGGAGGAATCGTAAGGCATTTGCATATGGTATGATTTTGTAACTTTGCAGGTACTGAAGGAATGGTTGAAAGTTTTGGGAGCTTGACACCCAGCACCCCCTTGGGGGTGGACCAGATGCGACTTGTGGAAGGGGAGAATAGTGCTCAATCCAGAGGAGCAGGGGCAGCAGGTCCCTCAGTGGGAGAAGATGAAGAGGACAGAGAGCAACCTGGCTCTCTACAGGGTGAACTTGCCATTGTGTCTGCAGCCGTCTCTCTTCCAGCTTTGTTGGCCACCATCCAAAACAACGATAGTGATGAATCACCCTGATACCCCTAGGAGTTCAGAGTTTTCTTCTCTCTTTCTATATTCATTCTTACTGTCTCCTCTTCTGTTTCTCTTATGTGCAATCCAGTCTTAGTTCTTATCTTCGGGCACTTTGGAGACGGCTTTGCTGAATGAATGAACCCACACTAAATATGGTTTTCTACGTATGCTAAGTTGCATTCCCCACTCATTCAATAACTTTGGGCTGGTGCCATTCCCATGCTCGTGTGCCTCCCTTGTACCAAATTGTGCGGGTCCTTGATGGTCTCTCCTGAGTGCAGGATGATGCTGTCGTGCACTTGTTCTTGAGGGCATATTTCCTCTCCTTTGCTCTTAGGAATATCTCTGTCATGTGTCCATCAATGTTTAAGTGAACAGATATTCATGTGAATAACAGTTGATCTGATTGTGATTTACAGTGAAGTGGATGCATACAGTGTAAGGGTATTCCTATTTAAAAGAAAAAAAAGTTCTATACTCATTCTCCTCTTCCTGGCAGTTTATATTTCTTTGTCGTTTGCAACAAGACCTGTATCTGAGAATAAAGTTACGAGTCCATATATGAAGCTGTGCCTTCATGAGCTTTCATTTCTCGAGGTGGCTCTCTTCTCAAGTGCTAAAACATGGCGAAGGCCAAGCAATCAGGTTCCTGAGTTGGTTTGGTTTGCTTTCCACTACAGCAATAGCTCTCATCTGGATAGACCTTTGCAGTTAGCATAATTACACTTGGATGTACTGGTGGTCTTCTGAAACGTACTCACTTATTCTCAGTGCACGGGTGTGAGACTCCGTCGATTGAAGGGATCGGAGATGCTGGGAATGAGAACATGTCAGAGGCTCCTGCCGCCTCCTTCACTTCTCTCCTCGAAGGAACTATCGAAGCCACTCTTCGGATGGTTGAATGCCATCTTCAACATGTGAGCCCCTCTCCATCGAGCGCGTTTATCGTCTCGGATGCTGGGCAGCAATTACATTTAAAAAACGTGGGCTAGTTGAAATGTTACAGCCCTGGCTCTGTTGCTGACGCACGTGTGTCATGTGGGACGAATACATTTAGACATTGGCGAGGATCTCCTGATCCTCGTTGATGTGTTCATGGATATATTCACGGTGAACCCCATGCGATCCCCGGGCCTATTGGGTTCAAATTCGATCTCCTCTTCACGTCTATCTTCCAGAATTCATTGGTGACGAGAGAGGATTTCCACGCTACTGAAGCTATGCATGCAATAGCCTGAAGCATTTCTCGGCTGTCGTGCTATTCGAATCGGAATCGTGGAAGATATGCAATATTCGTAGCGTGTAGGGTTCAGAATGCGGAGCACGGCTGAAACTGGCGATGGCACGTTTCAGGTTTTTGTTCCTCTGTAGGTCGATGTCGATTTTGTGCAGATGTCTATTGGGCGTCGTGTCACAATGAGATGGAGACAATATGAAAATCAAGGTGTAATACCACCGGGAAGTTTTATTTATAAACTTTCAGAGATATTTTTGCGCTTTCTTGAATTTCCTCGAGAGGAATAAACGTTTTAAATGAAACATAGACTTTTAAATAACCATGTACAAAATTTGGAAACTCACCCCCCCCCCTCTTGAATTCAGCATGGTAACTTTTTCACTTACAGATAATAATACCGCAATTAATGGCAAATTGCAGAAAAGGAAGGAACAATACCCTTTTTTTTCTCTCTCTCGAGTTGGAGTGTCCTCTCCGGGTGTCCTTGATTGAGCCATGTCATAACAAAGCGAGCATTTCGTCTCGGGGAAATCTTTCCGAGTTCCATGCCTTTTCGGCTTTGGATTCGTAATGAAAGCCGTCGAAACGCCACCGGTACCCTCTCGCTATGTAAGAGTGCCGTCACTGCATTTCGTAGCTTAGGATCGATCCCGCACGAATGTATCGAGTAGGGCTTGCACCGATGTATCGGCTACCACCGGTATCGGCCGCTGGTGTTGCACTATCGGCGCCATCGACAGGTTTGCAAGCTGTCGAGGTCGAGGTCTAAAGGGGAGGCAAAACTTGAGAAAAAATTCGAGTGAACGTGTGAACCCGTAAAATATCGATCGGATTATGTTTTAGCCCCATTCTAGGAACTGACGGAGGAAAATAACTGTCAAGAACGGGAAATCCTCCTCGGCACTAAATATGGTCTCTATCGTTTTTAGGGGCTCCCCTGACAAGTATCACATGGCTTCCAAATGGACCTGTTTTAATTATTATGCAGCTTCATGTTACTTCTCAGTTTTCAGACGACGATCTGCACCGGCCGATGATTGAGATGATAAAATCGGCCATCGGTGCAGCCCTAGTATGAAGTATTGGGATTTGATAACATTTGCAATAGCCCGATGCTAAAAAAAAAAAATTCTCTCGGCTGAGGTGAATTGTTAACCGTCATCGTGCGCTTTCATTCCGCAGTGGGCGTATTTGAAGAGTTGCCCGTGTATGGAAGCCCCGCGAGGCAACCGGTCGCACTCTCATCGATGAACTCGGTCTTCCAGATTTGGTTTTTTGGACCTGGGGGGCTGCCAGAGGGGCTCCCGTCGAGGGCACAGCTGTTCCACGCACCTGTGTTCTACCTTTATCGCAAGGCTTGCGACGGTCACCGAGCAGATGCTGCATAAAGCCTTTTTGTTTCTTTTCTTTCTGGAAAGAATTTTCTCACCAATACAGCGTGGGCGCTTAGAGTTCTTGTAGAAGAAACTCTTCGCCGACAAATTTGGAATTGAAACCATGAATCGCATCAACCTTTTCACTACTTCAAGCACGTAGTTTTGCATTGAAGCATTACTAAGAGCAGCAGGAAAAGATGGGACGAAAAAGAAGAGGAGGATAAAAAGTGCGCCGCCCGGGAATCGAACCCGGGTCGCAAGAATGGGAATCTTGCATGATACCACTACACCAGCGGCGCCTCGTTGTTTGCGAGGGTCCTCCTAGCCCTATATGAACAGCGATGAACGAGATAGCAGCAGGGGCTTTTCAA
This sequence comes from Darwinula stevensoni, assembly GCA_905338385.1. Classification (NCBI taxonomy): domain Eukaryota; kingdom Metazoa; phylum Arthropoda; class Ostracoda; order Podocopida; family Darwinulidae; genus Darwinula; species Darwinula stevensoni. Next base: position 171,566 of record CAJPEV010000082.1, read on the forward strand.
TCTAGAGGCCAACATGTGGGCACCTCATTATCGAGCGCGTTTATCGACTCGGTTGCTGAGCAGCGTTTTACATTAAAAAACTTGAGTCAGTTGAAGCTACTGCGCTGACTCTGTTGCTGACGCACGAATGTCATATGGGACGAATACATTAAGACATTGGCGAGGATCTCTTATGAAACCATATTGATAAAATGATGGGACTAAAAAGAAAGTGCGCCGCCCGGGGATCGAACCCGGGTCGCAAGATTAAGAATCTTGCATGTTACCACACCTACACCAGCGGTGCCTCTGTGTTTAAAAGGGTCCTCTTAGATAACCGCAGAGGCCTTTCCTCGCTTCGCACGGTGATGTGTCGAACTGACTCGGATCGTGTCCCACAGGGTCGACGAGAGCCGGATCAAGGAAGTGGGAGCCGACCGCGCATGCGCGGAGTGGCTCCTCCGCTGCGGTGCCTACGTCCGGTGGAAGGAATACCCCGAGAAATGGGTCTCGGATTACAATACNCGTCCGTGTTTGAACGATGCAGGTGGTCTGAAACACGTGGAGGAAGTGAAGTTCCATCGCTGTTCCTACTTGGATGACGAGTCCCTGCCCATGCTGAAACCCCTCGCCGAGACGTTGACGTCACTCGAGATCGTGAGCTGCGGGAACGTCACGGACCGGGGTCTCGCGTCTCTCGGGCAGCTCAGGTCTGTGGGTGTTCGGAGGTTCATGGGTTTTGCTTTTCTTTCTTGCGAATGCGTTGTTCGTTTAGGAACCTGAAGACGATGTTTCTGTTCGACCTGCCGGCAGTGAAAGACCGGGAGGGATGCCTCAGAGATTTGGAACGGGAGTTGCCGTCCTGTCGAGTTGAGTTTCCTTCGGTAGAAGAGAGAAGTAAATCTCCGGAATAAGTTGTTTCCTTCGTTTGCATGTGACGTCAGTGTGATATAAGAAATGGACTGTGATGGTGATGAAAGTGAACCGGTGTTCTTTGCAATCTTGTTTATGCTTTCCATGTCGTAAAGTGAGGATGTTGGTGATGAAAACCCTTGCCAGAATCACCCGTGCGGTGTCAATCGAGGAGGCCATTCGAGTATTCCCAACAAAGCATTATCAGAAGTGTGCTCCAGAGCAGAGGTATTAACAGATCCGAATCTCTTCCGCAAAATATATCGACCTGTCCCTATCCTGTCCATGAGACAGGTCTCCTGCAATTACTTATGTTGACTTAAAACACGATGGTTTCCAGGGCTGTACAGACCGGGATTTGCTAGAAAATAAATTCACAACTTGTGTTTGGCATTACGAGCAAGCTTCATTTCAGAGTGACATCCAGAGTGATATGTTTTATAGTCAAAGTGTACTTGACAATGTTGCAAATGACAAATCAATTCATTTAGCCTTAGCCAGAGACTGAAAAATCCATTACCCTAAGCTCTGTATGCTAGTGTTGAACATGACACTTTCTGAAACCCAATTTAAAGTCACTTGCTCTGGAGGTCAGAGTTATGTGATATATCATAACCTATCAATTTAGTAACGAATGTTTTTTTATTAGTGGAACCCAGGAAAAATGGCCCAAGTCCCTTCATAATAAAGCTCACAAGTGTGGCATGAACCGAGATCCAACCATGCACGACTCAGATTTTTTGCAGCAGATGCTGGAATTGATCTCCTTCATTCGCTATTCACAATTGAACACATCACTGAAAGCTTTCTAAAGTACATAAAAGGAATGAAACAAATGGTGCCTTTAATGCTCTCCTTTAGCTGCAGAATGGTGCAAGGATTGTTGTAGTAAATAGTTTCCTTCAATTCACCATCATTAATTTGAAGTCATTGAACCAGAGTCACTTCCAGAAAAAATATGCTAGATGCCCTACCTCAGAGAGGAACATGGGGCACTTTTAGGCATTCTTTGAAGACAGAATCATATAGAAAGCCCACCAATGTCTCTTGATTTCACACCACCCAATTACTTTCTTTTCAATTCACTTTGTTAACTACAGCAACACTTACACCATTCCAGATCTAAAGGAGAACGTTAAAAACAGCATTTGAAACATTCCTGTTGATGTACTACACCATACTTTTGAGAACTCTAACAATGTTTAATTGTGCATAGAGAACGAGGGGATCAATTTCAGCATCTGCTGCATAAAAGATTAGTCATGCATGATTGGATCTCAGTTCATGTCAAATTTCAACTTGCTAGCTTTATTATGTTGATTACATAGGAAGTTAGATCATTTGTCATGGGTTGTGCTCTCTGTATTATGTTCATTCTATAGATGAAATATTCAATAAAAGCCTGAAACTGGTGTCTGTCACTTTCTGGTTGCAGTTCTTGGGAAAGAAAGCAAGGCTATTTTGTTGTAATATATTCTGAAATTTTGTTTTGAAATGAAAATTCTGCATATTACTTTGAATGTTCTTCAGCTTAGAATATCATTCAAAAGTGAAAAATTGACATCTCTCCACTCCTGATCATCACACAGCATGGATAACCCATGCTGGCATCTACTCCAGTAGTCCTATTCAGGCTCTAGATTTGCATCTTCATCATGTCAATGAGTATCACATGATAAAAATGATTGATTCTTTCATCTTTAATAATAAAATTCTCATTCATTCAAGTCTAGGGATTAGAGATGACATTTTGTAAAGAATGCTACATCTGCAAATTTAGTGACTTTTCATGCTAAGGCTCTCTGGAACACTTGGCATGGACAGACCCCATATGATCAATCAAAACAAATTTTCTCCTCATTAAAGATAGGTGCCCCTGTCAATTCCACTTCCACCTAACTTTACAGCAAAAAACTGATGGAATTCATTGTCCTTGACTTTCTTGTGTTTAGCTACAACAATTTCTTCACTCTTTCCCCATAGTGCTTTATTGGTACAATGTGAATCCAGCCACATTCTTTGAAGTCATCTCTCATGACAAAGAAAAAAATGAAACAACTTTAAAATGAATATATCAAAGAATTTTCTTGATAGATCCTGTCATTTATAGGAATGAAAAAAAGAACCCCTCCACCAGTGTCATTCAAGTATTGCACAAGAACTGAGAAAACTTTCTTTGTTCCATATTGAAAAATGACCAGAAAAAACCAAACACTTATTAACTTCCTCTGTACCATGGCCTGACACATGGTCTGAAGAATTCTTTCTTCTTTCTTGAATTGGAGTCTCATGATCATGAAGACACACGGCAGAATCCAGCAGAAGAACTTTACTGGTTCTTTGTTTTTCATATCCTCATGCTCCATATACTCCATGTCCCTCAGCCCAAAAGTCTCCTCAAACTCTGCTCCTTTGTCAGAACAAACCAAGGGTCTTTTTTATTATGAAGGATCTGTCATGGCCAATGGCATACTTCATTTTTTTACACTTTTTTTTTCATACTCTTTAACCTGTGGCTTTTCCATTGAGTCCCTGAATGAATGTGGAGAAAGGTTTCCTTTTAAAGTTTCTTTCTGAAGTCCATCTATCTGGAGAATTTTTTATTAATATTATCTGAACAGAATGCTTTTTATTTAACTCATTCTCAAGTTGTTAATTATTAGAATCCTTGTTAGTTTGTTCCTCCAAGTGTATGTGGAAGGGAGTGCTCATGTTAGAGACACATTTAACCTTTTCATGGCATATGATCATTATAAGGATCATATCTTTTGAGACTACTCTTGCAGTTACCATTGAACAAAATCTGTTTTATATGGTTACTGCTTAATAGCTCTCAAAAAGGGCTCTTTGGTGAAGCATCATTCATTCAAATAGGTTGTAGTTCAGGCAAGCTGGATCAAAAAGAAATGTTGTGACCCGATATTTTTGATTTTTGATGAAATAGAATTTTGCCTGAAAAAGTACAAATTTTTTTTTCTTTCTTTTTGGAAAAGGGAAAAATATGCCTGCATGCTGCAAGAAGGGACGGATAAAATTGGGACAAAGGCCAAGTTTTAGGGGCTCCCCATTTGTGAACAATGGCCTGTTCTTCAATATTATCCATTAATGATTTTTGTAATTAAAAAATTCCATTTTTGAAAATGAGTAAATATTTGAAAATTTCTGCAAGCTCCATCTTGCCTCCGCCTGTTCAATAGAAAGAGCGGTAAAAAAAATTTCTTAGTCATTTGTTTTCTTAGCTCAGCCATGTAAGGGTTAAATTTCGTGGCATGTTTCGTGCCATAACTCAACCTCAGAATCTTCCATTTTGAGTCAATCCACAACACTGTATGAAGGGATAATCCAAGCTATCTTTAAACATTAAAAGGAAAGAGAGACTGCTTCATACAGGAGGGACAGAAGCATGCTATTGAATTAAAGTTCTCAAACTCAGCTAGAAAGATGTGAACTTTATCTAATGGCATTTATGGCATTCTTAGCTTTTTTCCAATAAAAATCACTAGGATAAAAATAAAGCCCAAGAATTAAATACCAATAGCTTGATTTCAATCAGGGGATTTAAGTGAGTGAACCCTGCTGCATTCTTGAATCCTTGGTCTTCAGACTTGTGTGATTTGAAGGCATCAGCTGATAGCCTGCTGGATGCAACATGAAGACAAGCAACCTTGGTCTCCCTGACTCCTGCAGGTAAAAAAGCAATGCAATCAAATCCACAGGAACTTCTTATCGAAACGTAGCTACTTGGAAAAACAAATTTGCTAATACTTGAAATTTGATAATAAAACCGTTTAATTACATTTTGAAAAATCGAACAGAAAAGAAATGTAAAATATGATTTTAAATTAAATTTTCAGTGAAAGTTGGATTATCAATCCATCAGTTCAGGTTTAACAGAAATTGGTAGGAGTATAATTCATCACAATATAATTCCTAGTATTTACCCATATCTACCTTGGAATGACCAATTACTCTCAGGTGTCAAAAACTAAACATGTAGATTGAATGGGATCAGGTTAGAAATGATTAGATATATCCATAATACATTTGCCATGTGTGCATGATCCTATTTTAGAGATCACACACTGGATTTAGAAAGAAACTGAGTCAAATAAAATTATATTCGTTGATTGATCAATGAAGTCCTGTGTAGCATCACAATGAGCACAAGAGAACCAATCACATTGGAAAATGACTTTCGGATGAAAACTAACAGGAGACTCAGGTGGAACATCTGTCAGATGCTGAGAAAGGTCCCGGATGCTAGACACCTTCCCCTTACGCTCCACAATGCCATTAGGTGCATCCTTTGCCAATTTGGTCACGATCTCTACGAGTTTCTTGGTCAAATCTAATTCCCCAGATGCCTGTAAAGAAGCACTGTGGCCAATGCCTTGTGAAGCCTTATCACTGGCATTGCTTGGCCTAACATTTTCCTGAGAAGGATTTCCCATTGCAGATGTCCTCTCTTCAGAGTTCCTGCCAGGAAACTTGGATGCTCCGTATGGCATCGCAACAGGGTCACTACCATCTGAAGATACAAGAATCAGAGATATTAGCATTCGCAATTTGTGACTAGACGAAAAAATGATATCCCATCAGCGGGCTGACCATTCCGTAAGTACCATCCTCCATTTGGCTTCTGTTCACTCCCTCCTGAAAGGATAATAAAAAAAAAAACTAGGGATAGATAACCGTAGGGAAACTAATATTCTATAAGAAGGATGAGGGTCAGACATATGAGCTTAGACTGACCTCTGAAGGCCGCGCCTACTTCCATCTTCGGTTGGGGAAGACGTGGCTGGCTACTGCCTCCCCTCAGGTCTTTTTCTGGCTTAACCGAGGGAATGCTGTGGCTTTGGGGGACTGGCCTCTGGTCTCTCTCCTCTACAAGGTCACGAAAGAAGCACAGATGAATCGAACCTGTCTTTCAAGACATTCGAAGATTACGAGGGTTCTCATGAATTTAGGCAGACCTTTGAGACTCCAGCCTGCTCGAACATGAGGGGGCTGATAGATGCCTTGTGGTCGCTTTGTCCTGTTTCTGGATTCTCCTCCATCTTCCTGAGCCTTAGCCTTAGCCAGTGGACCAAACCGGTCACCTTCGGCTGCAAAAATTCAGTTCAGTTATAAGGGGCTTTCAAGCAAAAGACGAGAACTGACAGTCAGCCGTATTTACCATTGTTACTCATTCCATTTCGAATTTTTTCCGATGGAAGGGTAAAAGAAATTTCCTTATGTCGATTCTCGTGCACCGGCATACCACCAGATTCTTGCTGGCAGCTAGATGACTTCCCAACGAAGTCCTTTCTATCTGGCTTGACGTCAGAAGAACCTTGGGAGGCTCCCTTAGGGTCAGACTTCCACCCTGCTTCTTCCTGATGAGGATCTTGCTGGCAGGATGATCCGGCTCCAGAGGCAATTCGAGTGCAACTGGATGAGCTGCTTCGAGAGCAACTCCGTGCTCCATGATCTTGAACTGCCGAGGACAATAAGAATTCCAAGTTATTTGCATTCAGACTGAGGTAGAGGAATGAAATGACCTCCGACCGACCGATTGCAAAGCCCAGGCCTTGTAGAACATCGTCCGGCGGAACATAATCTGGTGGGAGGTCAGGAGGAGGAACGGGAATTCTTTTTTCGGTATGCATTGCTAAGTTCTGGAAAAGGAAATTTCATATTAACTCGTCTTGCGACGAAACGTAAGCTTCCGAATTTTGGGATGGTCTCACCCGCTGATGTTTGCGGCCCCTGACATGAGACTCAAAAGCTTGCCAACCCGTACAAGTCAAATTGCACATGTGGCAACCGAAGACGTTGGGTCCCTTCATCGTTTCCTTGTCGATATTCTTGAAGTGACTGTACCCGACCACGTGTGAATCCCATCCCTGGTCAGAATTTCGCAAAGCATTACATGGCCACTCACTTGGTTTCCACTATCGTGACATCACAAAAAATAGACTCTCCCCCAACCGACACCAGCCATTCAATGGAGACGATTTAGCAAATGTCCCAGGGTTAGAAGAAATGACGTTCAGCCCAATTTGGGCTGGACGAGAGAGGATCTGGCAATGGCAACCCCTGATGAAAAGGGGTTGCCATTGAGCACCCATGGAACCAGAAGAAGCCGAGGAAAGGGTGATCGCACGAGTCCGTCTTCCCTCACTCGGAGCGATATGCCCTGTTCCCGTTAAGAACAGGAACAGGGCATGCTATATGGGACGTTTCATTGAGGGTCATCGCGATGAGGAAAGGAAAGCTCGACACCCCACAACTACACCGCGCGAGCAGTCTTTCCAAGAATAGTCCATAGACTCGTACAGCATTACAGGAATAAAGCGGGTAGGCCTCCGTTACATATAAATCGACTACCGGTCTGCCATTTATTTCAGTCTCTAGGCGGCAAACAAATCCCAGCTTGAGATTCGATTCGAATTCCATTTAAACCGCTGAGAGTTCCCTGTATATTCCTTCAACGTCATAAGCATTTGAAAGGTATAACCACGGTGGCAAGACTGCTCATAGACGTACAAGACAGTATAGCAGCCCCCCCCCATTCTAGCTAAACCCTATGCTGTCTTTACGTTGCACTATCTCCCTAACCCCACGTATCGCTAAGTGTACATTTAATCGCCGGAGTATCCCGACTTGATGGGTCACAAAAAAGCATGATTGAGAGCGTAAGACGCATGAACGACTCAGATCCGGCTCCCCACCCCTGAACATGATGTCCCGAGGCGTTTCTCGGCGGCAGCTCCCTTTGGCTAGCTGAAGAAAAAAAAAAAAACTTTTTTCTTCCGAGTTTTTCCGGAAAACGTGCAGGTTCATCGGCTTTTTGCTCGCATACGAAACAGTGTGCCGCCAGTCTCTTATATCTCGATACAAGATTAACTCACCTTTTGTCCCGTACAAGGGACCTTGCAGAGCTTGCAGAAGAAGATGTTGTTTCCTGAGAACTCGAGATACGGATGCCTAATGGAAAAAAAAAATCACTCACCTCGCATGTAATAGGACACAGAGGAAAGAAAAATAAATAGCAGACGCGATCTGGTGCACGTCACCCAATAGGGCCTTTAAGCGGAGAAAAAAAAAACAAAGATGTTCATGGATTTTTAAAGGATCATTCAGCATTAAAAAAATGCCAGATATGGGGCCAAGGGGCAAGGATTCAAGTCCCGATCGTAACCGTGAAGGGAACAGCTCCTGGCCGTGAAAATTCCGCGTAATTGCATCGTTAGGGCACCCGAATATACAACGAATTGACTTCGCTGGGTCTAGCTCTTCAGGCCTTTCCCTTCAAGCTTTCGTTTCTCCCCCAATTCCACAACGATTTACAAATTCGGGTCGGTATGATATAGGACATCGTCCGCATGGTTGCAAGCAAACTCTACAAGCTATACATTTCCATGCGTCTTCTGCTAAACTTGCAGAAATTTTAATTTTTCTAAATAGAGGACAATTTTGGCGTCCCCATCAGTCGACAATCGATTAAGGTTCCGTAAGAAAGTGCGACTGCTACCAATATATTATAGGCTCTTTTCCAATTCACCTAGCCCGTCCCTGGAAATGTAAAAGAAGAATGTATCATTATCATGTATCTAAATGTGTTCATTGGACAACAGATGAACGTTTCACGATCGTCTTATTGTTCAAATAGCTTCTTTCTGCTTCTTGCTTCACGCCGACTTCCTTCCTGCTTGATCTGTCTTTCGAGCCCTTTCGGAGTCTGATTGACAAAGTGTTGGGATGCCCTGCATCGGTTCACCCTCAGGTCTCAGGGACCGTGGGGAGGGGGGGGGTGAAAGGGGGAAGGGGAAGGGAAAAAATTGGGAAGGCAGGAATTCCCCCGATTCGCCGTGTTTGCTCCACTGAACCCTGTTCTCACGAACTCGCTCTTCCTCTTCGCCCCCACCCCCAGAATAAATATAAAAAAACGGACGGAAAAGCTGTAGCTGCTCTGGCAAAGGATAGATGTTTAAGTTTGTGCATGAGTGTGCTGTATATTATGGGGGCCCGTAACGCATACCATTAAAAATCCTCGGGGACAAAATAACTGGAGAACACTAACACGGGTCTTGCCTTTAGAATACGATAGGACGTTACGATAGGCCTAACCACAGAAGGAGACAGGGAACACACCTCACGTTAATCGAGGGGGAACGGGGCATATTCCATCGAGCGGCGAAACGGTTCGGAAGTGCCAACAATACCCTGCGAGTAAGTAGGAATCCCCTCGAGCCTGCTCAGACGGACAGACTGCGCAGCGATATAGAAACCGAATGGCGCCGGGCTGACATGCGCATGCGCAGTTCATGCTCCAGCCTTCACGAGACGACTTCGCTTAGTCTTCGCGTCTCCACCTTTCCGCTCGCACGTGTGCGGCGAACGCTGGCTGCACCTCGATGAAGTCGGTTGGGGGCCGTGTGCTGGCCGAGTCGATGGACCGAACGACGCGTTGTATTCGGTCCGTCGATTCGTGGGCAGGGCCGGCCTTAGGCATGTGCCTAAGGACCCAGGACGCAAATTCACCAGGGGCGCCAAAATGTGCCAGATTGGATGAAGCAATAATGGATGCCACACACAGTTTTACTTTAGAAAGTGGAAATGACATTCGTTTTGTCATCTTTTTGTACGCTAGGTGTTGACTCTTCTCCCTTCTGAGATTCTGAGGGGGGGGGATTCCTACTTACTCGCAGGGTATTGTTGGCACTTCCGAACCGTTTCGCCGCTGTGCCTCTGTGTTTAAAAGGGTCCTCTTAGATAACCGCAGAGGCCTTTCCTCGCTTCGCACGGTGATAGGGGGGGGGGGGGGGGGGGGGGGGGGGGGAAGCCTTGGGAGTCTCATGGCTAGGGCCGGCCCTGCTCGTGGACTTCATTATCGCAAATTCGAGTTTGACTGAAGGTTTAGGGAGGGTAAGACCGAGTTCATACTCCTTCTGCACTGCATGTTGGATGCTGCACGTCAAGCCGCTGGACTGCAATCTTGCAATGCATCAAGAAATATGCCATGCAGCAGCTGGATGCCGCGTCTGGCAAAAAATGTATGCTGTACAGCATGTTGGATTGAATAGAAACCATTCCTATTTGTTTAGGGTGCAGTAAAACTCACATTGCAGCAGATGCAGCGTGCAGTTTTGCGGTGCGTTAACGGACTCCTGCGGTTTTCTGCATCGAGTATGCTGTACGGCACAAATATGAACCTGGCCTAAGATGTGAAGTTGTTTCTTTTTGCGACAACTTCGTTTTCCCCATTCGGCCAATGAAATGCCCGTCAGCACAATCATCTCACGAAATCAGTCTCAACTTCGACACCTAGTTCCTCCGACCAATCGGTTGTAAAACGTCTTGGCTTCTTCGATGAACCCTTCAGCTGTCCAGGAATTCGCAGTGGGGCTGGCACGTGCTGCAATGGGTAAGGCGCATGGCGATGATAAATGCAATTAGGACAAAGCACAACCCCAACCGATCCAACCCAATTCTCACAGAAATATATCGATCCCAACTCTGGCGTCCGTAGTCGGAATCTCTGTGACTTCTGAATCGGTGAACGAATTTTCCGTGCAGACGATGTCCCACGTCGAACTCCTGTGTCGAAAGTTTGCTACATTGGAGGATGTCCAATGTAATGCAAAGCACGATATGAAATCGGCTCGAGAGAGAAATGTGGAAGCAGTGGGGTCTTCGTGCCCCTAGTTCCATGCCTGCCAAACCGGAATGAGGAAACCTGAAGGCTTAAGGGCAAAGGGTAGACGGAGGGCAAGCAGATGGTGTACCGTGGTGCACTCGAAATATTTTCAATACCACAGTGAATCGCAGTTGATCAGATCATCTGCTATTTGTCTGCATATCTGTTAACGCTCTTGGAGTCAAAAGCACTAGAGTATCGTTTTCCTTATTTTTGCAATTGATCTAAATTTGCAATGGAATTTGCAATGGAAGAAAATCGCATTCACTGACGTCACGTGTTCTGTTAGATAGATCTAAATAAAATTAATAATAAAATTGCTCGAGGACTCGATCCAACCGGTGCACAAGGTCACGAGCCGGAAACCGTTTCGTGCAAGCAAAGTAACAGCGGGCAAGCTCTCTGGCAGTCACTCTTAAACAAACAAGATTCCAGCAGTTTTAGCAATTCATCGCTGGTGGATTCGCGGACACCTCGGGGTGTTCAAATGGGGTTTTATGGTGGTGGGAGGGGTGCACCCGGGTCTACCTCCCCCATCGCACCCATGACAAGGTTCTCAACTTTGACAAAATGTTGAAATGCCGAGACATGATTGAAGCTGACGAATCTGCGAAGAATCGACAGCAATCAAATGTCGGCTTTCGTAATTAACCGCATTTTCAACATATGGGTTAGCGAAATCATGATTTCAATTTCAGCAGAAAATGGGTCTTGCAATGGACGCGAGACGGCGCTTAACCGCCGATCTAGAGATTCTCAATCCGATGTCACCAGAACGAGTCCCCTGTGTTATTTCATGCTCTACCAGATCTTTTTCCACCTACCAAAAAGGCTTTGGAATTCCTAGATAGACACGTTTAAAGAGATAACCCGGCGAAAGGAGACTCCAGGTGCTTCTGGCCTCGAGGTCCGAAACCTCCATGGCGAATTCTTTTAACCGCGTCATTCGGCCTGCGAGGATCTGTGCGATCGGATTTTTTTTCTTATGGAGACCGATCATGCCAGATACTCCATTGCTGATAGGTGTGCTACTCAGGGACTCATCTTGGATTCTGCTGAAGGAAAGTAAGCTACAGCCTGATGTTGACCGCGGGATGTTGGTACCTGCTAGAGTACTTTCCACCTCCAACGATACGAGATCGTTACGTCATCGCATCTTCGACGCGAGGAAAATGAGGGAATGTCAAAACGTTGACACGACATGACACGTGAGCGTATTCTCAACGTCGAATTGTTTCATTTTAACACTGCGGTGACATCGAATCAACCTTTTACTCGATGTTGTGGCAACACTGCTATATTGAAAAATGAACGTCGACAAAATGTCATCCTGTCGGATGAGCTGTTTCCTGAATTACTTGAAGAGATCCCTCAATGCATTTCCATTCAAAGAAATGCCAAAGAATGCGTCAGAGCGTTTTATTAGTAATTTCTTTTCAACTCGACCTCGAGCACCAAGTCGAACTCGTGAGCATTTTTTTTCTGCTGTTGGAGAAATGGCTAATGACGCCGATGACGTCAGTGGACGCGATTGGACAGAGGGTTTCCACTAGACTCTTTTAGTCTCCACTAGACTCACATCGCAAATAAATTTTTAAAGCGCAAAATCATAGCTATAGTATATGTAGGAATACAAAAATGTAGCATCTTAATGTAGCAAACTCCTGTTTAATATTATTTGCCTGCTTTTACATGTTCATGGAATATTCATGAAACACCGTGATGTCATAACATACACAGTAATGGTCTGGCAGTTTACTCCTGAATATTATGTAAGGGGATTTTGTACCGCATTAAGTTTAAAAAAAAGATTCCCCGAGTCTCATTCGCGCGGGTGTCAAGTGCGGAAAGATTCGCCGTAAATCTGACAACGCTGCATGAATTTGGCAACGTCGCACTCGAGCCTCTTCCCCAGGGTCACGGAATTTCCGCTTCGCTGTCTGGCCTTTCCCGCTCGACCCGTCTGTCCTGCCTGAGGGTCGTCGCTCGGGGCTCGCATCCGACCTGGCTCACGCAACTGCGCGTCAGATCGACCTGCCGGTTTTCTCCCTCGCTTTAACGCTGCAATGCTACGTAATTGGAATCCACGCAGATTCCATTGACTACGATTCCCCTGAACTAGTGCCTGCGCATGCGAACTTCAACTGCTGCATCAGTTGGATGCTGCAGGATGGATGGGGATTCCTCTCAGCCTCGCGGAATCTCATAAACCTGGTTATTTTGCTTTTTTTTTTCTTACTCCGGCTCAGCTATCGGCAGCAAATGAAGCCCGATAATGAATTGCAATGGTGTTAATGTAAACAACAACATAAAAAACTGAACTGCTGTTTTCTAATGAAGACTGAGGCCTCGCACCCTTAGGTGCCAATGAGGCAATTGTAGGGTCGGACGACCCCAATTGCCAAGGTCAGGAATGCTATTGTCACTAAGAAGTCCGCGATCTGGGAGAAAGTCCCGATTCCGTGTTATTTTTTTTACAAATGCGACAGAGACTGGAGATCTGGTTTCTCTCTCTTCGCGTTTCAGAGAACCTCACACGAATGCGAACCGAAGTAATGCTTTCAGACATCGATCGAGCACCGAAGAATCCACGAATAACACAGTTGAACGTGGTTCCTGCGCGGCAAGGTCCATCGGCTCCGTGGGATCCCACATTCTCTCCACTTGGTATTGAGTTGAGTGAGGCTGAATGAGTTTGAGAGGAAACCAGCTCGTTTTAACGAGTCAGAAATAAATTTTAAAAAAATTGAGGTATGTGAATCTCCTCTGGAAAACTTGAGGACCATTTCACTCTCGTCATGCATTCACATGCATGAATGCATCCATTTACATCGTTGCGTTCGAATGGGATGCGCGAGTCCAAACGCATCCACAGGCGTGTACCAAGAGGAAATCCAATATGCGAAGGAAAAATGGGTGTTTTCTTTCAACTTTAAGCTCTTTGCGATAATTTCGGCGAGCAGTCGCATACGTGCTCCCTTGCGTTTGAACGCGTGGACGCGTGCAGACGCGCACGTTACACGCAAGAAACGCTAAGGGCGAAACTGCCTTTATCCCATTGTGGACCACATTGCGCTATGGAGGATTCATTTTATGAAGTTGATTGACAAAGTGATTTTGTCGCGAACTTCACAAATGCGGAAGTCCTTCGACAAAGAAAACCGCAGTAAATATTGGAATAAGAAATGTCGCCAAATTAGTAAACATAAAGTAGGGAAATAACACATTTTAATCGGATTCACTTTTGAGAAAAGACAAGTCTGTTTTCTCTCGAATTCCAATGATTTATGAGGGGTGGAGGAGAAAACAGGTCAGGAGATAACCATCGCCGTCGAGGCTTCAAGTGTGACATTCCAGGGATGCCAGATGGGGGTACTATTCAGGGATGCCAGATGGGGATGTTCTACCAGCTACCGAAGACTTTCGTGACTAATGACGTCATGACGCATCACTTCATGGCGGATGAGGAAAAAGGGATGTCGGTCGTTCCCTTCCAGATGAATTTAAAACACTATCCATGACGGAAATCGACATCCCTTGGATCACTTGAGCCACTTTCATCACTTCACCTGAATCACTTAGTTTTTATTAACCTACACTTTCTTATTGATGATACGGAGCGAGGCACAATAGTGAGACGCAAATATTTGCCAAGTTAAGTATTATCCAACCCTGGATTTTCTCAGAGGCATAGCACGTGTCCTCGATCGATGGTCTATGGCCATGCTTAATGCAAGAAAAGAAAAACTACCAAATGTCAAAATTAGTTCACGACCATAGGAAATGGCTCTCAAATGAATTTGCCGACTAGTTCTTCTCAAATTGAAGCAACTCTTTATCCTTTTTTAATGCAAGCCTTAGAATCTCCTGCAATGATTCTTACCCGCACTCCCGGAGGGATTTGATAGGCGTGAGACGATGGTGAGTGAAAAGGGCCTTTCGTTGGACCGAGGGAGAGAAAAACTGCTAAAATTCCAGCTTTTTGGCCTGTCTGAACGGTTTCCTCTCCCAATCTATTTGACTTAAACATAAGTTTTGCAAGCTACAAGTTTTGCTACTCACACGCACTTTTTTTTTCTAACAGAAGACTCCATACTTCGTATAGTCCGTTAATGCAGTGACGTAGATAGAAAGGAAAAGGGATACTTTCAGTACGATGAGTACCTTAATTTGTCTAAGTTGGAGCTCCTCGGCAGATGTGCCGAGTTCGAGTCGGTATGCATTCCATTCCAGTCGCTCGACCTCGTCAGACCACGGCCAACCGCATCCAGTCGCGTCGTCTGCTGAGTGGGGAAGGCGATCCCTTGGAATCCAATGTATACCCCAATGTATACCCAATATATATTGGGGCGCATCTGCCCAGGAGCTCGAAGTGAAGCAAGTTATGGTATCAACGCTCCCATCGTTTTCCTACGACGAAACATCCTGCTGCACCGGGCCGATTCCTTTTGCGAGGAGGGGAGGCGAGTGGGATGGACGAAGTTCAGAGGGGATGGGAATCAGTATGAGAAAATCACAAAGAATGCTAGCGACGGGAATACGCATCGGTGCTTTCGATGAAGTGATCGCTGAGCGCTCGTTTAGGGAAGCACATCCTGGATATCAGGAAAGGACATTTATGCGTGTCAAATGCATTCGTTTTAAAGTATCCTTGTGAGTATTGGAGTGAACGGATAAAAGTAGGAGGTCGAGAAGGGAAGGGGGGGGGGGGGGGGGGAGGGGACAGGCCCATAGACGTCTGCTCTTGCGACGTGTTCAGTGTTCACATCGGCCTGTTTTGCCTCGGGAAAGGTGAATTTGAGACGCAACGACCTATGCTTTCCGTAATTTTCTTCCATTCTATATCCTCTGCGTGGTAGTCTCGGGCATGCGGGTTAACTGAATCACTGATATGCCCGATCACCTTCAGAAAAGATTATATTAAATTTTTAAGAATTTGCATGTATCGCGTGCTGTACGTCGTAATGACTCTGAGACTGAGGCGCAGGCATCTAGAGTGAGGTAGCAGTCTTCGTGGATAAGCTAGCTTCGTTTCTGAGGGACCGATGTTTGGTTAGGCTCACCGTGACCCACGGCAATGGGTGCGATCGAAACATTCATCATTTCCCCCATAAAGGCAGACTCGCACACTCAGCAAGTTAGGGAAATGAGGCATGTAACTTCGTATATTCGACCTCAATTAAATTAATAAAATGAGAGGAGGCTTTATTACTGCCGTTCACCAGCCGTGCTATGCGGTGTGAGATAGTGCCGAGGAGAGGGTCCGAGGAACTCATATAAGTGTTCGGAACACTTGCGAGCTCAGAGCCCGTGCACACGACACTCTCTTTCTCCCCCCCAGCAACAAGCCTCAATTTTTATCGAGGCTTCCGTACCCGGAAAGTCTGGATCCGTCCCGGCTTCAAGCGGACCAATCACAGATCTAGGAAAAAAAAGCTCGCCGTCTTGGCGGGTGCGAGAACCACGAATCGTGCGGCGTGATTGGCCAATACACGAAAAACCCTCGGATTAGGTCGGATTGGAGGCTACCTCAGGCGCCAATTTCCTTCCCCTCTCTCCTTTCTCCTGCCTGCTACGACGCACGACGGAGGGGTCCTCGCGTCTCTCTCTTCGCTTGGGCCGTTATGCAGTTTTCTTGACTGGAATCTTTTGTGCGTTCATGTCATGCTCGATGCATCCTGGGATGAGTAAATGATGTAGCTCTAGGCCTTAGGACCCCTCGAACGAAGACTTCCCATGTGAGTTCGTTCTAAGGTATTCGATGTGAGGGCATCGTCTGGTTCGGGAGCCCACTTTCAGCTTCTCTGCCTTTCGCGTCATTGAGGTTGAAGACGCAGGTACAACAGGAAATGCGTAACTTAATTTAAACACTTAAAAGAGCATTGCTTCTGGTAAAAACGCCTCGAATTGGGGTCTAGCACGAAGCTTCTGGTTGCTGAAGTAATTGCAAGACGTTAGGCCTAACAGGAAGAACTCATAGTCTGATGGGTTACAATAACTTATCGGAGTCAACATAACCCGATATGAATTCGAACTATGAAAGAATTGCGGACGTAAGGTGTAATTAGAACTAATGTTCATGGCCTGACTCGAGGCTTACCTTTGGAAGCGAAGAGACGCTGTCTCTGGCGGGGTACAGTTGCGTAGACATCCTTGTCATTTCGTACAGAGTGAAGACAAGTCAACAATCAGAGCATCCATAAGCCGATGTGGACGTAAAAGATTAATTTGTAACAAAGGTAATTGGGAGTACATCTGAGCCTGACGCCCGGACGCGAGGCGTAGCTTTGGAAACAAGAGGTACGTTACCTCAGACGGGGAACGTTGGGCTTGCCTGCCATTTGAGTGGATCAGAAGCAGACTAAGTTTCGACCAGGGCTTCCCGAACCAGGTTTGTGTGCATGGGCGGAAATGGGTGAAAAAAATTTGCTTAAGGCAAAATTAATTTACCATGGCTTTTGCAGTCAGTGCTCGCTTGCCATTCCTCTGGTAGACTCCTGCTAGTTTAAGCAAAGGTTAAGAACTCATGTCCGTTTGGCGAAGAATGTTTCATTCAATTAATAAATGCAGCGCGAATGTAAGGTACACGTACGTTCTGATTAGAGTTTCATGATCCGTTGATTCAATTTTTTTAAATGTCTTGTAAACGTCTTTACAAACGAGATATTGGTTTGGAAATGCATGCCATAGGTCCAATTTCCGCCTGTGCATGCCTGCATGCTCTCGCATTTGCTTGTGTTTGTCATTGCCCGATGAGAATTGAGACGGGACCGAGGATGGGCGCGTTTCTCCGCCCTAGGTAACACGTTTTAGGGTTTTGAGAGCTTGAGCCTATGCAAACGACTAGTGCAAAAATATTTTATAGAATGAGATCGAGTTAACCTGTTAACTGTGATTTTTGTCATACGTATTGGGAGGGGACTAAAAAAATTTTTTTAAGAGCCACCCACATCACAAAAAAACATAGGACACACAAATAACCCACGTTCATCCGTAAAGGACACACAAATAACCCACGTTCATCCGTAAAGGACACACAAATAACCCACGTTCATCCGTAAAGGACACACAAATAACCCACGTTCATCCGTAAAATTCATCAGTAAATGAACTTGTAATCGTATTTGGGCCTGTCTTTTGGCCCATAGCGCGACCTCGTATAATTCTGTAACTCCGAGGTGAAGTTGCGGTACGGTATGGCATATGATCGCGGTCGTAGCAGCCATCCCTGCCGCAGACGGGACTCCTCGCGAGAGAACAATTTCGTGGTATTCCGCCGAACGCTGAGGGTGATATGGAGTATAGAAATCGGGATAGGAAGGTGGAATCAGATTCGCACGACGTCGCCTTTCTCGCATATTTCATGCTAATACGTTCAGTTCAGGTTCACTTCAGGTCTTAGCAGAAAGGGAAAGGTTACTGACTTAATCATTTTCTGATCGACTTAGCCACTTCAAGAGGGCAGTCGTGAAAGTGCCTGCCGGTCCGGTAGGGCTGCCTGATAGTCTTTACACTGTGAACTGGTGTCCGATTTAAACGTTTGAATCCATGTAGATGTAATGTGTACCTTTTTTTTTTCGAGGGACACCAGTATGAGCCTGCCGAATTTTAGTTCGGTAAGGCTGCCGGGAATTCAGCATTCTCGGCTGAAGTTCATGAGTCTCCACTGATTCATGAAACTAATTCCTTACAGACATTAGGATTTGAGAGATGTTATTGCCGCGATTGAGTAGGCCTCGTCCCGGTAGCGTGAATTTGGCGCAGACTTTGTCCTATCTGCGGTGTCTACATCTTGGAGTTGAAGCAGTCGCGTTAGTTGAAGCGTTAGGAGCGAGCGATGCTTAATTCGTTTTCACGCGGTAGGAGTGGCAGCTGCACGGTTGGCGTGGGTGAGTTTCTAGAATGTACGGAGAAAATGTTCACATTTCTTAGGGGTATGTAATGTAGTTTTAGTTGTCTCATGCATATTATATTCCATGACATAGGATATTATACCATTATTCTCGTCTTTATCTTTATAATAGCTTAACCGCAGGATTATGAAATAAGATCTGAGCAACCTCCTGCTTTCGCCAGAATGCCCACCTCCAGGGAGAGGGGCCTTCTGGATTGCTCAGGATGAGAGGAAAGAGGAAGCCTATCGTTATTGTGCCACTACGAATAATGACCTGATTTAGGTCTGCATCGGCACTTCCTCAGCATTTATATCAATGTCCGGCTTTGAAAAACTCTGGAATCCCAGTCTCCCTAATTTTTTTTTCTTGTTCAGCAGATTTGCAGAGGGAGCTCAAGTTAAGTGGAAAATTGCGAGGGACGATAGGTGTGGCTATTTGGGTTTTTATTTGTGTAAGAAATGGTTGTAGGTCTCATGGCAAGAAGAGAAGGATAAGGGATGAGAGGAAAAAATGTATTGGGTCATGTCGAGGGTAAATGAGTGGACAAGGGCATGATCATAGGATTTCGTCAGTAAAGTCGATTCTGGTTGAAATTGAGTGTTGCAACTGTCACTCTGAGGAAATGTTATAAGCAGGAGCTTGTAAATTAAGGAAGGTTTGGATGTCATTATTCCCCCGATGTCAGTAACGCGACCTCGTTGCGAGTCCCAGAGGTACTTTCTTGTGTCCACCCTGTAATCGAAGTGGAGAGGCTATCGAGGGCATTGAAGGCGGGATTCATCGTAGTGAGGAGGGTAGACTGGAAAGGTCAGCCGAAGCCATTCCGTTTCCCAACAGTATTGAGTTATAGATCTCGGCGAGGTTAGGTGAAGCGCGATACTCCGTGGAAAGCATCAGTCCCTAGACGTATTTAAAAAAAGAGGATGCAGCGGGTTTTTTCAGTGTTGGTTTCATCAGCTAAAGTGCCCACGGGGAGAAAGAATTGTTGGAATGGGTTCGGTAGAAGTAAATTGCAAAAATGAGGTCTAGTATTCTTATGAAGAGACATCAGCCGAATTGCTTTTAGGTTTGTGATGGGTTTCCATTTTTTCTCATAACGTCTGGAATCCTTTCGAGCGATTTACGTGGAATATTCTCAAGGAGAGGGGAGCAGCCTAAATAGTTGGGGATTTAAATATGAAGACCAAAGGAAGTGGTCCGAGGACTGTTTAGGGTATCCCGTGACTAATGTGAAAGAGGCCGATGTGAGTTGACGAGAGAAACTAATGATTCTATGCAATAGAATTAATTTCAATTCAGTGTTTGTCGCTAGTCAATGCCGCAGCAGCCATGCAAAGTTTTTGTGAATTTTATCAGCCATTCAAGCATTTTTCTTTTACCCGCCCAGTCATCTCTGACTGAAAACGCTGCTTCTGTACGAAAAAGAGAGTGGAACACGTGGTAGGGTAAAGACGCGTCCAGTCTGCTTGAATTTGTTGATTAGGTCCAGAAGGACCTTTTATTTAACTCGTGGAGGTTGTAGTGATAATGGGGAATATGAGGGGGGGGGGGAGTCTTCCAGCTCGCCAGGTCGTTCGATTTTTCTCTTGACGGACCGTAAAGTCGGGAATTGGCAGGCTATGAATCTAAAATCCAATGTGAAGGAGGAAAGTTGAGGAACGTTATCGAAAGAATTTATGGAATCTAGATCTCATGGTTTTACCGAGGGAAGGGAAAAGTAGGATAGCACATTCTCCATTATAGTGCGGATTTTTGGAAGACCAAAAGCATAGGCCTTTAATTTGAAACGACATCGAGTCAGGTATTAAGGGAAGAGACGTAAGGGGCATATGCAGGGCCAGGAGTAGGTTGAATTCGCTGCAGCACTATCCTTATTGAAACACTTGGTCTCGGTCTTCTAGCTCTTTACCGTTAGAGCGTTTGTTTGTTTTTTTCTACTCTTCAGGAAAATTCTGAATGAGGTTTCCTTAATCTTAGAGTAATTATATGGGAAGTAGCAGGTTGGCATTGACTCGGAAGATGTGATGGGTAGTGTCATTGTCGAAGGAAGGATTTGCGATAATGTTCACGGTATTCCGATGATGTACGCCTCGTGGAAAATCAAGAGATTAAAAACGCTGCTTGATAATGTAGGCCAAAGAATCTTTGAGAGAGAGATGCCTGCCTTAGTCTTATTCCGTATCAGTAAAGTAAGTCCATGGGAAAAGGAATGTAAACCGGTAAATGCTGACGTAATAATCGAAATTGATTGGTATTTTTCAAGACGATTCCCCTGAATTTCACATTTCTCCTTCTAACAGTGAGCAGTTTTCAGAAAACACTCTGGGAAGGAGTTTCACGTTTGCACCAATGTTTCACAACGCTTTTCTCATTAGATTCATATTCTTGATTCTTACCTGGTTAATTTTTAGGAGCAGATAAAAGTAATACGGGGCAAGATCAGTGATGTAGGGCGGTTGAGGCAGTAATTGCAATTTTAAGACTTGCTGCAGTACTTTTGCAGAATGTGTACAGGTGTGACGTGTGGCGTTGTCATACTGCAGAATGACAACGCTACGCCTCACACTTGTGTGTAAGTGAGTCCTAGTGTTGTCATGCTGCAGAATGACAATGCTATGACCTCATACTTTGATGCGGTTTTGTGATGCCTCACAGAGCTGCACACAAGGGGAAAATACGAAGACTAAGAGGGGGGAATTTGTGTCTCACCCGTCCTACAGCCCTAACCTTGTCCTATGTAATTCATGCGAGGGCAAGTAATGGCGTAGTTTGTGATTATGGAGACTGGAACTATGATATCCAAAGAGAAGCAGATGACTAGAACATCTTAGAATATATTCATTCTTATAACACTTCCCTTCATTTTCGCAAAGGAATTGAAGGACGTTGCGACCATGACAAAAGCCACCTCAGCGTGCATTGAGGAGATTTTCATCGCCGAGTAGATGATGAGTAGGATGGGGACAACTTGAAGCCGGGTCCGATTCGATTCCACCGCGTCATCGAAGAAGTCTGTCTTGATGTTGCGTTCCGATTAATCATATTCGAGGAGAGCATTTTGGTTTGGGGAGTGCCCTGGAACTGAAAATTAGCGAGTGTTGTACCGATATTTCAGAATGAGATATAGGAGGGAATTGTAGATTGGCAAGTCTCACGAACATTTCCAGAAAGTATGACAAAGGCCCATGATCCAATGACCTATCCTAGAATTTCTCAAGGGAAATATAAATTCGGTCATTCCAATTTAAGCGCGAATGCAATTCTGGTTTCACTGAAGAATTAGAAGTAGCAGGTAGGAGCAATGAAATCACGTTGAAATCGTTAAGGTGTTTCCGAATCTTTCAATACCGTTCCTCAAAACATGGTCGGCTTCGTTTTTCTGAAGTGTCCAGGAATTCAGTGTAATGAAACGTCGTACCCTATTTCAGAATAGGAGAAATGCGTAATCCTGGGAATCTCAGACCGAATCATTCGAATGTTTGCGGGGAAATGAAGGAAAGCATTTCGAGATTTTAAAATATATTTTGAAACTGCCTTGGGAATTGCTGCACTGCCGCAAGGAGGCACCGTTCTTGTTTCAATAACGACTGGGGGGAGTAGCGAGTGACAAATGTTGATGGAAACCACGTTAGCACGGTGTATCTAGATTTTGCTAAAGTTTCCGATACCTCTTTCTCAGAAGAGAAAGAGTCCTAATAGCCTTGTACGAGCTGATGCTCAGAATAGGTTATGGGGAAGGTATGTGGAATTCAGGTTTAGATGAGCAACTGGACATTCTGTCAGGGCGAAGGCAGAGTAATGGTAAAACGAGAAGTGTTGGTGGCGATCGCGTTTGTGAGCAGCATAGACGATCCTTCGGACGAGAGCCATCCGAATTTTTTTTTTTTTGCTGTGGCCATCGCGCGTTTATTCTACTTAGTGCTTGTCAGCATTGAGAAAGAGCTCATCGCCCGTTATATTGCGTGGAATGTGTTAATGTGATATATGAATTTCGACGTTAGAGTTTAGAGTGGAGGGCTCTCAAAATGTATTGAACCCCGATTGTGAGCTGGACTTTGTCCTTGGGACCACTTCTTTTCGTCGTTAACGTGTAATAGATTAAGGCCTCTGGAGAAAATTTTGGAAAATTTCCTACGAACATGAAGTTGGTGTCTCCAACAGGGAGGGGGACTGGGCGACATTCCAAATGGAATTATAGCTTTTCTACGAGATGAAGATAAAATTGCCCGTTAAGCATATAGTGTGATGGGAAGGTTAACATTTATCAAAATAGCAAATGGTTACTGAACGTGTTTGACGAAGATAGGCTGGGGGAGGCGAACGGAGACAAGCTTGATTTGGTACGAGTTCCAAAATAGATGTAGGAGGATTTCGATGCATTGAGACTTGTCTTGATATGGAGAAAATTGTGGTGGAATTTCGTAACAGCAATTAAGATCATTGAAGGAATCGAGAACGTGGAGTTTATCCTTTTCCAGTTTGAAGTTCGCAGCAGGAGGCTTCAAGTTGAATCAAGCTCTGAGGGAGACGGGTTGCAGGAAGGCAACCATATTTTAGAATCTTAGTGAAGTGCAAGGAATGCGTGACTGTCTCGAAGAGGAGGTTTAGATGCCTTCATTCACAAACGAGAAAGGGAGCAATATAGTAACTAGGCAGTAAATGGATAGGTTCCTGCTTAAGTGTCTGTAATAATGTGGTATGTCTGTCCTTTTTGAATGCTCGATATTAAAAAGGGAAGTGATGAACTAAACGCTTATTGACGTTACCTACTGAAGCCTCAAGGCTTCAGTAGGACATAAGATGATCAACTACTTGAGGCTTGAACGATGAGGTCGCTGCCTCTCTAAGAGCACTACGCAGCTAAATTTTTTCAGACGATACTTGTGCCTGGTCTGGGGAATGGTTTGATTGCTTCGTTTTCTTTCGTCTGCTGTGGGACTAAATCCAGATTGGATAAGGCGTTTATTTCATTATGCGTGCCGCGGCGCATTCGAGAAGGGAGACACCTATGCGCGAAGTACTGTTTCTGGGTGTGGGACGTGGAAGAACTTCAGTGAAGTCCTAATCCGCGTAGCGTATACCTTGAGAAAGCACTTGGGTGAGATAGTCTCCGAAGCTAGGAAATTACGCGGATCTTGGAAGGGGGAAGGGATAGCTGGGATTCCAGAGTGAAAGTTCGTTGACGGACCTTAGCTTTTTGTGCTTGACACAAGAGGCTAGCTTATGCATTTTTCTTAATCTGCCATTTGCAGAGTACAGATATTGTAATTATCTGGATTTCATGGAGTTCGAGCGATAAAAATTCAGGAGGGGTGGAATGCAAGAATAATGCTTGAGTTAGGGTAGGTTTGCTGGAACATGCTAATGGTGTGATATTTCCCAGGTATTTGGTTTTATGCAAAGTTGGGACTAAATGGTTGAAGTGGGGGTGAAAGAGTGAGGTGAACATGACTCGAACTAATGGGAATAGTCAGTTCACATGTGAATCTTTAAAGGTCCTTGGGTTTCAGGGGTCAGGAATTAATAATCATATTCACCTTGAGGAGGGAACGTTGAAGGATTAAGAGGGGCCCCCCCCTAATGATTGGTTCTGCAAGGAACAGCTCTGGGTATGTATGAGTGATGTTTTTGGTTCTTAAGTATTGGAGCAGTTTTATTTAATTTGTGGGGTTCCAGGCATGAAAATCTTGAAGGATAACATGCAAGAGTAACTACATGAGTACAAGCAGGGTTTGGAGGAACATGCTCCTAACAATGCTGTAAAGTTCTGCATCATTTTGGTTTTGGATCAGGGTGGAACTTGAAGATGGAGAGTCATGCCTGAGAATGTGATAGGAATAATTAACAACAATATAGTTATGGGAGCTTGAGAAGTGAGATGGCAGGAGATTTACTGGGCCATGTGATGTAAGTCCCATGGGTTTTTAGGTTGGGGTGGGAAATGATCATACTCATCTTAGAGAATATAAGAGGGCTGATGGGCAATGGAATTTTAATTTAATTCTGATTCTGGAAGAAGGAGCTTTCAGCCAGGTTGATGGGATGAGCTCTCGCCTGGACAAAGAAGGCTCTTGTCTTTAGCTGAGCAAAATGGCCTTTAGATCCACAAGCAAAGAAATGTAATTGGTTGAAGTAATCAGGCCTAATTTCTTTGTATTGAGCAATGAAACTGAATCTTGGGCAGACTTTAAAAGTCTTAATGAGTCAAGTTTGGAAGTCATTAAGAAGGAAGCTGTTTGATCAACAGCATTTTGTAGATTGCAAATACTGTAACTACTCCAGTAATTAAAAAGAAAAGGGTTGTCTTTGGCTTGATAGAAGTACAGACATTGAAAAGTGCTGATTGAGATTTCATCTTAGTCAGATCATGTAATTTGAACATTTTTTTGTTGGATAAAATAATGACCAATGGGAATGAGATGAAGACAGTTGTGGAAGCCATGCTGTTGAGTCATTGGCTTGTCTCAGGATTTGGTTAATTTTAGGTTGAATTTTATCCATGATAAGCTGACCTGTCCCAATATTTCAAGTCTGGGAAGTGAATGAGAAGGCAATATGGGTATTTAGACAATTCATGCATGAACTGAGTCAAATATTGGAAGTGGCAAAAATAGAGCATTAGAATGGCTGTTGTAGGCTATGAGAGGTTGGGTATCAGGACATTTTAAAATTTACAGTAAATTTTGGATACAGGACAAGTGATGATGCAGTTGTGGGACAGGTTAGAACCCAGGGTTGAAAAGAGCTAAAGACCTCCAATGATGGTAGTTGAGGAAGAAGCTATTACCTCTCAATTTTTTTAAACATGTTTATTGCTAGGCATGCTTTTTCATGCATGCTGGGACATACTGCATACGACCCACCAGTGTGGCAGCAAACATGTTGACTCCATCACAGGGGTTTTTTTTCCCTTGGCAGCACTTCTACACTTATATCACCCATTTTCCTCCCAAGTTTTCCCCTTTGTAGCTGTTTTTGCCCAGTTTTCTTATTTCATGTTCATTCCTGGATTTTGTACATTTTTCCTTGCTGGTTTTTGCTTTCTTCTCAACAGATGTTTGCATTGCTGAAATCCCCAAGTTCTTTGTTTCAGGTTTTTCTTTCTTGGGAAGATATTCATGAGGGTCATGAAGAGTTAGGAATAAAGAGCAATAGGCTTTTTTATTACAGGTTTATGAATTAGAAGGTTCCACCCCTCTTTCTTCTAATATCCATGCAGGATTTTTCTCCCTTGACAGCAGTTCTGCATATGTGGTCACCCGTCATGTTAGTTTTTCTTTTTTTCAACCATTGACAGGTCTGCACATCACCTGAGTTTTCCTTTTGATCATTACATATTCTTCTTAGAAATATCGTTCCCATTTCATCCTTCCTTGCCATGTAGGTTTTCTTTCTTTTCTCAAGAGGACAGGCATTGCCCAGACTTCCCAATTTGTTTCAGGTTCCTCTGCCTTGGGAAAGATATCCTGTTGATGAAGGGTGGGAATGAGTGTTGCCTTATGTAACCGGTTTTGTTTTACTTTTCAGATTCCATTCCAATGAAAGGATAAAGGGATCCGTTTTCCTCTTTCAAAGATGAATAATGGTGTTACTATATCACAGAGGTGAGTCTTCTTCACAGCATTAGACATTTTCCTTGGGACTATTGAAACACGTTGGGCCTGGTCATAATTCAAGAAATGTATGTTAATGGTTTATTATGATTTTGAAGAGTATTAGGAGGGAATTTGAGTTACTGAAAATGTGCACTAGTGGAGGAATGACTTACAATGGCTGAAAGCACCCATCAACAGGACTTTCAAAAATTTTCCAAAGGTTCTGTACTGTCTTCTAAATTCTAACTTCATCCAGTGGTAAAATAAAATACATACCCTTAATTTATTTTGATGTTTTATTCATGTTTTTTTCCCTTGAGATTTTTTTTGTTGTTGCTAAATATCTACCTACTACAAGAATTTTCTGCAGTTGCCACTTCTGATCTAGATCATCTGCCATATGGGTCATTAAGTGATTTCCAATATCGATATGTGATTCCAGAGCAATGCAGCTTTTCATGCAGTGAGCCTCATAAATGTGAAAATATAACCAGGCTATTATGTTACAGGTCAACGTTTGGAGGGATTTGGTGCTTTTTTGGAGGATAAACCTATGGTCACACTGCTGCAGGAAGGATTCTTCAATCTGGTCAGTTACACCACTTCTTGTTTGCAGTATAACATGCACTTTAATAATTATTATCTTCTGGTAGAAATGACTTGAATTAGGTGTGAGACTTTTTTTTTCTAACCTTTTTTTATTTCATGTAAATATTGGGTGACATGTACCAAATCTGTTTAAGCTAAACTAATCTGATCTCACAATGGTACCCTATGGGAATCAGTTTAACAGAGATAAACATGGGAACATGTTAATCTCTGTTATGAAAACAAATCAGTTCGAAGTTAATTGAATCTGGTGCATGTCACCCATTAGGGCTGTCACGTTAGCAATTTTCAAAGCAATTGATGCATCGACTTAAACTCTCGATAGTGTATCGATGCATGGGGGGGGGGGTGCCGGAGAATTTAATCATTTCTCGCCGAGATCGGGCAGAGGTTTGACTTCCATCATTGTTTCTTCCCTTGATCAGAGCGTATGATCTCTATCCATCTTCCATAATTTCACGCTTGTGATTGGTGTGGGGGGGAAGGTGTGACCTTGGTAGCAAGAACAGTCTACTTTTGCAACATGCACCTGAATAATAAACCGAATACTGAAACAGAAGAGAAAAAATGTCGGTGTTCCCTCCCTCTCCTTTCCCACAGTCTTTCATAGTCAGCCCCAGCATTTCCAGAATTTGAAATTGCAAGCCCATAGCGGGTCATGCCGCCTCTCCCTTTCATCGCACGAATGGACTGGACTGTATTATATCATATCATTTCATATCATACTCTACTGTACTCGCATCAATCCAATGGGACATTCCTCCTTGAAAATATTTTGCCCCTACATCGCGATGGTTGAAAAATATATATATTGGTTAAACTTTGATCAATTTTTTATTGCCAGTGAAAACATGGACTAAAATTTGCAGAAGCCTTTCTCCTGATGAAGATGCAAGCTTTGTTCTGGTCTCACTTTGCTGTTTAACTTCATGATCAAGCTTTTGGATGATTCCAGGGTTGTTAAGGTGGTAGGGGAGGAAAAATCGATCGTCTGGGATTCGAAATCTGAAAATTAATTGGTGTAGGGGGTCCCTAGGGAAGTGCAAAGAGGGGTCGCACGGTCACCTCCGACCCATAGTTTGGCCAAAAGTCACTGCCAAAGTTGCCGCTAGATGGCCATTTGATGAGTCGAATTCAAACGACTACAACTTGGAAACCGTTGGCCAGAGGAAAACGCAAATAACGTATTTGGAAAGCTAAGACAATCTACTTTTAAATGAGGGGTCGAGATTCAAGCTGACTTGAAAGACCAAAGGTCAAACGGCCATATAACTGGGAATAGCCGAATTTTTGAGAACAGTATTTCGACCGCCATTCAGGCCACAGATCCACCACAGACAAAAGCATGCATGCGATTTTAGAGGACCTATCGGTCGATCTGTACACCAAATCTCATGGGCATTCTACAGAGGATTTTGGAGAAAAGTACCGATTTTGGAGAAAAGTACCGAAATGTGCTCGAAATTGGGGGGAAAAACGCTACTCCACGTGGTTTTTTTCTGTTTATCTCGGCTTCAAGGCAAAAATCGGGAAGTTTTCTCTGATAGATCGATAGGGAAGAGTTTCTAGATTGCAGGGACGCCAGAATCGTGTTTATACCTGCAAGGGTTCATAGCATGGGCCCGAGTCTTGCAATGATGTCGAATCGATGGGAATTATTATGCTCACGATCTGTGCACTGGTTCTTTCGGAATGTTCATTCAAGAGAAACGTTTCCATTACGATGTCCATCCCCCACCTTTATTACCTCTCAATCTACCGAAGGCGGTATATCATATAATCCTTGCATCATGTGTCGGATCGACTCGATATGATTGACCCCCACATGTGATTATGCAGCTCCACTGACAATAGACTTTTCGGTCGGATGTCGGCAAATACAACCTTGAAGTTAGTAATTCCGCACCTGGGAAGCCTTATGGCAAAGATGAAAAACCACTGCCCTCGGATATATTTTTATCCTGGCCCTTTTGATGCCTGCAGTATATTTATGTGCGGGCTATTCTGTTTGGTGATGACGGGACTGCGGCCCGCAAACATCAGCCAAAATCACAATTTGGCCTTCTAATGGGAAAAGGTTGTGAACCACTGTATTATCAGGCAGCTGGCGGACCCGTTCATCCATACGTAGCCTGCTGATCGGGCCCGCAAATTTCAGTCCGCAATAGAGTTTGATGCCCAATGTGAGCAACGATTCGAATCGGCACAATGCAGACGGGTTCAGAAAAGGCTATCTGTATAGGCCACTGCCGGACAGAGACAGCTGAAGACGGAAGGGCAGATATTGTCTATTATGATGTTGATAGAAAGATCCATCAGTGGCGGACGCGATTTTTCATGTACGTTAAAGAACCTTTGGTTTGGTAGCGAGCGTAAACGCCATGAGTATAAAATGAGAACGATTTCAATACAAGACAGAAGGACGGATTTCGGTCTCCCTTTTCCAGTCGCACATAAAACCGGATCGCGACGAGGAGATGGAAGGGAGAGGGGAGGGGGGGGGGGGACGAGGGGGAAGGCGAGTGCCAAGCACATCCTGTTACGAGAGGCTGGGGGAAGGGGAATGAAGGTTGTGTAAAAAAAATAATAAAAAAAAATTTGTGCGTACGTCCTGTCGTCTGCGTAAGCGTCGTCCGGCGTAAGCGGTTCTCAGCTAGAAAACCAAGCTAAACAAGAAAAATTTTCACAATTTGACAATCCGAATGCCAAGAAAGGCAACTGATGTCTACTCTGAATCGTAGACGATTCCACCTCATGATATAGGATGACATGATGTTTGTGGAAGTTTGCGAGGATGGAGGAATGGGAAGGAAAACGTTACTGAATTCATCGGAAAAATTGGGATGCATCGTGGAAGAGAAATGAAAACGGAAAATTTTTATAAACTCTGACAGATTTCTCGTGACGTCATTCATAACATATTGAGAATAGGAATGGGAAGACGCAGCAAAATGAGATTTTAGCCAAAGCCATTCGACAAACCGAACATGCATAATCAAGAATTTTACATCACTACTTGAAAACGAATTCATGAAAAAGGCGACCAAATTCAAATTGTTTCATAGAATGATGACAGAGAGGTCAGCTTCTAATGAGACCTACCAAAATCGCAACCTATGATTCGACATCATTGCAAGACTCGGGCCATCCCAAGGGAATAAAGACAGAAAATTTGGTGTTGCGGGCATAAATACATTTGTCAGACTCATTGTCGACGTGTCGAAAAATAGTCAATGATTTTCCAATAGAGACACCCGATCGGGTGCGCCGATGAAAAGCCCGGTCAGGTGGAGGCGTCCGGCGGATATCCTACCGAAAACGCTCGACTTGAATGAACTTTCCAGGGGAACATGAGCAAATATCGCGGATGTGAATATGTCCATGCACTACAGAGAACCACCTCTATCGCTCTATCAGAGAACATTTTAAGATTTCCATGTTGAAGGCGTGTCAGGGAAGCATTCGTATGCGAGCGTACAGGAGGGAGGAGAGGGGTGGAGAACAGTCGGAAACGAGCGACATCAGGAGTGAGCAGGGAGAGAAAAGGTGGTCTTTCAGGCATTGATACACTTGAGAGACCCTTTGCTGTCGACGTGTCAAAAAATATGCGGTGATTTTTCAGCAGAGATACCTGATCGGCCGCGCCGATGAAAGCCTAGCTCCGGTGGAGGCGGGCGGTGGGTATCCTGTCGGAAACGCTTGGCTTGAATGAATTTTCCGAAGAAACAAGAGCATAGATCACAAAGATGAATGCATCCACGCACTCCAGGCACTCATATCTATCGATCTATCAGGAAATTTCACGAGTTACGTCTGAAATACGATTTCAGACGTTTTTCGACACTTTTGTTGAATGGGGTGCGAAATATCATTTTGGTTTGAATGAACTTTCTGAGCGAACCACCCACCGCAAAGGGACGAGCGAAGTCTCACTGCCATCCAGAGAGTCTTTTCTATCGATCTATCAGAGAAGATTTTGTGATTTTTGCTTTTGAGGAGCCAGGGCTCGCATTCTGTGACAAGCGCGTAAACGTTGGCAGAGACGAGGGGGGCGATTTTTATCCCTCTCAGAAACGTAATTTATTCCGCAGGAATCCGAGTAGACATTATGGTGATTTTTGCATGGACTCCTTCCGAAGATTCATATCCATCGATCTATCAATAAATCTGGCGTGATTTTTCACCCACATGTGTCTGGCGACGCATTCTGGTGATGGTATTGTCAAGGGCCAGTGGGGGGCGATTTTTCTTTAAAAAATCGCACAACTTTGAATAAATTTTCCGAAGGAACCCTTGCAGGTATAAACACGATTCTGGCGTCCCTGCAATCTAGAGACGCTTCCCTATCGATCTATCAGAGAACATTTCCCAATTTTTGCCTTGAAGTTGAGAAAAACAGAAAAAACCACCCGGAGTAGCGTTTTTTGCCCCAATTTCGAGCACATTTCGGTACTTTTCTCCAAAATGCTCTGTACAAGGCCCATGGGATTTGGTGTACAGCTCGACCGATAGGTCCTCTAAAATCGCATGCATGCCTTTGTCTGTGGTGGATCTGTGGCCCGAATAGCAGTCGAAATACTGTTCTCAAAAATTCGACTATTCCCAGTTATATGGCCCTTTGACCTTTTGAGTCGGCTTGAATCTCAACCCCTCATTTAAAAGTAGATTGTCTTGGCTTTCCAAATACGTGATTTGCGGGTTCTTCTGGCCAAAGGTTTCCGAGTTGTAGTCCTTTGAATTCGACTCATCAAATGGCCATCTAGCGGGAACTTTGGCAGTGACTTTTGGCCAAACTATGGGTTGGAGGTGACTGTGCAACCCCTCTTTGCACTTCCCTAGGGACCCCCTACAACAATTACTTTTCACATTTCGAATCCCAGACGGTCGATTTTTCCACCCCTACCACCTTAAAAGGGAAGGTTAACTCCCAGATTCGCTTTCCCACCCTATGTAAGACGGATACAGAAAGTGACTTGGAGTGGATAGAAACTATAGCCCCTCATGGATTCAGAAATCATTGTTCTTATGAAGCAGTCAAGTGCTGATGACACACAAATTGGGTCATACATAAAAAAATTGCACCTGAACGAACTTCTTCCGAAGGATCAGAACGAGCTGGAAAATGTCGATTGCCTTCGAAGATAATCATTTCCACAACAGTCGCAAACTCTCCCATATGATGACAGGACCTGTTTATAGGACGAGCCCACAACTGTCGCCAGCTTTTTCTCCTGGCGCCACATTAAAAGCAAAAGTACAGAAGCAGGAACTCTTACGTTGTATGCAGCCATGTTGGATTTTGCTTCGGTGCTCTGTGACCAGTGTGGAAGATGTTTCGCATACGATCCCAGTAAGAAATGACTGCTAGCTCCGCTATCCCTAAAAAGTATTCCTTTTCCGTCATTCATTCGCATAAAATCTTCTAGCTCAAAGTTTGATTTTAAACATTCTGGTAGGCCTGCAAGTAGTTGAAGTCGTTTAGTCTTTCGTCCATCCAAAAATTCCCACCCGACTCAGCGTTACACACCCAGATGAATCCAGCCAGAACGAGAGGGAGCTCATCGTTCAATGATACAGCCGTGGCAGCAAAGCGCTCCAACAATAGAAAAACGATCTTCCGTCCAATGTCGAGGATCGATAGGCAGCAGCTCGATCGAAAAGCTGTTAATAGGGTAAAAGACCCAGTGATGGACCACAGCACATAAAAATTCCAATAGCTAAGCTTCCATAGCATGCCTACGCATATTATGACATAGGTTAGCAGCATTCAAGCACATAGACACTTCAGAGGTGGTAATGGAACAAATGCCAACATTTTGGAATTTTCCTGCGAAGTGGCCCATCACTGGGTCTTTTACCCTATTCATTAATACGGGAAAATTAATCGTTATTCGTGCATTGGGGTAGTTAAAATCTCCTACTAAATTACCCATTTTACTGCCTCCTACGCTATCGTCTTTCAAGAACCAACATCCCAAAGTAATTACCTAGGAATTATTGAGCCCTTTTTTTTTAGTCTCCCGTAAGACTTATTTATTGGTTGAACGATATGGAATTGAAGGTGAAGGTGGAGTGACACTGGCGCCATCTCTAAGTCATGTTCAATAATGGTAGAGGAAGTCAAGAAAACTTTTTTTCGAAAAGCCCTTTTTCTTTCACGTCGTAATATGCTTATCTGTTGCGAGATCTGCTGTTTCCCTTCAAGCGCCGACAAACCCACACGAATGTGTTTTCTGCTTTTCCATCCCTGAACCCGCGGCGGGCGACGTCAGTTGGAGACCAAAGAGGGGCAAATTTTGTTTGTTCTGTTGAGAGGGAACGGGATATTTTTGGCTCCACGCCGCGGAGCCGTCACAAAGGAAAGCCGTTATCAGCTGTCTTATTTGGTTATGCATGGTATTTTAAGTGAATCAGATGCTGATTTCGTTACCTGCTTGCAACTTTGGACGCCGTGTTCCTTCCAATCTTGCCTTTTTCTTCCGTAAGAACTCAATACTTTCTTTTTAGCTGTCGTTTTACGGTTTCCATACCCTTAAGTCGCCGGACTGATACGAGAAGGGCTTCGACACACTGCGACACGAAGGTCGACTGTGGCAATCGATCGTCAATGGGAGAGAAGTCGATTCTGTACTGACCCAAATGATTATTTTTTAAGGCGGACTGAAATCTGTCCCGTCGTTTGCTTAAGTTATTTTACGTTTCAAGCATTTTTTCATTATTTGCCGTTTTGTCTTTTTTTGGGACGAAAATTTCGTGCTCATTGAGCTCTTGCCCATTTCCGGATCGATTTAATTCCACATGCGGCAGCCTAGTATGTGCATGAACCATAAGGATGGGGTTGGAATCCTACGGTGGCGCTTCTCATCTGGCATAGACAGTTGGAACATGACTCCGCAAATTCGAGTGAAAGGAATCTGCGTTTCGCCCTTTTGTCGTTCCCGTCCCATCGCCATCCTCATCCCGCCGTGCAGTCGCAGGGAATGCATGGAGGGGGGATAAGGCGCGAGCTGGCAAGAGACTTTCGGCAGAAATTATTTCATCAAGGAGACATGGAATATTTGGGCTTTAAAATGTTGATGGCTCTTATATCTCAGAGTCGAATGTGGTTTTCGTGCAACTCAGTGGTGCCCTCTCACTTCTTGGCC
Organism: Darwinula stevensoni; assembly: GCA_905338385.1. NCBI lineage: Eukaryota > Metazoa > Arthropoda > Ostracoda > Podocopida > Darwinulidae > Darwinula > Darwinula stevensoni. Next base: position 205,383 of record CAJPEV010000082.1, read on the forward strand.
ATGTAGTCCCGTAAGGAAAGAGATATTGATTGCTCAGACACGACACGATTGCAGCTGTCTTTTTAAACTCATGCATGCTTAATGAAGCGATTGAGGTAAGTGATGAAGAAACTCGATACGGAGTTCCTGGAGCTTGCCCGCTCGTCAAAAGTATATTTTCTACCCATTATGTATCTACCGGTGCCTTCGAATGAGCCGGTATTTACTCATAGAGATAGGTTAGAGCGATAGATTAGGGTTTTTCACTGGATGGGACCGAGGCTTTTAATATAGTCATATCATGTGGAAAACGGTGGACTTTTCACTTTCTTGATGGATGCAGACCATAAGGTCACAAAGGAACCGCGATACCGCCGCGAATGGCATGACGTAAATCCCAATAAGTCGTCGGCAGGTAAAAGACGCCTTACTTATCTCACCGTGGAACTTTAATCCTTGAATCAGGTGCTGGTGCGTTTTAATGGTGGCTGACTGGAATCACGTCCTGGCTGCATCAGGTAGCACCTAGCGCACGAAAGGTTCGCATTCTGCTTTTCATGCTTGGCACCAGATAAACCCCTTGGTCGCCTCTCAGGGGATTTATCCGGGCGTGGGGAACAATCGCGTTGTTGTTTCGCCTGAATCTCGCTTGTGACAGATTCACATGCCCTGTCACATTTAAGAGGCATGAGTGTGGTATTTCCGCAAGTTGGACAACATCTTGGCATTTTTTCATTTATTTATTAATGATGAAGTGTGATCCCCATTATTTAGTTTAGGTCTTAGGTATACATTTTTGGCGTTTTCGGATGATTAGGGTCAGTCGGAGGACTGAAACTTGCCGTAGCACCTGGTCGCAACTTTATTTCTAAAGAAATGTCATTCGCCATCGACCATTTTCAATAGACTAGCTGTCTTATGGGGCACGAGGTGCCCCCTAAGACAGCCAGAAAGGCTTCCTGACATGATTATTACGGGTTTATGGAAAAGCTTCTTCAAGTATCTGAGTATGATCATGCATTAAGGCAGGACGGAGTGACTTAATATCGCAGGAAATAAATCCCGTTTCTCCCCATACGATTGCAAGATGAAGCAGAAGTCTATTGGTTTTTCATATCATATTTCTATAACAGTCTGAGCCATACGCTTCATACTTAGCTGTGTCAACCAAAGGGTGGTAATAACTGAATGCATGTCACGTTTTATTTTTTTTCCGTTAGGTCAGGCGTGGCGGTTCGGGACATCGCTTCCGTGCAATAGTTTTCTGTTTGCGTTTCATGTCATGACCGATTTATTTGAGTTCTAAACGATTGATGAAATCAAAATAATAATGTAATTTCTCTATTTCACACGTCGCGCAAACGGGCCTCCTCTTCCCATCAAAATGGTCGCGATATTTACGAGATGAGGTTGAACGTGAAAAAGAAATGTTGAAAGATGTTCCAGAGGACGGCGATGAGGCATTCGCTGCAGATAATAAACGATTGGTGGTGCTGGCGCGGAAACGTTTGTCACTGCAGTTGCGGTGCGGGGTGCCTAAATCGATGCTTTAGGATGTGCTAGCCATAATGGCTAGAATAACTGATGAACACTACCCTGTTGCACATTGGGAGCGTAAGGCTGAACAGCAAGAGGCAGCGAATGCTGAGCTCAGGAATTGGAGAGCCATACAGCCTGCTAGGCAACTTGATGGAAGGAACGCAGCACTCAGGTGTCGAAAGTCGGTGGGCAGTCGGGAATTGAACGCGGACCTCTTACTTGCCAGTCAGGTGTGCTACCATTACACCACGGAACTCGGGACGTTTTGTCAGGCCTCTCCATGTCATCTCAAATCAATACAGTCGTTTGCGCAGCGAGCACTGTCAGGCCGCACAATTTGCTTTAGTAAGGGCACAGTTGTTTCACATTGCTGCCACAACGGAAACGTGCTTCTGCTGCAAATCACACTGAACGCTCACACTGTTGTTCACTAGTGCTAATGTGGAGGGGAGGCATTATCCGTCATCATTGGTGTCTGTACCATACACTAACGCTAATAGCCGATGAGCTAATCGGTGATGCAAGAATGTTGAATGTGCTAGGAAGACGGAATCAGCAATGTCGTCTTGAGTCTCATGAAAACGTGCTAAACCGAGGCGTTCACAATGGCGATTGTGGCAATCAGCTGGAATATCATGATGATGGTGTTTACGAGCAGAATCTCCCCTGTGTACTGTAAGCTATATGTGTATAAATGTAATGAAGCGGTTCAGTTCTGAATGGGTAATGCAATAAACAGAGGATTGTCTAGAAGACGTTATGCTCACAATAGACGATTCAAATTTCCACGTACTAGACGGCCAGCGTAGCGGCCGCAGGCCGCTAGTTAATTGTACTTTGATGTTACATATTGGGTCGAACTTAGGCATTGCAACCTAGCTGTTTTCTCCTTTTCATTGACGCTGACGTAGTCCAGGTGGTTCATTGCTACAAATTAGCATCGGTTTTTAATTTTCCTTCCCGAGTTCGAGAATGAATCCCCTTCATTTTTGCGCCTAAACCACTACGAACCACTAGACCTTCCAACTTCTTTTGTTTCTTGTCCAAACCAATAATTCATTCCATAGGTACTTTTTCTTTTCTCTCCCTTCACGTTTCTTCATTCCTTGCGAGATGGACCTTGTAAATAAATTGACGAATTGAAAACTCCAAATTCATCCTGCAAGACATGTCAGCCGATGCAGTACAATAGGGAAGAAAAAATGTAAAGAATTCCACTCTGAGAGAGTAGAATAAAAGGCAGATCCCGAGGCCGATGATGCCACCACCCCACTTGAAGCTCCATTTTCTTCTCCTTTCTTGCCCTGGCCTCACTATACCCTGCGGCTCTGTCTCTTTCGCCCATCATCCTTTTTTTCCTGTTGCAGTAAATTAGTCTATCATTGTAACAGCTCCTACCCATTGAATTCTTTCCCACTGTGGCACTTGCTCTTCATTCTTATCCTGGATTCGTTTCTCTTGTGATTTATTCCTTCTCAATTTGTCGACTAAAACAAAACACTGTACTTCAATGACGGCAGTAATTTTTTATTTGTTAAGAAATATATATATTTTTTATATATATATAATTTTTAAGAATAACAATTCGATATTTCTCTTTCTCCCGGAAATAGTCCTACGTATTACCCGTTCAAATCTCCTACCATCTAACTTCATCAGGCGAGCCGATTAAGTGATAATTATTTTATTGTATTTATGAACGCAGGACACCCCGATCACTGTTGTAATATAAAATCACCCTGCCTTTGAATGACTTCAGGAACACGAGTTCTCATACTTTGTACAAGCTTCACGGCCAAGTCCATTGGGAGTGCCTTCCACTCGAAAATGTTTGTCTTCAAATTCTCAATGAAACACGGGGGGGGGGGGGGGACGCGTCCAAGACTTCATATCCCCTGTGTAAGAGGGTGAATTTCGGAGCCAGTCCAAGCTTTAGCTAGGAGAGAAATAGAATGGATATTCCATATTCTTCACAGCCACAGGCCATTTGCCTCTAGGTCCATCGTAAAGTCGAAAGAGAGAGTATACCTCGTATAATTTATATCCTAATTTTCGAGTCGATTCTTGACCATACCCAGAGTAGAGAGATAATCTTGAATAAAGTCGTTCTTTCCGTGCCGAGAAAGGAAATGGGGACTTAGTTTTCTCTGTCTGGTTTCTTCGTGTTTCTCCATCCTTTCCTACTCTGTGTAGACATGAATTCCTTGATGGGGAATGCTCACCCTCTGCTCATCACATCCGTTAGGGAGGTTTTCCCTTTCAGGCAAATGGACTCAGAATCAAGGTGGAGTGGAACATGGAATTATATAGGGAAAATGATATGGGGTCGGAGAGACAATTATATCGTTTTCTACAACTGTCACTAGGGTGAAAAATTCTATTTCATGTCCCCCCAGTGTGTGCGTCAATAAATTTAGGCCTGAAAAACTGAGAGACATCAATTGTCTCATTCTGACGACGGACGCTACCCCTCGCCATGTTGGCAAACAATTTCCAAAAAAATCACTGAATATTATTGAATCCCAGAAAAACAATATACCAACATATATTATTAGGATCAAGGGATATTTAACGCATTTGGCTAGAACTTCCGATGTGCCCCTCGTATAAGCACTGTCAAGATTTGCCATTGTGTCTACCGTGAAGCCAAAAAGGCATAACTCCCCGAAAAAGGACATAAGAAAGTGTAATCATCTGCATCGCAAGGAGCAACGTCTACGAGTGGGTGCAGAAGTTTCAAAGTGGAATAACAAGTGTGAAGGATGCTCAGCGCCCGGGCCAAGCGCACTGCGTAGTGACGTCGGAGACCGTAGCACGCGCCGAGGAACTTGTGAAACAGGATCGGCGAATGACACTAGATGAAATCGCTGCCAACCTGGGTATAAGTAATGGCTCTACCCACCATATCGTTCACGAGATGCTGGGATTCAATAAAGTGTGTGCGAGATGGAAGCGTTGGTAAGGAGGATAACCTGTTCATCCTGGCACCAGATGGAAAAACTAAGAATGTTGTGTACCAACAGGCATTGCAGTGAAGATTCAGTATCAGTTTGTGTCATAATCTCATGGAAAAATCAAGGATATTTCTACTAAAGTTTCACTTCAATAAAGGATACTTTTTGAACCGTGTTGTACTATTTATTTCCCGGGCAACGCCGGGTATCTCAGCTAGTTATATATATTGTTCCCAGGGCCCTGAATTGGTTTAGGAGAAACCTGAATGAAAGCTCTTTGTTTCCTGCTCATTTTGCAGCGGGAAATGAAGACCTTCATCGCCAGCGAAGCGAATGGATCCATTTGTTCGCGACATCGTCATTTTGCGTATGCCACTCCGCCAAGTGTCTTCCAATCTCACAAGAAACTGAATTGCGTCTATATTATACAGGGATCCGCGATAAGATGGCTTTTTTTGTCGTCTGATCCTTCACAACTGGAAATACGGAGACAATCCGTACGAGGAACAGTGAAATTTTCTCCAAACTGTTCATTGATTCGAGGTCGCAACATCATGGATATCCCATACGAGAATTCTTTCAATTCTGACAAAACGCAGAAAAGGAACGAAAGACGATCGCCAACGAGGTCTTTCAAATCGGGTCAAGTCGTCTCTCTTTTAGTAAGTAACGATTCAACTTTTAACTCTGTATTGAACAGACCTCGTAGATCAGTAATCAAAGTTTTCTAATAAAAAAGCCTTTACGCAACAGTCGTGGCTTAGCTGCGGAATACTGCACCAATCTAACTTGTATTACGTCACAAATGTGCAGCATGTTGGGGTGGCACTTATGGTAAGTTTCGCAAACGGAGCAATGGAGGACAAACGCGAGGAACAGAACGCTGCTCAGAAAAGGACAGGAGATGAGACATGGGTGCACTACCACACACCAGAGAGCAAACGAGTCAGTATGGAATGGAGGCACAAGACCTCTCCTCGCTCCAAGAGATGCAAGATCGTCGCATCTGCCGGAAAATTGATGCTGACCATTTTTTGGGACACGAATGGCGTTCTTGTGACTCACTACCGACCTCGCGGGGTTACCGTAGCCAGGGACACGTACTCACAGCTGCTGCGAGATGAACTGAAGACTACAGTTCGAACAAAACGTCGTGGTCTTCTCAAGAAAGGAGTACTTCTCCACGACGATGCTCGTCCCCACACTGCTCGACATACTGTAGAAACCATTACAGATCTCGGATTTGAAGTTCTTCCGCATCCGCCATACAGCCCGGACTTAGCCCCTAGTGATTTTCACCTCTTTGGACCTCTGAAGGAAGCGCTGCGCGGGCGAAAGTTTCAGTCTGACAATGAGGTGCAGGAGGCAGTGCATTCATGGCTGAAGGGGCAACCCAAATCCTTTTTTGCCTCGGGCGCCAGAGCTCTAGTAGGACGTTGGCAAAAATATATTGAGAGGGGGCAGGGGGATTATATAGAAAAATGACGAAATCATCACCTTCAAACAGATATAATAAAAGGCTATTTTAAGCAATATCCTGTTTTCGGTTGACTGATCCTCGTACTATCATTAGAAGCAGATCAATGAGTGGATGACAATGATATGAGGTTCATATGTATGGGACTAAGCGTTTAGGAATCCGAGAGAGTTTTCTTCCAGCTAGCCAATATCAAAGGGTGCTGCGCCCCCTTAATATAGAGAAGTTTGGTGCCTTTCATGACACGGAAGGCCAGGAGTTCGCTTCTACCTTGAGGATCAAAAATGCTATTTCAAGGGAAGGTTCTTGTACACGATAAACAGCAGATGCATTTCTTGGAAATGGATTCACCATATATAGGCCTTCGTGGGTCCAGACATTTGGAATTCCTTGATCGTTCATGACTTAACACAAATGACTTTAACGTCTGCTTCTGATTATGCTGAAAATAGCTATTTGGAAATTTCTTACTGCTGGCTGAATTGTGACAAAGGTTTTTTAAAAAATGACATTGACTGTTCCATAGAGATGTGAGGCTGAAGGGTACTCACCTACTTCATAGCCATGTATTTCCACTTTGGATCAGGGACAAATTGTATTTTAAAAACTTACAAATTAAATAATTACGAATAGAATAAGTTACTACCCATATCAATACAAACAGTGAGGAAACTTGAAGCATTCTGCAGTTCCTCGTAATATAAATGCGTTTGCAACAGTGTCTTGGGACGAAGGGTCAACATTTTGGACACGTGAATGTCAGCATCAAACTGGCAGTTTGCTCAACTATTGCATTATTTCAATTAATACGAGTGGCGACATTGTTGACTCCCTTTCGTGTTGTGAGGAAGGCATGATATTGTTGAATAATGAATTTTTCCATATTTTCTGTCCTGGTTTTTCAGTTTTGCTAGGTTCAAAGCAGTTTTTTTTACATAGAAACATATAGTCACACTAGTAACAATTTTCAAGTCTCAGGGATGTGAGGCCTTCTGCAGGCCAAAATATTCGATTATAGATGATTCCTCATGCTAAATCCCCGTGTCTCAGATGCTGTTATACCATTTTTTTATTATCAATGTTTTCTTTTCCGCTTCCAAGGAGTTCTGGAAGTGGGTTTCAAGTTTCCTCTCAGGGTGAACATCATTTCTTCGGAGTTCCATATCTCCCTGCACCGGATTGTCCGTGTTTTACAATAAAATGGACGCACATGATGACAGGAAGGCGCGAAGCGAAGAAAAAGGGAGATCATTCGTCGCTCCTATAGTCCTCCACCACGAATAAGCTGGTATCGCTAGGGATACCCAATATTGTGTTACGGCAGTTAAGGCGAATCATGGATGAATCACAATTGGAAATGCTGGCGAACTTCTGTCTTCGTTTATTGATGCCGAGTCTTTGTTTCCTGTATCTATTCATGGGAAGACCCAATTCGGGCAGGGTCAATGATCACGACGAGATGGATACCTATTGCCCTGGATTCGGAAGCGGTGGTTTCTTTTAATAAAGTCTGGATGGGTTCATTTTCATCGTGTTTTACCGAGTTGGCAAGCCGAGTGACAATTTTATGAGTCTGCCATGGTCCCGGCTGCAATCTGTGACATCCATTGGAAAAGCAAATTTGAAGCAGAACTTGTGAACAAGCTTCAGATCCTGTACGACACTATACAGGGTATTGTCCAAAAAAAAGGAGATATGGGTTAGGACAGTCACTTCTATATCCGAAGTCAGAGGATATCAGACATTGCGTCATTGAAACATTTGCATCCGATTTCGCGGAACTCGACGTTTTGAAGAAAATAATTTGATTTTTAGAGGATCTGTCGATTCAGAAGGCGCTAATCAGGAATGAAACCCCAGTGAAAGAAAAACATGCACCGAGTATCCTTTGTGTATTTTTATTTTAGCTTATGTCTACTCTAGACGGGACTTCAGACTAACTGCCGGATGCATAATATTGCTTGGTGGCTTCAACTATCTGACTTGTAGGTCTAGTACAGGAATATGAACTTATCAATGCCGAATTTAAATGGTACCCCATTTAGTGCTGGTGAAGCGAAAGTTGTGCAGATGGATTATGGATGAAAGAAACCTAGAAACTTTAAGTACAAAATTATCACGTAATGACAAAATCCTACATTAAATGCATAATGTGCACTGAAATTAAGTTCATTGCGGACAAAACATTTTAAAGTTGATTTAAAGAAAGGAATTGTACCTGCCATGGTATATACAGGGGTCCCAGAATTGACTGAAGGTAGGTCCTTCCGCAAAGCCTATTGCCTAAAAAGGCAGTCTCTTCGGCCTCGCACTTTAAGCTAAGCGACCAGAAGTCTAGGTCAGAGCGGCCCGGATGAGAAATCCCATACGTTTTGTCATTTCCAGGACAATCTATATTTGCAGAGCTGGAGAGGCTGTTTCCTTCGTTTCGGAAGCAGTTATGTATTTAAACCATTACCCCTACGGTGGTTCAGTTTTCCTTTCTGTTTGAACGAACACTCGAGTTCAATTGAAAATTAGGTCCGGTTAACCTGCAAGTAGGCATGGGAAAAAGTTGAATTTGAACTTTGCATGTGTTTACTCTGGTGTTTACAACCTGCAAGGCAAGTTTTTTTTTTAATATCTGCTTCATACTTTATTTGAATCCCAAAGCGTTATGTTTTTACCTGTTCACGTGGGGAAGGAATTGGGTCCTAATGTTATAGTTTAAGAGCGATAAAATTATCGCTATATAGCTCAAATGTAGAAGAATGTGACTAATGAACGAATCTGAATCAAACTAGGATGTGAAGAACCTTGCAAAACAATTATAAAAAGATCTCCTTATTAGCCCTATTTTCATTGGGCCTGATTCAACTAGGAAGAGGATACGTTTTAGATGCAGATAAGCCGTGGTTGCTACACCTTGGCCCGGGTCAATATCTTTAATGCTTCTAGAAGATGCTGAATTCGCTTCAAGCTAATAAAATAGTATGAATTATCCTTGATGGCTTGCCGATCCTCAGACGTGACGATGGGTACCTATCAAGAAAAGGGAGCGTCACGCTTCTGGCTGCCGATCAACGAGAACCAGGTGGCAGAATGAAAATTCTGCCACGTCTTCCACAAGCTGCTCCGAGATGGCCATCCCAACGTCATCACTCAATCGATCCGGTATCGTTCCACGCTGGAGCTGGGTCGGACGTGGGGAGAGCTGCGAGTGGCGCAAGGGAAACTCGTTTTTGTTACGTTAGTTTCCTTCTTACGAAGTTGAAGTTTCACGAGAATTACCTGGGTTTCCCGGGAACGTCCAGGTCAGTGACGATCAACTCTAACTACTCGAAGGCAACGACATCAACTGCTATATTCAGCTGGGTGCTGCAATTTTTTACTATCTAGAAGTCACTATGGCCCCTACAATCAGCAGGTTGGTCTCGCCTCGCAAATATTCATATTCACCGTAAAATGTCTCTGCTTGTATGCACGAATGAAAGCTCTCTCAGTTTTAGGGTCGCTGGGCGCGAGTCAGAGCAATTCATTGACCAGACGACAATTCTCGCCTGGCAGCTCTCACACACTGAATTTTGGAATCTTCTTTACTCTTTGACAATACGGTCGAAATAATGTTCAAGCTTCATGACGGCAAGTCTCCATACAAGTACATAAGAGATTTACATTTAGATGCAATGCACGCACCGCCGTCATTTCTACATTTGAGCCGCGATGTCCTGGTCGGCCACAGGAGATTCCACAAAACACTTTCGGAACTTCGAAAGTTCTATAAGGATACAAGTGCCATCCAGCATTTAAATAGCCTGGTCGACATCCCACTCAGAAACTCAGAGCTTTGCCTTCATGAACCACGTTCGTTCCAGCCGAATGGGTCTGCACGGTTCAGCTTGAATTCTCTTCTTCAGCAGTCCTGATTTGTTTCCGTAATGGTGATCAAATCATCTGAAAAGCTTTTTTGCTATTTTGAATATTCAAGTAATGGAATGCGGTGGATTTGTGTTTAACAGAGAATTTCGGTGCGCAGAGATTCTCTTTCCACAGTCTGCTGGCTGAAATGGAATTGCCCCAGTCAGTATTTATTTTGAGTAGGAGATCTTTGCCAGACTTTTGCTTTTTTCTATTTCACTAAACATGTTACATTAATAAATTATTTTTCACGACCGTGTCAAAATTTTCTTTTCTAGCAGGCTCCTTCAAATTCAAGATAGCGATATGAAGAAGCGATTTCACCCATTTCGGTATCACGTGTGGAGGTCGAGCGTTCCTTAATTTTAGGGTAGGCCTAATCCTCTTGAAGCTATTTTTTTTGCTTATCCTAGTTGCTTACTGCCTAAACCTAACGTCAACATTGCCCCCCCCCCCACCTTTTTCCTTGTCCATGAAAGCATCCAGTTTCTTCTTAGTCACAGAAGGGGCAGCCATTACTTCGTCATCTAACGCATTCCACGCGTTCACCACTCTGCAAGTACCACTCTGCAAGCACCATTCTGAAACCGGAATGAACGTCACTGTTAGATACATCAGGATAAAGGACATGGTGATGGGAAATTCGCTGTGTAGTAGAACAACAGTTCTACTACACAGCTTACTTCACAGCAACAGTAATTGGTGAAATTGGGAACCTTTTGCATCTAAGCCCAACTTAACACGTCTAAACATGTTCTGAGATACATAGTTCAATTCCTCTGGCTGTTTGTCCCTTGTGGCAATGGTTATTGTCATTTTCAATTCACTCAAGGTGTTAGGGTTGTTTGCGTGTACTCTCTGAGTTTGCCCCAAATGTAAAAATTAGTCGGGCGAGCGAGGTGGCCATAACCCACGGGAAATGATATGATTATTTCCTCAAGTGAGCACCATGACTTTGGAGGCATGCCCGTATGAAACAATCCTATAGGAATTCTTAGACATTTTTGAAACATAAAAATCTTAATGAGAATTGTATAAATAATGGGAATGCACATACGACATGTGCAATGTTGGGTGGCAGGACTCATGCATGCGCGGCTTCAAATTTCATCGTCTGCTTCTGCCGTTTCAATTGGCGGAAAGTTTCAATCGGAATATCTTGTCCTATTCATGTACCTTGTTCTTATAAAGAGTGATGAGTGTGAGGTGGACGAGTCAATGAAATCGATGCCTGTGAAGGTCCTCCAGCAGTTTAAATGTTTATAATACTACGTACTTTTTGGTTGTATTCGGTTTGGCGTATTAGCCACTCAGCCCAAAAATATATCCCAAGAGGGGAGGGGGGAGGGTTATGACCAAAGACCTTATACAAAGAAGACTGGGCACTCTGTGGCGGCGCCTTTGATTTCGGGGAAACCTCCTGCCCTGGTGGTTGGCCCCGGAACTACGCAGAACTGACCAATGGGGTCATTGGATTGGAATGTCGCATGAAATATGGCTGCTTCTGGATCCAAGTACTGCGCCTACGCACCATGCCAGGCGAAATTTGGCCAAATGGATAGACACGTTCCGTTGCATCGGTTTATCAAGGATCCAGAAAGGCACGCGCATGTGTTCACCTAGGGCAGTGGTGAGCAACCAGCGGCCCGCGAGGCCCTGGTGTGCGGCCCGCGGGGCTTTGCCAACTTAATTTTTTTTTCTCCTCTGTCATCTGCCATCCGGAGTAGAGCGCACGTGCGCTCAAGGATTCCGCTACCCACTGCAGGAGAGGTATCCGGAAAGAACATCGCGAACAAAACATCGCGAGGAAGAAACATCGCGGAAAAAATATCGCGAGGCGATAACATCGCATGTCGATAACATCGCGTGGGGCCCGCTAGGCTTGAAAGCCTGCTAGCAAGCCTTATTTCAGTCTGTTCTTTGCTTTTTGGGAGCAGACGTGTTTCGTCTCGTTCTTTCAGTCAAATGAGTGTCACGCAAGTGAATTTAATTTAAGGTAAGTAATTTAGTTTAGTTTGGGTTACCGTTATCTGTATACAAGGTGTAAACTTAGATCAACTCGGGCCGGAGCTTACCCAGGGTAGCAATAGCGTGGTTATTGCTCGTTGAAAACTTAATCCGATACCTCGCCACAAGAC